>JAEBDU010000071.1:1558900-1716983 GCA_016802625.1 Heliconius numata
AGCATTATCGTGTAATTAATCGCCGGTATAAAAACGGCGGGCGTGCTCGTAAATCCTTTAATTTTTACACTTTAAACTAGATTTAGCATTGTCCCATAAAATTGTCACTATACATTTAGTTCAACTGAAGGAAACACGCAAAGGCTGGTTCGCCTGAAATTGTTTGTGGATAGTTCGTGTAATAAACTTAAATCTATACTAATATTATAAAGCTGAGGAGTTTGTTTGGTTGGACGAGCTAATCTCAGAAACTACTGGGTAGAATTGAAAAATTGTTTTGAGTTGCTTAGCTTGTCCAAGTATCGAGGAAAGCTACTGGTTATTGGTTATCTATTATGACTTAACCCTCTGACATTTAGAATGTGTCATATGTGTCACACACAACTATGCTATTTTTCGAGGCCATTCGGCGCAGGGGCACAGATGTGTGACCGTAAATGCGGCTGGTTGTAGTTCGATCCTCACTAGAGGAAATAAAATATCTCTTTATATTTATATTTTCATTTCTTTGCTCTGGTGTCAAAGCAAAACGCGCGGAACTTAGTTCCGCCACTCAACACGCATTGCGCCCAGAATTCGGTGGAAAATGGGGAATGGAGTGTCTTAACACTAGGTTCTCTCTGCCCATTCTGCTGTGTGCGGGATACAGCATAAAGCTGATTTATTTATTTGTTTTTATAACTCTTAGTTACTTCCATGAGACACGCGGGCGAAGCCGTAGGTAAAAGCGAATAGGTAATATTTACTCGAAAAACGATATTTTACGTTCACTTTGTCTTCGGATACTCTGTTTTGTAAACAATGCTGTTGTCAAGAATAATATTTGCGACGGATTTAGTATCCAATTTAGATTCAATCTCGGTTGAATTGTTGAAAATATCATATATATTTGTTTTGTGTTTGAAACTATGAAAATATTGTTCATAGTTTGAACTAGTAATAACATTATTTTTGTGTGTTATTATAGTGTCATTTTGTACTTGTATTTGTTATTTGCTTAACTCTCTGTTTTGGCAATTATAAAAAGTGCGCAGGGATACAAGCATGCGACTGTAAATGCGACATTTGTAGTGTGGTTGGTAAAATGTAATGATAAAGATAGAACTATAAATATGTACTGTCTTTTCTTTTTTAACTATTATAGCAATAGCAGAAGAGAGAACCTAATGTTAAGATGCATCAGTCCCCACTTTCTACTCAATTTTTATAGGGTTGCTTGATGACAGTGTCATGCCACGAGCTATACGTACGAGCGGTAATCGAACTGACAACCGTTGCTTTACCCATTATACAAAAAATCTACCAATAAAATTAAAACATAATAAACAATCGTCTAAAATTACAAATCAACAGCTTTCCGTTATCTGTTGACTTGTTATATAACAAATGGAATAAGGCAATTGATATTGATGGGTTTTCGAGCGGATGCCGTCGGACTTTTGGGGCTCGCAGAGAAGTCAATCAAGCGATAATTACAATAAAAACAGCGGCCGGACGGAGTTGTGAAACCGTTCGACTGGATCGCGGGCCACGAGGCTCGTGCCATTGAGTGTGGATTTCTTATTTTTAGGATTTCTTATCTTAGACGGTAAAAACGGAACCCTTATAGGATCACTTTGTAGTCCGTCTCTCCGCCTGTCAAGACTATTTTTCTCGAGATGCGTGGATGTTTCTGTAGTGAACTGAAATTATCAAATATTCAAGTCTACAATCCCTTCTCAAGTTTCTCAGTCAATAGAATCAAAAGATTATTTATTTATTACCAAGAGGTCATCGTAGCGTAAGGATTTCCTTTTACGTGAGAGAAAGCGTGAAACTAGAATTTTTTTTTTGTCACTAATATAATGTCTACTTACTCATACTAAGCTATAATATAGGAACAAAAATGCATTTGTGTAAGTAAGATACAAAAGAAAGCGAAGTGTTTTCTCACTAATGCGTATAGAAAAAAACTAAAAAGATTTAAAAAAGTATTTTAATATTTTTGATGTAAATCTAAATATCGTAAATCAAAACGCCAGTTCAATGACCAACCAATGGTAAAAGAAACGGGCGATAATTTGAGTGAAAACAAGCGAATAATTGATTAACGAGCCCTCGACTGTGCGCCGCTTTCGAATCACACATTGTTATTTTTGAAAGTGTCTTTAAATATTAACGCTAAAAGATTGATGCCAATTAATTTATCTTTTTGTTTTCATATGTTTTATTATTTATATCGTTTATATTTTTATATATTTTGTACTTTTTTTAGTAGGGTCTGAATGGTGAATGAAAGGTGATGAAATTGGATTTGGTGCCATTTTATGCTGTCGTGCTGTTTTAAATTAATTTCCTCGAGTGGGAATCGAACCCTAATTCGAAACCTAAATCGAGTTATATAAGAGGGCACCGGGTTCGGAACACTAGTTGGTCCATAAGTGTATAAGTAAATAAAATAATAGTCTAACAGCGGAATAAAAGGCTTTAGAATCGTAGCAGGAATGCTTTTGGATGATGTATTGAACAAAAGTGATGGTCTACAAAAGGTCTGTGATCTGTAATTCAATTACAATAATTAAAGTGGTACTAGAAAATCGTTGCTTTAGTTATCAAAGTCACATAAAAAGCTAAAGAAAGATTCATTTCTTCATTTTTTTTAAGCCGTAGGAACTGTAGTATGTTTAACTTTTAAAATAAAGTTGCTAGACAAACATAAATGATTTAATATATCTCGGATTTGACCGGAAAGTGGAGGACGGAGTGTCTCAACACTAAAGTATTTCCGCCCTACAGTCTGGGCAGATATATTACGTAGGAACATGAAAAAAAAACATGAAGTTATAATATAATACTATGTTTAAAAATATTCACGTTATTTTACAATTTAGTGTCCATTATACCGTTTAATCACACTTTTACAGTTTAGAACACGACACGGAGTCATATACAGTGTGTGTAATAATTAATTTTGTGCAGTCACAAAGTGAATTTCTAGCGTTAATTAATTGTTATTGTTACCTTCCTGTATAAAATATGTCGCATGTAAAATAAATAAAAAAAATAAAAATAACTTTATTCTCATAGTTTTTTTACAAGTTGAGTCGCTGAGACTTCCCAGTAAGTAATCAAGAATACTTGTGTTGGGAATGACTCGCTTCTCCGTTTGGTACATTTAAGTTTAGAGAATAGTTAATAGATATAATATAGAAATATTTTTTCATTCCCCCGAATGGAAATCGAACTCACAGCCTTAGCATGTACAGTCAGACGCTATGCCACTCAACTGTTTCAATTATACTTTCAAATTATAACACCTATGTATGAATATGTGAAGCATTTTTTTTATATGATAGGAGTATGGAATTTGGCAAAGTTAGTTTGTATAAAGAATGAGTGCAGAATGCTAATAATTTCTTTAAAACAATTTATGTATATTGAGGCCAGTCGTAGTGCAGGGGCACAAAGTGTGACTATACACGCGACAGGATGTGGGTTTGATTTCCACTAAACGAAAAGTGGAAAACGGAGTACCTCAACACTAGGCTCCCCCTGGTAATGTGCACATTTCACAAACCATCGTACATATGTACATATACTTTGCTAAAACAATTCGTTTTCTTGAATTATAAAAAAAAAACTCAACAAAATATATCATATTTACAAGCCATTTTATAAAAAAAAAACTCGACATAAAGAGGAGAACAGTGACAAATTGACAGTACTCTCGCATACGTCCCGGACGGAGATAATAGGTTGCATCTGTTAGATCGACTGGTTCGGTGTTGGATGTGTGTTGTATGGGTTCGCTTTTGTTGTACATTTTTTTTTGTTTTGAAGTCAGTCAGCAGTGATGTGGATGAAATTGTATGATTTACTTTTCTTTTTTTTGTCAGGGGGTATATTTTAGTGATATGTCACTTTGTATGTTTCTATTTGTTTTAGTCTTGGAGTGGTATTGAGTGATAGAATATTTTTTTTAATGAAACTATATATATAGGTACTATTTTTTAAATATTTTAATGCAAAAGTCGCTTAAAATTTTAATTTCAAAACTTTTAGATGCGTGTAATATTTTGAAGTCGACCTCTTGTCGATATGTCCATATTTGGAACTGGCAGTACATATAGGTATAATTGATCGCATTGACTTCAGCTATATTCACACAGTACACATAAAAACAATATCAAAATCAACAAAAGAAAAACAGTTATTATATAATTTTAAACGCGTATCCGATTTTAAAAGCTTTCCAAAGCTCCACACGAGAGTGAGTGTCAGTACGCTGTTTACGTTGTATACAAGTTAATAGCATGCATCAGTTACATCGAATGCACCCGTATGCAGGACTGAATATTCAGTACGGCGGACCATCGGTCCTGTGCTGTCGAAGCTTGAAAATTGTGGAAGTAATCAAAGTTGTTTTTAGATTTTTTTAAAATATTTTGAGTTTAATAATGTAATTTTTAATTACCAAGTTCCAGTATTTTGGAGAAACATTTAATATTTTTATTTTCTTACTCTTGTGAAGAACTAATGCGCGGCGTTGGGTTTGCCACATAACAAGCGATACCTTGAGAATTCAGCGGAAAGTGAGGAACGGAATTATCTTAATTTATTTTACATTAGGTTCCCAGGTTCCCTCTGCCTACTCTACAATGTACACAATACAACATGATGCTAAAAAAAAATCTGTGTATTTTTACAATTATCATATAAAACTAAATGAAATTAAAGTGTTACAAAGTGAAAGAGCTATACAAAACAAATAATAAAAATTATAGTCCCAAAGTGTCACAGAGCATGGCTTGCAGTGAACAGGTTGTAATAGCTTTTATTAGTTTGAGTGAGTGACTCGGACTGGCGAATGCTGAAACGTTGAATTTTATGTTATTTTTAGTTTTTGCTACGGAGAGTAAATGGATATCTCTGGATAATGTAAAAATGGATTACTTTGTTTTGCTTTTTTTATAAAAAAAAATGTTTGTGATATTTTGACTATCAGCAGAATTCTGACTGAAAACAGTTTAATAGCGTAGTCAATTATTTGACATGGGTGGACCTTAGAATCGGGATTTTAACTATATAATAATGTCAGTTTATTCTTTTGAAATTTAATTGACTAAAATTATTAAAAAAATATAACATTGAGTAAGTAAGTTGTTTAGCTTATAACGAAAAAAAAGGTTCACTGTCTACTTCATTTATTAATTTATTTTTTATTATAAATTAAAATATACATGCTTTTTATATTGTTAACTCTTGATTTAAACTACTTAAAACTATTATGTTTGTATTCTAACAAATTAAATATTTTACAATCAAGAACAAAACCTATTAAATAGTTTTCTTATTGAATATAAATTTTCACAAAAATGATCAACTTTCCTTTATTGGCAGTTCATAATAAAATATAGAGTGTTTCGCGCGCGATGCTCCCCCCCACTCCCATTGGCGATCCGCCAAATGCGGGTAATTTGATAAAAACGCCCAACAACGGGTTACTGCCAAACTTTGGACAAGCTTTATTAGCTCTGTTACGTCCGTACTCTACACTATCGCCGCCTTTTAAGCTCACATTGTAACATTTTAACTAATTATTATAGAGTCGTTGTGGTGTATTGGTGCAGTGGCTGAATGTGATGTGGTGATTGTGAGTTCAATCCATGCTTGAGGACGACTTGACCTTCTGGAGTCGTGATGTTGATTTCTTCCGTGCATTACGTAGTATGTCAAAAATAACCGGAAAATGAAGAAGTAAAGAAACGAACGCAAACGTACAGAATAGAATTTCTATTGAGAACCCCTCTGAGCTTAAGAGTGCGGCTGGATGCGAACAGCTGAAGATCGAGCTCAGTGGCGTGCCAGTGGAGAGGCCTATGTTAGCAGTGGACGAGGACAGGCTAATGATGATGATGATGACTATCAGCTTCACGCTGTCTATTGCACACAGCAGTAGCAGCAGTAACTTAGTGTTACACAGTGTACACTCCGTTCCCCACTTTTCTACTATTTAGTTTAAATTTATTCACGATAAGAATAAGACTATTTCTTTTATACAACCTTTTTGTAACAATACTCCACATTGTCCATTATCTCCAACTTCTACTTGTAATCGTTCGAATATACAACAGTTCTTGTTATTATTAAGTTTTAATGTACTTAATAAGAATTATGGCTCCGCTAGTTTTAACCGTTGTTTCCTTTACGAAGATAAACAGTGTGGTAATGACACTACTTTACGTAGAGTTTACCAGTTGTTGTGTCCGTATTCTTCATTATCGCTGCTTTAACAACTAAACTTGGGAATGTTGTTAAGTTTATATTCTTTGGTTTTTAGTGCTCAATGAGAGATACAGCATAGACTCTTACATGTTTTATTGGCAAAAAAAAATTATTATTATTCTTTGCTTGAGTTTCAGCTTGAATATTCTTGAAAATCAATTTAAATTTTAATAATAAGTATTGTTGTCAATTTAAAATTAAGATAAACGATCATCATTGTGTGCGAAATGTTGCCTAAGTAGTTTTTTCTAGTATTTTTTTTCAGTTTCATGCTGTATCCTACATGTAGGAGGGTAGGCAAAGGTAGCCTCAGCACTGCATGTTGAGTGGTGGTATTCAACGCCGTTGCACGTCTCGACATCACAGCAAAGATTATGGAAATATTAAATATTTAATTTTCTTGTGTGGAAATCGAAACCACAACTTTAAGTAATTTTAAATTTTACAAGCCGTCGTATCAGGAATTTCTAATAAACAAAAACTAATACGTATATTAGTCACCAATTTAGATATATTCCATTTACTTTATATTTCTCTGATATGTTGTCGGGGTTCGTCGGAATGCGAGGTCCAAATATTTTTCTTATTAGATATGACCCACATAGTGAGGAATCCAAAAAAAGTGAATACGACATTTTGGTTCTGTTATTTGATTATGAAAATATTTTGTTTTATTTTGTTTATATTATTAAGTTTAAAAAAAGACTTATTAAGTTAATAATGCTGGTTTGGTCATTGCTAGTGCCCTTGTTGCGGCACTACTTTTACATAAAAAATCCTTGCGAATATAACTTCCGAAGATTTCATGAGCACAATTCATATACTAGACTTGATCTACGTAATTAAATATCCTCTCCTATCGGATTGAAATTAATAATCATTATGTTTAACTACAAAAAGAGCTACTGAACCACGATGCCCATATGAATAGAATTGTTTATAAGCTGTACAATGTCTATTCAACACATTTCTTTGAGTATATCTCTATTATAATTTTGTTAGATCTATAAAAACAAGAAAAGAATTGGCGAAAACAAGGCAAATTGATATGTTTTCCCGACGCACGTGCACATCAAAGTAAAAAAGGCCTAATCCGTATCAATATCGCAGACCCTACTGTATAAATCATCTACTTGCTGTTGAATTTGTTTGGTCCAAGCGTATTTGGCTGGTAAACAGTATAGGGGTCCGGCCGCCTTGAGGGAAGACAGTTAGCAAGCTAGTCTGAGTTGCTTAGCCCGTTCAGATGAAACTTTACACATCTTACTTTACGTTTTTTACTTTACGTTCAGATTAACTAAAAAGTATAGACTACACAGAATAATTTGGAGCACAAAATATACACTGAAGAAAATCTAAATCAAAATACTATTAATTCAAATAGGTTTAGGTTATTCCTTTTTCAATAAGTACTTTAGAAACGTCATGTCACATAAAATTGTCAATAGTGTCAGTACACTATTATACACTACAGAGACCTATCATCGGCGAAGAATCAACCAATAAAATATAAATTATAGTACAGTGGTAGAATACGGTGAAATAGTGGCGAATAAATAAGAGCGGAGAAAATAGAATTAAACATCACCAGAATCTCGTAACCATTGTGGGATGAACTAATTAACATATTATAGTCATTTTATATCGCTAACGCTACCTCTTGTAACTTAGGTCCTATATAAATAAAAAAGGGTCGAATCAATAGTAAGTTTAATCCCACAGGCACCGGCCACGATCTCATTGGCCGATACAAATTGACAGCTTGGAAGTGGCGTTCTGTTCTTTATTTTACTTACTTTTAAGTGTTCCTTAAGTTACTTAAAGTTATGCGTTCAAAAATTTATTGTACCGAATACACTTTTGTTTCGAAAACTTTTACGTTTAAATGAATGGAACGTTGAAAGTTCTGAGATTAAAAAACTGCTTTCTAATTTTTTTATTCTTTCAAAGAAGGATCTTCACGACGATCATCAGTTCTGCACTTCCCGAGTCTATCAGCTTCCGGCAACATTCACCAGATCGTTGAGCCACCTAATTGGGGACTGCCCACTAACAGTCGTCAGGTTCGTGGTTACCACTTGAGAATTTTTTCGCCTCTGCAGACTTTGAATTTCCTCGATATGCGTCTGTCCCACTACCATTGAGCGGAGTAATTCTTACTTTATTATTATTTTTAAAATATTTTTGGTAATTAATTAATCCTGTGATTGTAACTTCTGAATTGAACAGTTAATTGAAAATTAAATAATATATATTCAATCAAATATAACCAAATTCAGATTCAAAAAACAACCCTTATTTACCCCTGGTTCATATAGTAGAAAATATTAACCAATTTTCAAATTGGTAAAACATTTAGACAATATACATACATACTCCCATAATTTTTCAAAGACATTTTTGTCTCTCTTGATAATTTGCCTAATAGGCTGTTACCCGTTTACACTCTAAGCCGACGATATAAGAACTGAGACGTACATCTACATATATATAAGAACTACATACTATGTACGAAAACGAGGCATAAGAGTCGCACGTTAAATACTTTCATCCTTTGAATGATAAAAGCAGTTTCAGACGCTGTGAGACATTTTGATGAGAGTAATATGAGACTTTCTCTAAAGAAAAATGAGCTTTATTACTCACAAGTTAAAGCATATTTTCAATTGAAAATACTGTGGTCAATTACAATGATAAATGAAAACGCTTTATCCCACGTTTTATTATCTTTATTGATGCTTATAAGCGTATAAATCCATTTAATAACAAACATATTGAGATTTTAGTTCAGTTCAAGTATAATTTATCTATAGTAAATTATAATACTATAAAGCTTAAGAGTTTGTTTTGTTGAACGCACGAATCTCAGGAACAACAGGATTAGATTTAAAATATTTTTGTTCTGAATAGTCCTATCCTATATTACTTCATTCTTTCGATTTCGCGATAGGTATCACGCGCATTAAAAATGTGTGATGCATTCGCAACTCTGAATTGGCCACACAGCTGGTTTATTAACAATATTTCGCATTATTTACTTGTAGTATGTTATATCCTATCCTATCCTATATCTTATAAAACAAAGTCGCTTTTCGTGTCTGTCTGTTGTTTCTAACTCTTCTTCTTCTAAACCACCCAACGGATTTTGATGCAGTTTTCACCATTAGGTCGAGTATTTTTCGTAGAAGGTTTATATATCGTTTTTTATTTGTACATTCTTATGTAAATTAACATAAATACGATAAATGTGTATAAGGTCCTACCCGTTGAGACATTTTCGCGCATGCGCTGCTTTAATGGTAAGTACTACATGAAAAAAATGTACTAGAGTATTGTTCCTCTTAATAAGATCTATAAAAAAGTCCGCGACGGCATATTCGTATCTTTTAAGAATAACGTGTAGTGATCATTTTTCTGTCTAAAAATAATAATTTCAATATATTTTTTATTGTGAGTCATATTTTCCCATAATGGTATTAATCCTTATCCTTTAAAATACTTTATTAATTTTCTACGTTAAGCGAAGATAAAATTTGCTTTTCACACTATTTCGAAATTGCGAATAGTTTTACAGAAAAACGCATTTAATTGTTGATACATCCCGCCGTTGATACATCGACTGTATGTTACTCAAGTTTCACTTATCCCTTACTCTCAGCATATAAATAAGTATATTAGTTACGTTAGTAAATGGCCAACATTTAATGTAGATCAAAACTGTCTTTTACTGTTTTCCATTTTAATAAGTGCTTTAGAAGTTGTTACAATATCAAAAAATCCTTGCTGCGAAACGGCTCGCCACTCGCCATGCGTACGCCGCGCCCGCCTGCCTTACACGCATCGGTGGTTCAGTGGTAGAATGCTCGCCAGCCACGCGGGCGGCCCGGGTTCGATTCCCGGCCGATGCATTCTATGTAATTTTCCTCACAGGCAGCCACGTAGTGCTTGCTTTTCATCAGGGACAGAATACCCTCTTCAGCATTAACCACAAGCTCGAAAAAAAACCCGCCTGCCTTTATAGCAACGAAGATTTAGATGCGTTTGCACGTATTGGATAATTGGAGTTGAATGTATTATTTCAGCGCGATATATTTGGTTTCATATTTTTTGTAGTAGTTATTAGTAGGTAGGCGTTTGTTTATAATTTCTTCCGTTTAAAAATAATCATTTAAATATATTTTAATAAGTACTTGAAAAGATTAGTAGCACAGATTTAAAATTACGGTACCTACTAAAAAATCCTTGCCGAGTAAAACAATTGGAAAATCCTTATTGAAACTACGAAAATGCGGGTTGCATTAGAGTTTAATTAATTTTCACATTATCTTAAGTGCTTTGCAAACATACATTATATGAATAATCCAGTAGTAAAAGCGGGCGAAGCCGCAAGGGGGTCGCTAGTTGTATATATGATATCAAATAGAATAAACTCTAGCCAATTTTTTATACCCAATATAGTCTCTGGACATATAGAAAGCTCAGTGTAGTTTATTTTTTTAATTTATGCTGTATCTCTATGTAATGTAATGGAAATACAATTGCTTCAGTTTATTGGGCGTTCACTGCACCACCATGGCTTCAATTGGTGTACCTATAGCATAAATTCGTTCTTTCTCTTTAAAAAAAACAGTAAATGCCGTGATTTACTTTAAAGTAATTTCCACAAAATATTTTACAAAAAAATATACATCTTGTTAAATTTGGTATCAACAAAAGCAACAAAATAAATAAATTTTAGTTTGAAAACAAAATAGAAACACTTTGGAATAAGTTAAAACGTGCCAAAGCCACGGCTATTGGCCGCCTCGCCAAATTCTGTTATCTCAAGCTTCCGTATGCAGCATGTTTTTGCATCCTAGGTACTAACCTTATCATGACTATAGAATATGTATATTTATATAGCATTATTTAAGAATTTATTATACTTCTGACTGCCTGCTACTACTGCTATTTTTATTAATGAACCGATTGACAAAAAATAAACAATAAATGCTAAAAGAAACTAACCATAATGAAAATTCAGAGATTAGCGTTCACAAACGCACAGATAAACAGGCCAAACAAAAAAAAGAAGATACCTCACACTGGGTGATGTGTCAGATTTACTTCATTTTTTGCCTTGAAATATTGAGTTCTGAACAGGGGAACCTAACGCCGCACTTTTCTTACCACAATTAATCATAAGCTTGGAACAAGGAAGGATAGGATAGGAAATCGAATCTATGAACATTTTAATTATATTCAAACGGCTTATTCTACAAAAAAACTTTTTATTTTCATCCATCATTTAAAATTCCTACCAAAAAAAGGCAAAAAATGTTAAAATCAAGTTACATATAGTTAACGAGTACTTAAAACGTTGTACCGTAGTAATTGCAGGTATGAAAATAAACAAGGCAATTTTGTACTGCAGCTACCTTAATAGTTATTAGTGTCGACGATATTTTTTTATAATGCACCTACCTACCTACCTACCCGCTGCAATCATATTAGCAAGTTAATTATGAAAGGTGCGAGGAAACAACGCAAAAAAGGTACGGAACTAACTAGCTTTGCAGGTGCAGTATAAACCATTTATTAGTGTTTTTTTATATTAATTTTGTAATTATATTTAAAATTTTATGAAAATTAATTTAAAACTCTCTCTTTCTATCTTTTAAATAAATTGATTTACTTCCGCCACGCCATTTACTACGCCATTCCTTTGCACCGGACTATTAATTGGAAGAAATACAAACATGCAACTTACTCTTGCGAGTTCAAGATAGTCCTTAATAGGTCCGCTCTGATCACAGCAGAAATTGGTCATTAAAGTCATATTAAATTAAAAGAAATAAACAATAAATAGAGATTGGAAATTGAATCTACTACCATCACATTAACAGTAAGACCTTCATTACCCCACGACAGACTTTAAAATGCCAAAGAAAAGCTATATTTAATTTAGCAACAAATCCCTTTAAGTATTTATCTTTTAGCTGGGAGGCTAATAAAAGATTAATATCTTTACAGCTTCCAACGTCAAGAGCCCTCATTAGTGCTAGATCATCAGTTGTCTCATTAAACGCAACCAATTAGCGAGGCTCCGAGCTCGAGGAAGACACTTGACCAGTGAAATGTTGAGATATATTGAGATTTGGAAAGATGTTTTTACATCTTAAGATTATTCTTTTATTTTATTTTTAAGGGAATGGAACAGTATAGTAAGTATTCCCTTTCAAAACATAGAAATGTTACATTAAACTATTCAAATGTTTAGACTTTATAAATTTAAGTTTAAGTGACTAGTATTTACATGTGACTTCGCCTTTGTGGTCAAATGAAAATAAACAAGAGTTGTTGCTTCAAAAGTCTGACTGCAAATACAGTGGGTTATATCGTTTAACATAATTTATTGTAGCGTCTTCTCTGTAGTAATAAACAATGTTTTAAAAATTGGAAACGTATATAATAATTATTATCTACATTGTCAGCGGAGAGTGGGGAACGGAGTGTCTTAACACTAGGTTCCCTCTGTCTACCCTACTGTAAGCGGGATATAGCGTGAAGCTGATTTAATTTCATTTTCTTATTATCTTTAGCTTAGCACATCTAAACAAACGCAACCTAACGCCGACACGAGCGTGACTCGCCTCCGCTCCGGCGCGGCGGTACATTAACGCGAATTACGCCTCGAATTTATTCTAAGGACCGTTCAGTCAAGTGTTGGTGTTCGCGCTTCCTTGTATTCGCAAATTGGTAGAACGACTTCACTTTGAATGGGCATAGCTTAATTTTTATATTAAATTAGGTTATATATGTAGTATTTGGGGACGTTATGGCGCAGGAGTACAAAGTTCCCACTGTTCTATTAGTAATATTTAATATTTTAATTTCTTCCCTCTGGTGTCTTGCGCCAACAAGACAAGGTCTACAGAGCAATCGAGATAAAATCTCATTTTTTTTACCATTTTAGAAAACGATACTAAAGCCTGGACCGGCTCAAAAGACAGGTTGTACATCTGCTAACTCAAAAATTTTATACACCTTCTAAAAACAACATAGTATTTCAATTTTTGTACATAATCGTATAAAAATAACCACATTTATTAAACAAAAAAAAAATGTTTCACTAACCTTGCCCACACCAGTAGGTTCTTTCACTCCCAGCCGTCTCAACAACGCTGGCGGGGGAGGCGGAGGTGATCGATGTAGCGCTGCACTGAATCCTGATGATGCAGGGTCCTCCTCTCGCCTCTTGCGTTCCCGGTGCGGAGATCCACTGGTACATTTTGTTGGCCTGTAACAAAGAGATAATAAAATATTGAGAATGGAATCTATAATGTTCGTCCTGTAAGCGTTTGAATACTATTTTTAATATATAAATAATATGTTAACTTCAAAATTTTCAATACTACAGTAAAGTTTAAAATAATCATATACAAATATATGAGTAATATATAACAATTCAACCCTAACATTTGACAAATTGCAGCAAATAGATCAAACGAAACGACAAACAACACTAAATTAAAAACGGAAGTTCATTGAAAACGGAAACCCAAAATATCCTGACACTTCCAACCCCTCAAGAATTCGAAGCAGTAATAAATGGACACTACGTGACGTCCCACTGGAGGTGACCTTTTTTACATTTTTCAAAAATTCGCCTCGCGTCAATACAGCATAAAACCTCACTGATGGATGGTTTTTACGTGACTCCTGGCGACGATCTGTATTTTATTTTAATGTCTGCCGATACGCTATGTCGACTTAAAATTGAAAATTCTCTCAGCATATTGGAATAGTGGCGTGTGGAGTGGCCGGGAACCAATATCATTTTGAATCTCAAACGCTTGTGCCATCGGAATATGTTGTCACAGTACTCTAGTGGAGTAGTCTTTATGAAATTGGATGTAAGTATCATTTTCAAGACCAGACTAATCAGAGCGAGAAAATAATGATAATTTATTTTATAATCATTTTTCCGAATAAGAATCGAACCCATAACCGTCGCGTTTTCAGTCAGGAAATTCATAAACTCCAGACTTCTTATTTACAAACGTCTACTTAAGAAATGTTGACTTTACACACAATGATTATGGCTTATATTTAAATTATTTTTCATTCATGCATCGAATAGACTAGGTTCGGTCACCTAGAAAGCTATATTAAAAATTTTTAGAAAGTGGGCCATTTCTGCATATTTAACTTAATGTGGAAGATTAAGAAAACTCAAGTAAGTAATATTATTTAACATGTATATCTGGCAGAGGGAACCTAGAGTTAGGACATTGCGTTCCCCACATTCCGCCCAATATCTGAGACATTGTAAAGGATCTCAACACAAAATTTGGTTTTCATACCTGAGCGAGAAATGAAAACAAATTAAATCCAAAAAAGTAGAAATCGAAGCAATAACCGCCGTTGAGATTGACATCTCAACAACAAAATTTCATCCCCACGAACCAAAATGAACGTAGAAAATGACTAATAACTTTGACACAATAAAACCATCCAGCCCTGGGTAAGCACCACCGACCGTGGCGTGAGACGGTCGCGTGACCGAGTCAGTTTATTGTTTGGTACTATTACTATTAACATTCTTATGGGGGAATGTTTAGATAACTCTTGACTTGACTCGACTCGACTTGGTGGCAGAACGACCCTTCGTGCCCCCATGTGTGATAACGTCCTGGAACTATTGATTTACTCCATATTGGTATGTGTACTGGATGTTTATTGATATTATGTAGTGTGTATTTTTTTATATTCGTCACGGCGTAGTAGTTAGTAGGTGTAGGTTTGATTTGCACTCGAAGGAATGGACTATATTCATTTCCTCGCCAGAGTGAGTAACGGGACGAAGCGTGGCGTTAAATGTCTCTCAATATGCTCAATCTCTCGAAAATTAGGCGTTATAAATGAGGAACAAAATACGTCAAATCTAAAAGACTATTACCTATCCAGCTACGTGCGAGATACAGCGTGAAACTCTGTTATTTTCTTTTGTGAGGTCTCATAATTCAAATTCACTCTCTCCCTAGTTTTTTAATCCGCTGACATATTTTCTTGGTTCTAAGTAACTCAATTTAAACGACAAGTAGTAGGAGTAGCGAAACTGGTACCATTGAGCTCATATGTTGATGGAACCAGGACCTGAATATTAAAACTCTTTAGACCCCTGAGAAGGAATCGAATGTACGACCGTCGCGTTTATAACACACTCTGTGCCGCTACGCCGTAACGGCCTCTATTATAAAATAAGAAAAAATATAATGGAAGTAAATTAAAATTTATAGCCTTCCCAAATGCATTAAACCACAAACTTATATTATACAGTAGCACAAACAAATAATTAAAAAACCCTTTCTAATGAAACAAAGTTATTTATTACTTATATTACTTTACTAGTTAGTTAATTGAATAAAACGTGAATGACTTATGTAGAGTACGAGGGTGGCGTGCGTTACCAACATTATATTTATTAACAGTTACTATTTCTGCTATTACATAGGCTTTCACTTGGACGAAAATAAATTTCCAGTACACATTTTAGTACTGATTAGGCCCTAATGGGAACGTTATTTTGATTTGCTGCTATGAAATTACCAGGTGAACTAATTTTCATTGAAAATTTATTAATTTTGCTGCCCACTCGAAAATTTTATTTTGGAGTTTTATTTTAATTTGTCATGATTTCAAGGGATATTATATTTTATCATTTTCTTGATTAAATAATAAAGTTTCAGCCAGTTCATTCAGTTACATTCGATTTAAATAAATTCATAGGGGTTAAAATTAACTAAACAGCTAATACTTTCAAATTCAGATTGTTAATAAAAAAAATATTATTCTACGGTAGTGTACGTCATTTTTTAAGGCTTGATAAGAGCCGCTTGGGCCAAATGGCAGAAAATTACTGGCGTGGTATGTGATAGCAGAAATCGTTCTTAATATTGAATTTAAGTAATATATAAATATAAAACATAACGAATCACAAAGAAGAACTGAAAATTTAATAGCAATGGATATTACAGTAAATGTAAGAACTTGTGGTAGAATAGCGAACTACGACCCTAGCTAAAGTTGGTAATTGACATACGATTGATAGGCCCTTCGAGGAATCGACTGGAGGTAGCAGTAAACTCGAATACATTACAATTAGGAAAATTGTTTGCTATATATACATATACGATGATATGTATATTTTGAGTTGCTTCACGCACTTTACTGGGAACGTATTGTCACTCTGTTCCCATTAAGACACTTGTTTCTCACTTTCTGCCAAATTCTAGAGGCATTGCATAAGGCACATGTTTGTGCCACCTAGCCACGACGGACTATAATATACTTAATGTTATATTATAAAAATCTTTAACATGTATACCTAGTTTTACCATCTCGTCAGTTTGTATAGATAGGTGCATTACCGTTCTCATTCAAACGAAATTAAAAGTAGATTTTCATGTCAAGTCAATATTTTCACAATGTTCAAACAATTTTTGACTTATCATAATCATGTAATACCACAAACATTATTATGAATGATAATAATACACCACAAATAATTAATTAAATTGTTATTTATAAGTCTCACTGTGTATTTGCGGGATGGATATCCGCTTACATTAACTAAATTATGTAAAAATATAAAACAACATTATGTGACAGATTGTGGGTTGGATTCCCACTGGAGGAAACTAAATATTTAATATTTTCGTTTCACAATGAAACAGCGTCTAATTTGTGACATAACGATTGTGAGAATACCAAAATACAATAGTGAAAATAGTATTTAAATCGCTTAAGTCGTTCCTAAGATTGGGCTGCGCAAACGCACAAATAGATAAACCGCAAAATAGCAAATAAGCAAACATGTAGACTTTTTAAAAATCACTATTAGCTTTTTATTATATAAACAAATGCCCCTTATAATAGATTTATCCTATATATTCCATGTACAGGCACCGATCGGTAACGATTTTATTATGAATAAAGTATAGATAGATAGATAGATAGATATCCCCATATCGATTTATAATAACATAGATAATACAAATTGCACAACTCAGTACAAACTGGATACAGTACAGACGTGACATAGTAAAGATAGATATCTTGCAATTTCAAAGGGATGTTTATACCCCTATGACGTTGATTTCACGGGTGGATGGACCCACTGAAAACAATCTCGGAAAGGCCGACTCTTGACATTTGATAGAATGTTACTTGGACCATAAATAAGTTGGCGAACATTTTGTACTATCTTTATTATTTTTTGGATTTTTCCCATATCTCATGGAATATTTTATCAATTTATGGAATCCGATATTGAGGATAGTGAGATTAGAGGATATTATAAAGTATGTAGTATTTTTGTCTCAGTATTGTCATTGTCATGGGTATTTTCCTAATATTGTCCTGAATCTGATGTGTATTTCTTGTCAAGATAATAATTTTTGAGTTATATAAGAAAAACATTTCAAAAGTGACCGACAGACTGAAATTTAGCATGTGAGTTACTTGAGGAGACTTGGGCACTAAAAGAGAATGTTCTGAAACTCCTACAGGAACGGAAGAACAGTTGTTCTGTAGTTCACGCAAAGGACGCAAGCACTATTATTAGTTTATTCTAAAAAAATATTACTGACTTTTTATATATAAATCTACTTAATTATAAAAATATTGCACTTTTAATATAATACCCTAATACATTATACACTACAATAAGCACTTTACTAAGCTAATGAAGCAATTACTCATATTATAATTTACAAGTGTTTTTGTTTGAAGTAATGAAAATTGTAATAAATTCTTGTTTATATTTTTTAATTAATTTTATTTCTTTTTCAAATATAATACATGTTACTTAAGAAATGATAGGAAAAACATGTATGCGAAACTTAGGCATTTTGGTCACGAAACAGGTGAAAATTAGAAAAAGTTTTGGTTTCGATTCTCATTGGGGGCAATGAAATATTTTTTATGTCTCGTATTCGAGGGGAAGCCTGATTATTAACCTGGTTAATAATTGATTTTATCAGTTTCACGCTGTATCCTGTAAGTAGCAGGGTAGGCAGAGAAAGCCCAGTGTTAAGACACTCTGCTCACCACTGTCCGCCGACTAGAGCGAAGAAATGAAAAAAAAATATATAAAATATATCATTAATTTATTTATGAATTTCGAGCTTATATAATGCGTGATCTCAATATTTTGATCGTTCTGTCTAAATTTGCCACGTTTGTATGCCCATATATTATTCATACATACTGTGGCTTGTGAATGTTGAACCAATGTACCTACACGTGACGTTATTAATAAAATCTAAATATAAAAATTAATATAAATATAATGTACTTGTAAAAGTAAAAAAAATACATTTATTTCACCATTATAATATTAATATTGAACAAAGAAATACTCTGAAAACAGGTACTATAAATATAACTTACGCCACTTTTGAAAATTAACATTAAAAAAACCTTCATAATTCTAAAACAAATTATTATTTACAGCTATTTTGTCCGTACATTGTTTTCTACAATCGCATGTAAATATATCGTCAATCATATTTATAGTATGAAAAGGTAAAGTTGGCAAAATATTTACAATAAAATTTTAATATCATTCGAAACTTATGTACGCTATCGAACTTTGAATCGAAACAATTCTTTACACCTTTTATCCTCGACTAGACGACGTTTTGGGCAACGTCTTTACATGGCAACCGGCCAGGGATTCTGAACTATTCTTCACTTTCATAGTAAAAAAATCTTCAAAAAAGAACCTTATACCACCGTGATAAAATTTACCCAAGTTTTAAAGGTTTTACAAGTGAGTTGCAAAATCGGGCATTGTTTGGGAAAATGATGGTAATAAATAAAAAGGCCTTTACCTAAACTGTCCAATCGCGTTTGAGCTTTCAATACATGTTATACATTCGTATCGGTTGAGTTTTTCGTGTCTAGATCCATTTTGGTTGGCTCTAAATGGGATTTGAATGGAGTCGTACACAAATCTTGATAAAAGTTTTGTGATAACACAATTAACTTAACGTTTTGCTATTTTATGTTCATGTTCCTTTATGTTTACCTGTTTGCAATTTGTATACATACTCGTGCGTATTAAGAATTAGTTTTTTTTTTCGCTTCACGCTGTTTCCCGTATATCCTTATGTAGCAAAATAATGTGCAGAGGGAGCCTAATGTTAAAACACTCCGCTCCCTACTTTCGAGCGAAATCTGGAGGCGGAGAAGTTAAAATATTAAATATTTCATTACCCCGAGTGGATCGAACCTACCACATAGAGTTGAGAGCTTGTGCCTCTGTGCCACGACCGCCTTATATTTTTTTATTACTTGCTTATTGAACCTGTCAATGGTTAAAATGGTGCAGGAAGTCCGACTCACTATGAACGTTCAGAATTGAAGTTAACGTGATTACAGCGATAGCAACCTTTACTTTAGTTTAAGCATTTTATATAAAGTCAAGTACCCCTATAAGAGATAACTCCTTTTGACCAATCTTCGAGACAAAGCGTGTTGAACCATGAAGCTCAACGTCACCGCCTTCTCTGGTAGAATTTATAGTCTTACCTCCGAGGAGGGATGGAAGCCACAACCACCGTGCTTACAATCAAACGATATCCCACTACACCACAACGGCCCCAAATATGTGAATTTCATAAATTTTTGATATCATGTAACGTTTCAAGGGTCTAGAAAATAAGGGATAAATAAAATAAAAAAATAATATTCACTTCATTTGAAGGTAGTACAGAGAAGCATTACACAAATGAGGGTGAAAATATGGCGAGCCACCGCCTTACTTAGAATTGAAAGTCAAATAGAGATAGTATAAACATCAATAAGGGGGGCCATCGGGGCCCGAGGGAACAGTGGTGTGACTGCAATCGCGACGGTTGTGAGTTCGAAACGGAAGTGTTTAAATGGGAACGGAGTGTCTTAATACTTGACTCCCAGGTACCCTCTCTCTATCCTGCTATGTACAGGATACAGTATGCAACTAAAATATAATTTAAATAGAATCTATATAAATATCAATTCATAAATATAAAGCCATAACGCAGAACAAGTCGTTTTTCCAGGTAGAACACAAAAGATCAATAAATCAACTAAATATGTTAAAATTTTATGGGAGCGGCGTGTCCTCACACTAGGTTCCCAGGTTCCTTATGCCTCCGTTGCTACGTGCAGGATATATTAATAAGTCGACTAAATTTAAAATATAAGCAATGATATAATTTCTATATAATCCCCTTACTCTGAGGCATCGTACTCTAGCGTAGAATGGTATACAATGAATATTTTATGGGAAAAATTGCGGCGCACTCTACTAATGCTGCGGGTATCTTTCAGTTAAACATCACGTATTTTTATCCTTTTCAAGATAAGAACCGTGAAAGGGACAAAAAATTAATGTCATTGTTCAGTTCGGTGTTAGCAAATTATATGTTTTTTTATAATTAATTTATCTTATATATTAAAACTGCAATATTATTTTTCCCGCATAGTAAGGTACCTACCCTACTAGGAAACCTAATATTAGAATACTCCATTCCCCACTTTCCACCAAATTGTATTGATTGGCAGAACTCAACGACACATTTTACCTACAAGGGCGGAGAAATGAAAAAATAATTTAAATGTTATCATTCCCCAAAATAGAGATCGAACCCACAACTGTTACAGTAAATATTTTGGGGTAAAATATTCCATTAAAAATTATTGACTATGGATTTCATATTCACAGCCTCTATCTCAAGATGACTTACGCAGTTTACCAAGGTCATATATGTTACACTGTTTCCTTTTATTTTAGGTAGGCTTGATGCTAGCCAGATAACGTATCTGGTCTGATAATAAAACTGTAAGAAAAATGTGTCTGCACATTTAATATATTAATGAAATATTGAAGATCTAGAGAGAAAAGAAAAGTAGCGGGAAAACTAGAGAAAAAAAAAGTGAAAGTGAAAAGTGGAGTGATTAAATAAGAAAATAGCATCTTGTCGCTAAATGTTTTAGTATGAACCCTAGAAAGAGAATTGTTTAAAAAAATATGATAACATATTTTAAGACTTTTTACATGAGACCTAGATCCTAGGTTTTAAAAGTCCGAAAAAAGAAATAAAAAGGAGATTATTCTACAATATTTCCACTACATACTCGTATGTTCTAATGAAGACGGTGTCAGTGTAAGATTGTTCATTAGAGACGATCGCTTTGATGTTTGGTGCATACATTGTTTCTTTTGTTTATATTCATGATAGGGGCCCCTCTTTGTAGTACACAGAGAAAACGTTTCACATATAAATAAAAAAAATATCCCAATTTTTCTTTTTAATTATTGGTATTGGAAATCATTATAATAACAAATAATTTGTTGCTTTTTTTATCTTCTTACACAAAAAAAAATAGGTTGTGGAAATTGCTGTTTTGATTGTTCCATCTCATATTTACTATTTTTAGTTTCACGCTGTATTCCCCATTTAGTACAATAGCAGGGTAAACTTGGAACCTAGTGTTAGACATCCTGTACCTATGAAGATATTTATTTACTTACCCACTTTCCGCCGAAATCTTAAGGCGTTGATTGGCGGAATTTATATTATTATATTTTAAGTATATAATTTGTTTAATAAATTTTCATATTAAAAAGTGTATATAAGTAATGTATATAAGTTTAATTTCACATTGTGTCCCACAAATATTAATGTGGGCAGAGAGAACAACTAAAACTAGTGTAAAGGCACTCCGTTCCCACTAATCGCCGAATTTTCGATCGTTGCAGTGTAGTGGCGGTTTACAAAAATAACCTAAAATTTAGCTTTAGTTATTGATCACCCTTAGACTTGATAAAAATATATCTTAATATATCGCTATTTGCTTATAATTTAAAACATTAACACCCTTATATGTTACCCCAAACAGTAGAAGCGTATATATGTAACACGCATTGTATTGTTGATGAAAATTCGAGGGAGAGTCGATTTTTGTTTTATATCAACGGAAACAAAAGAGAAATTCATCTGAGATAATGGAAAAAATTATAAGTATAAAGCCTGCAGCTAAGCAAGGATCCAAGTTACCATGGAGCACGATTAAAAAGTAGAACATTTTATAGATTTTCTGTTAGCTTCTCAGCTTTTCCGTATATAACGGGATAGATAAAAAACTTTGTGTTAAGACATATTATTGGAATATTTATTAAGATAAAATTTTATTTATACGAGAGCTATAAATTAAATTACGATTAAATTTTATTAAGATAACATGTATTGCGAATTTTGGGTTTGATTCCCACTAGAGAAAATAATAATATTAAATATTTTCATTTCTTCGTCAAAAGCGCAAAAAAGTTAAAAGCGTCTCTACTAATTATGGACAAAATACAAACATATAATTTAGCTTTTGCAAATACTTGTAAGTTTCCAAGAACAAATTAAAAACAGTTTTTAATTAGGGAAAATTTGAAATATCAACATTTAGTAACTTAATTGGTTACCTAATACCCTAGTCTGACCATCAAAGTGCGTCCCTTCCCCAAGTTGTTCCTTTCTTAAGTGTTTAAGTCAATTAGGTTTCTAATTATTCAACTGCCACAAAGCGACCAACTCTCCCTTTAAACTTTCAAACTAGGGCCAAACAAAAATAGTTATTTTTGTATTTAGTTTTGTAGAAAAATTAATTTAATAAATTAGGAAGTGCTCTTTAACAATTTTAAAGATTAAAATTAGATGTTTTCTGTATAACATTTTTAATAATATTTTATTTTAATAATATAGTATTTTAATCAAGCACTGTTACTAAGTCCCACTACTCACCGCAGCATAATGTCCTAAATATGCGAAAAATAAACATTAGCAGGTTATTGTAAAAAGGAATAAAAATTGCATGTACTAATATTTTTAATAGAAATAATACGAGTTATATTTTAAGACTTATATAAAAATAAACGTAAATCGTACAACATGTGCCGTCGTACATAAAGCTGCCCCGAAACGTGCTCGAGAACGCTATAACTCCAGAACTAAGGCGTAAAACACACGAAAATTCTTCTTTATGACCTTACAAGGCCCTCGAGTGTAGAAGATTACTATTCCCATTTTATAAATGTCAACGCTTCAAAGTTGAGAGGGTAAAGATTGTATATAAATAACGGCCCCGAAAGGGCTGGGCCAAGTCGATTCCAGTTTATGGGGTTGAACGGGAAAAATATTCAAATCATTGGATATTCCAGTTGAAAACGTAGATTTTAAATTCAATTTCCTTTCCAGATAAGATTTTAGTATTTGAAACATATTTGGATGCTATTTCAGATGATCGTTCCGTGAATTATTGAAATGTGAAACCTTTCATTTGGTTTATGGATACATACGAACATGAACATTTTTGTCTTCATACACATACAATTTGTTTTGTACAGAATTCAGTAATATATTAATCACTCTTTTCTCCACTTTTCACATTTGAAAAGTGAATATTATTTTATATTTATATTACAGATAAAATATTATTCAAGCTTACAATGTATTTCATTTCATATAAAATTAGTGCATACGCCCGCAAATTGAAGTAGTAAAGTTGTACATTTCTGATAATAAAGATTGGTACAGAACCATCAATGAGCGTATTCCATTTGACCGGGTTTTATTAATACAAGAATTGGGTATAATTTGATTCTACAATATAAAGATATGTACATACTTAAATAATCAAATAATTTTCTAGCCATATAAATCACAAGAGGTAGCCAAATACCAACACGTATTAAGAGCACAAATGACAAAATAACTTCCTCATGATACACGCTCGACAATAGCGCCAGCATCCGGAACCTGACGGATGCGATATGGAGACGTCGCGAAAAAATATGGCGTACAGGAAACGAATACAAATACGAAATAAAAATAAATATACGAGAAGCGGGATAAGGAAATGAGAAAAACCATACGCCCGATCCGCGAGGGGATTCTGGTGTTGCCAGTGAGGTCTGTTCAGTTAAAGAAATTCGAGACGGAAAGAGTTTATAAGCAATTATTTACGTTATTTATGACGGGTGATGAATTTTTAAGTAAATAAATTTTATTTATAAAATGTTTTTTTCTTTTTAAGATTCATTAGTTTTTCGCTTTGCGTGACACGAAGAATAAGAAGATTTTTTAAGTTTCATCATTAGTACTACTTCCATTCCATAGTTTTCCGTATAAATCAGGATCGAACCCACAACTAGACGGTTGTTTTACAATCAGACAGTTGTGCCGCTCCGCCGCAAGAGCCTCAATTTACTTACTATTATGCTACAATGATTTTAATTTTAGTAAAAATATACAGCACGAGCGTCCCCTGCACTTCTTGATACATAATATAGATGTATAAGAAGAAGATTGTAATCTCAGTCTGACAAAGGGCAGAAATTCAAAGCTTTGTCGCCAACTTACCCCAGATGAACTAAACACGAGCATTTATGTTTTTTTTTTAAATGTAATATTTTTATGGTGATTAAGAAAATAATATTCTAATTTAATATTTCTATTCTAATATGTATAGACAAAGAGAGATTAATGAGAAATTAATTAAGACATAAAATTGAAAAAACCCGATTATTTCTATCTCTGTAGAAATACCAAGACATCTCTTTTATCCTACACTCCCTAACCTACTTACTTACTAAATTTAAATTTTCTTAGTAATTAGTCACTCAGTACCGGAAGAGTTTTATATGTATGGATAAAACAAATAAATAATAGAATAAAAACAATTTTATTAAATTATCTTTTAAGAAATAATTATTAAAGGTATATAACAAAAAAAAAAACAATTTAAAACATTTTATTTCTCTCACTCTGGACGTATATTCATATATTTAAACCGATCATTTCCTCCAAACGCCACATATAAATCGACAAGTATTCACAATGTATGTGTATTCACCACAAGTAAGGCGGTCTGTCCTTTGTCAGATTGTGGCTCTGAATCTACTTAGATTAACCGAACCCTCGGCTGCGGTGCTGTATTACGTGTCGAACTTGCAATGGACATTGGAACGATTTGATGGGAAGAATTTCAATGGTTTTTTTTTAGGTTTTTTAAAAGCTAGAAGGGGATTTTTAGTCGATTATTTATATTTACGGAACTAACTCATTCGTTTGTTTTGAGTAACACTAGTTTGAAAAAAGATTAATTAGAGTGTAAAGAAGGCAAAAAGGTAGGCAATATCGTCTTCAGTTTTGCAATTTAAATAGTGCAAACTGATGCTGTTTTTTCTGTTGTAGCAACCACTTAAATATTAAATATTTTTTATAACTACAACTTATTCAAAGCTATCGTCACACTTTGTGTTTTAACTTTACGCTGTATCCCTAGCGGGGTAGCTAAAGAAGAACGCTACGATCTTTACATAGCTCTTTCACATCTGTCACCTCGTCCAGTTTCATCATATATTTCCTCCAGGGGGTCGTCATGGTTGTTACGTGAACTTTCTTTAGTATCATCAATGTCACCTCGAAGGTAAAATGAAGGACAAGAATGATGCGAGAACAAAAAAAACTTAAATTAATACAAAATTTTAATAACAATCTCGCTCCAACATACATTTTCATACTCTATGAATATTAATAGTGATTCACACCAAAGTATGCTGAATCTGCATAGCATCCGATGTTGGCTGTCACATTTCAAACTTGGGCGCTACTTGCCACCATTGTTATTCTCCGGAGCAACACGTAATTGACACTTACTGTAAAATTAATATCTGCAGAAGTATGTAAGTAAACAAAGGGTTGCTGCGCTATATTTAAAATGTATATGGTGGGATATATGGTTTTAGTTTCAGTATAAAAAGGGATGGTTTGTATGACGGGATCTGGTCAATATGGTATGTTAATATAGTATTTATGAAATATTGTATTTTATAGTTTCTTTTCTGGAAAAGTAATAAAATATCAAATAAAAAAGCTGCCTTATTAAAACTTGAATTCTCGAAGTTTGAAGTACGTCATTATAATATTTATATAGGAGGAGGCTACTATGGCGTATTGGTATAGTGTTTGACTGTAAATGTAATAGTTGTGCGATCATTCAGCACTCTGGAATGTCTTTTTTAAATTTCTCACTAATAAAAAACAGACAGAAATCCAACGTTGAGTGCCGCCATTCAAATCAATTGAATTTAACTTAACAATAAGTCTGTTTATATAAATATTGCCTGAAAATGATTTTCAAACGAAAATTATCACTTTTCACTTACTTATCACGAAAATTATTATTATCACGATCAGTCAAATACATGTTCATCGTGCCAAAACAGTATTTTTTACGAAAATAAATAAAATTATAAACAACAACAACTTACAATATTATATGAAGCTTCAACCATTATAATAGAAGAAAATCGTCCAAAGAATTCTAAAAAAGAAACTAGAATTGCCTAGACCAGCCCTTTAAGCGAGGGCGTATTGAAACGTCTATTCCCAAAGTGAAATAGCGTTTTTTATTTCTATGTAAATTTACGTAATGACATTTTTGTCGCACAAGTTGCGGCGGGATTCGGAGCGGGAAACCTCGGGGGTGCGGGATTTTGTATTCGCGCTATAAATCACGGCTGGAGTGAATGGTTTCATGAATGGCGCAGGCGCTATATTAGCAAAGAGGTAGTGCATACGAATTTTGTTTGGATGTATAGTTTATGCTGCTTAAGGTATTTATAAATTTACTAAAAATATTTTTATTTTAATAATAATTAAATTAAATATATATGTATTATATAATTATGATTGTAAACAATTTTTTTTAAATTAAAAATAACCCTTTTTGCATATTGTCTAATTGAAAAAAATCATAATCGAATATCAATAAGCATTGATAAGCGATGAGATAAATTTTGATGGCGTAGCGATGATGTTATTACTAGTAAATATGGCAGCTAGACAGATGTAAGCTTTTCACGCAGCATGGTAGGCAAAGGAAACCTAGTGTTCAAATTCTCCTTTCCCCGCTTTCCATTTAATTTCGAGACATCGCGAGTTAAGTGGCGGAAATTATTATAGATGAAGAAATGATCATATTTAAAAACACATGAGATTGAACCTATATCCATCCTTATAGTCAGTATTAACAGCGCCACGAACACCTTAAACATGGCATTAAATATTAAATACAATAATAATTAAAACAAAAACAATAAAATTAGTTCATCACCACATATATTTTGCAAAACGATCCATAAACTCCGATAGGCAGTTCGATCTGTCCGCACACTCGTTTACTATTATTTTATTAATATACGTTTCATTAATACTATCGAAATACCGGAAAAGCTTTAAACGTTTGGCAATATATATTTATAAGGGTAATTATTATAATTTTGTTTAAAGCCCTTAACGTCCTATCGGCTATAATAATTATAGTTTAAATGAGCTGCGTAATTGTAAAAGGTTGCTTTTGGGAATGAAATTTTGGATGATTATTTTTGTATGAAACATTATCGGGCGGTGTTCGTGTATTCGTTAATGAGAACATTAACGTACCAAGAATGTAATACTGTAAAGGAATGTATGTAGAAAGTCTTAATTAACGCTTTATTCGGTTTTAGTAGGGAGAGTCAATGTAATATAGAGGTAAGTATTTTTTTTATTATAATTCGAAGATAATCGTGGCGTGTAAGCGCTATAGGTTGTGGGTTTGATTCCCACTCAGGAAATTCAAATATTTAATGTTTATTGTTTCATTTCTTCACTCTGTCGTCAAGGCAAAACGCGGCGTTGAGGTTCGCTATTAAAAACGCAATCATCCATAATTCGGTAGAAAACCGCTGCCTACCCTGCATTTTGCGGAAAATAGCATAAAGCTAAAAAAATAGATTTAATATAACACATAACTCGATTTAAATATTACTCATAGCCAGAATTCAAGTGTCTATGAGGAATTAACTCATGTTTATATAATACATCCAAGAAAAAGTTCGTTCCAGATCGGCGCTGATTTCGTTACTTGACGGTTTATCAAAAATACACAAGAATACCATGTAAAAATTCGAACAAGTTTTGTTATATGATGTTACTGTCAGATCAAACACCATTTACCTCTCTGTATATATAAACATCTACGTATATAGTTCTCTGTAATTCTTAGTAATTGTAATTGTATACGCCAACGTTTAGTTTCTGTTCATAGTATATGGGTTCCCCCCTATATATTTTTTAAGTAAGACGCTGCAATGACCCTTTTGCGACTTGTTCAATTTGTTTGAAATTGTTGACCGTTTGATCATCACTCGAAGAAACACGAAGCTTGTATGTAAAAAAAACTACATAAATAGTAAAATTGACGCATACTTATATGTGATAAAAAAGAGGGTAGTTCACATATCGTAGGTTCAGATTAAGATTCCTTAATGCTCTAAATCCCGTTCCTGGCTTTTGGAAAGATTTAACGGATACTACCACTCTAGTCGTCGGTAGTGTATTTGCATTCCCATTAAGTATGGTGGTGTGTTTAGTCGGTGGCCGCGACACTGTTTGACAAATACTCCACGGCGCTACCGCATTGCGTAGTCTCAAAATACATACGAATGTAATTATCTGGACTTTTTAGTATTTCTTAATTAAGTATTTCTTTAAGAAATCTAGAAAATTTATAGCGTCGTCGTCGTCGTCTCGTGCAATTTTTTTTGCGTGGACCTATAATTCCCGTTTTTTAAAGAATTTTGAGGAATTCACTCTAAGCATTCATGGCAAATTTCTACTTTTTTAGTTTAGTAGCTTTTCCTGTGCATTGACAGTCAGTCATTTGGTCAAAAATATTTTTCGCTCATTTTCATTTTGGCCCCTATTTAACTCATTTTTAAACTAATTGCGTGCCAAATTCCGCCACCCTTGTAAAAAAAAAACAATGTACCTACCTACCTAAACCATCATAATTCAGACTTCTACATATCTTGGGCAGCTCTCCATCATGAAGCAGCGGACAGTAACACATCACGGACACTAAATTTGCATCCACTTGAGTGTTTGTCGCCCGCACGCTACACTATTTGACAAATACTCTGCGACGCTGCGCTGCCCGCGCCGCATTGCGTACGATGTAAATAGGTGTTTTACTATTGGGTAAAATGCTGGTATTAGGAACTGAGATTTGTCCGCGAGGGTTTTTGGGTAGAAAATTAGTAATTTTTGTTAAATTTGGTTAGTTCGTTCGTATATTAAGTAACGTAGAGGCGGTCGTGGTGCAAAGGCACAAGCGTTGACTGTAAACGCGACGGTTGTGGGTTCGATACCCTAAATGGGTATCGAAGTAAGAGAGGGTAAGAAATTAATTCTTATTTTTTAATACTTTCATTTCTTCGCTCTGGTAACGAGAGGAGCATTCGGCGGAAATTGTGTTAACTCTAGGTTTCTTTTGTCTTCCCAACTATAAGCGGCTTACAGGGTGAAGCGGGATAAGTCAATAGTTTATTCTTTTTCACTTTGTATTTGTAAAAATTTAAAACATTTTTAACATATTTTTAACTATAATAATGTAGGGTTGTTAGTTTGTTTGTGAGTTGAATAATTTAACGTAACTCGCGGTGGTTGTGCGTTGAAATCTTACTCAAGGGAGCATTTATATTCAAAATATAATTAGTTCCGTAGTCTCTTTATTATTACTCAACATGCAATAATTTTGTTAGTCGAAAAAAATATAATAAGCTGAAATATACATATTTTATATAATTTATGTCATTTTTCTTTCTTTGCAGTTTATTAGTATAAAAATCTGTATCGCCATAGAACAATGCAATGTCAAGAATATTAGTAAAAAGTGCAGAATGGAGTGTCTTAATACTAGTTTCTAGTACTTAGTCTGCTTGCCCGAATCAGAATCGAACCCCCAGCCGTCGGAATAATAGTCAGACGCTGTTTCGCTGCACCACGAAGGCCTCAATATTATTTATGACTTATATTGTTTTATAATAAAGATCCTCCATAAGCTTAACTTTGACAACATATGGGGAAACTCTGGCTGTAAATGCGGAGTATATATATTTTCGTTATCAGTTGGAAAATACGATTGTACAATATAGACTTATAATAAACGGCCTAACTTTCACACGTTTTGATCGCAGCTTCCTTTACTTAATTAATAATTTGAGGCAAACCGTGGCGCAGGGACACAAGCGTATGACTGTAATCGTGACAGGTTGTGGATTCGATTCCCGCTTGAGGAAATTTAATATTTTTATTTCTTCGCTCTGGTAACGAGGCAAAGCCTGGCGTTACGGAGTGTCTTACTATTGTACATTGACTACAATATATAAAGAAATTGTAGTGACCCTCGTTCTGAATTTGTTTTAGCTTTACGCTATACTACACACCACCAATTTTCAAACGTTGTTGACTGGCGGAACTCAACGTTGCGCTTTACCTCATTGCCAGAGCGAGAAAACAGACTAATAAACTGCTTATCTTCAAGGTACCAGATAAGCTGATAAAAGAGAACGGAATAAGCTATCTTCAAAATATGTAAATATGTAAAACAATCGTCATTTAACGTAAAACGTGTACTTTTCAAGTTATCTAGACAAATAGTTGGCAAGAGACGTGGGTATACTAAGATAATGCTAGCGTATAAAGTAGCGTGTGGCTGTACCCGTCTTTATCTGTTCTAACACTTATACATAATGTATAAAGTGCTCTAGGTTAAGCTTGCTATAAGTATAGAATTTATAATTTCTCTATAAAATTGTTGTATAATTCTTTGTCTAATATAAAACTAGTCATCAATCTCAATGTTGCGAGAAATTTATGACGTAAAATCAAAAAATCCGTTTTTCCCGGTTCTAATAAATAGTAAAAGTAATTTAGAGAAATTCTATCATAGTGCTCTCTCTCTCTCTACAGATTCTATCCTTCCTACCTATCATGTTTGAATTTTGTAAGTACAGTATTTTCCCCTCAAGTTATATGTCACTCAGTATTTCGTCATCTTCAATATTAGTTATAGTAATGGTAGACGCTCTATTCACCAGTTGTTTTGGTGTAATTATACCGAAGAAATATTTAAAATTCAACGTAATGTTTCGAATTGTACCAAAAAGGGAAAAAATCCTCGATATTATAGCCATTGCCGCTTACAATTAGAAAAACTTCAAAAAATCTCTAATTTGGGTTCTATTACATTTACTAATGTCACCAATAGTAGCTTTTCTTATATATTTTTATTTAAAACAAATATGTCTGCTTTTTTTAGTTTAAATGTTAGAATAAAAGGAATTGGCATTCTCGTGCTCGATTTACACCGATTATCCTGTAACTTCATCAAGATTAACCAAGCCTATATTAAACCCAAATGAATAATGGGACGAATTTGTTACTTTGTAAGTTCTTGACTTTTTTAGAGATCGTTCTTATCGTGTAATAAAGACTTACTGAGATTAATACGTTGTGTTTTTTCTGTTCTTTTTTCGCTTATATTCCAAAGAATTATTATTTTTATTTGTATTGAAATAATGGGGTTTTGTAAAAGCGATTCCCTTTTTGATGAATTCGTAAGCAACGTTTTAACAATAATTCATATGGACATGCCCATCTTTAAAAAACTTGTTAAGTACTAGTCAGACTCGCCCACCAAGGTTTTCATACCAATTTCAAGACTGTAGGTTAACGAGAGAACTTTTTTTTCTATGATATAATATAAATCCCATAAATTTTGACCTTTTGGATGTTTTCCTTCATTTATATTGTAAGTTCTCACTTCTTGCTAAGTTTCATAACTGTCGGTCCACGGGAAGATTTTCATATAAAAGACAGCAAAATCAATGCATAAATAAATGCTCGTATCTTTCGATAGTTTCTATGTCAAGAAGCTTGATTTTTCTGTGCTTCGAGGTACAATAGAAATAACTAATATTAATTTCAGCTTGATACTTCCACGAGATCTCCAGATAAATGGGCTTGACAAAGCGATCCTATAAGGGTTCCGTTTTTAACTTTTAAGGTATGAAACTAATAATCCAAATACTATATATGTACATACAATATTAATAAGATAGTACTGGCATTCGTTCAGACAAGTTAGACTTAGTAAATAACGTAGAGTAGTTTAGCAAATACTTGTCTAATTCGAATGCACGTTTATTGCTCTGTTTGCATTGTATCTGATTTAACTTCAACGCTCTCTAAATGTGTTGAGAGCACTAAAGTGCAGGATTGGACTATATAATGTTCAATTATATCTATCTTTTTATCTTTGTGTGCATATGGATATGGTGATTTAATTTTATTTTTTTTTATTTATATACTAAAAATAGTATAATATACTATGTATAAAAACTTCCCTCCTTCTACACTCTACCCTCCACTCTCCCGTAGACATGACACACAGAAAGACAAAACTTTAGTACGCAACATTAGCGAGTTTCTTGTCTCACGAGTTAGGGGACGTTAAATTCGTTTTTCGTTTTGCTACATTACGTCCAGATACAAACGTAAGGGGACGACAGGAGTCAATCCACTGTGATAATTTCTATTTTTAAGTGCTTCTAATAGAAGAAATGTATTTTGTAACTGAATGAAAAAAATCGTTGTATTCTTATTTTTATATTATGATTTTTGTATATCGTAACTTTGATGGTGAATAGAGTCAACTTTTGAGATAATCTATATGTACTCGTATAAACCTTTACAGTAACTGAGTGACTGACAGATCCGACATATACGAAACTACTGGATTTACAGTTTATTTAAATGTTAGGGAATGTACAGGAACAAAATCTTGAATTTGCTACGGGAACGGAAAAAAACGAGACATAACGACGTTAGGTTCACATAAAAAACTTACAGATAGACGCCAATAAAGTGGAGTTAAAAAAAAAGAAAATTTCAACGAAAAAATAAAATTAAAAAAAAATATGCAACTTTGACTTATATTTCAGAAATTATAGTAAACCCTAAATTCATTTCCATAAATTTCACACATGACTTCATATTTAAACCAAAATAAACTTTTCAAATAGTTAACATTTTAAAACCAAACCGTAGTATACTATTTCAAGCAAGTTAAATTCCTTACTATCCAGCCACTGCCCTAGTTTCCACCGTACTCCCTCGAACCCCACTTAATGTCGTGTCCTGGGATAATTAATATGGCACAATACTATTTTATTTCATTACACTGACAGTGCAAAGCAGTATATTTTCTTTAACTTCCAAGTTTCATACGAGAACTCTGTAGGGCATGTGTGTATAAATATTTATACTAGACTTGTATTTTTAATGTCACATTTCATTAGCAAATGAAGCTTTAGTTTGTATTTCTTTAGTAACTGTTAATAAAAAATATATTAGAATGTTATTTTAGTTATTTCTAAGGCCAAAAATGAGAAATGTTGAACTCACTGCGTTTTGTTTCTTTATCAGAGTGAAGAAATGAAAATAATTAATTACCCCAATTGCGAATCGAACCCATAACTGTTTAGGATTAGACGCTTTGTCGTTAAGGATGACGGCCTCTGCCCAAAATATATTTCGAATATTAAGAATGCATAAAAAGTGTTCCATATGTGTATATTTTATTACCAAAATTTCATTCAAGGAAGAAGTCGTTTCATTTGTAACAGTAATTAACGTTGACAGAACATGCTATAACTTTTTGGAAGTGTATAAAATGTTGCGGATATTTCAGTAATAAAATTGGTTATAGTTTATAACTTTCGTGGAATTATAATTTTGAGGCCGAGCCGTGATTGTATAGTTTTTTTACTATAACACGACGGCTATGAATTCGATTCCCACTTGAGGGAGTAAATTATTTTCACTTCCTAGCTCTGGTAATTTACTAAGCGGCGTTGAGTTTCGCACACGCAATGCCTTAATTCCGCTCAGTACCAGGTTAAATTAAGCGGAAACCTAACGTTTTAGCACTACTACATTACTTAAAACTATTATTTTACAAGAAATTATAAGCTAGAAGCAGATTATTAATAAATACAATTATAGTTTGAGGCGAAAAATATTCAAAATAATCTGAAATGGAAAGCTTAGAAATTGAGTAAAGTTTAGAAGATTGCTAAATGATGTACAAATTCTGCATCATGTTATGAATATAATATATTCTTATTTAAAAAAAAATATTAAAGATTACAAATTTATTATTTTCTACATTTTTTCATTAACCTATATTTTCATTTAAAACTATACATTCCATATAATATATAAAAAAAAAATCTCACAAAAATTAATATTCATCTCAACATCTCAATGGGCCGTCAAGAAGAAAAAATAATTAAAAATTCCATCAGGCAAAATGTTTCGACCAAAACGCTTTCATTGTCGCTTTTAAAGCTTAATAACTGAGACACAAAGATGGCGACATTAAAAAGTTTCTCTAGTAACAAAAGTATATTCTGACGTAAAATGAGCAATAAGTCACTTTACGTGCGGCCTCTAAACGGGCACTTGGGATATTTGGAATTCAAATCTATTGGTCCGAGTGCTGGTACCAATTATTGGGTAGGTATTTGGGGTATAATAGGTCGTTTGGTTGAACGCGCTTATCTCAGGAACTAATTGGTCCGACTGGTCCGATTTGAAAAAATCTTTTGCAAACAAAATTTACACATAATAAACTCTAATAACTAGTTGAGTATAAAACGGTGACGGATGTGGAGTTTACCTACTTATTATTTTAATTTTTCATTGACTTTGACTTCCACTGCTCCATATACAATGTCTTGGATTTGAGCAGAGAGTGGACAGTCATAATAACATAATAAATACTTAAGCTTATTTATAATCTTAATCTTCCATTTTCGTAAACAATCGTCGATCCAGTGGCCATTATCTAAAGGATAGTAATATAAAAAGTGCTCGAAATATTCAAAAGCAAGGAAAGGGGACGGAACACCTGAGATACTTTCTTTTATCCCACGGAAGCGATCTGTTAAGGGGTCTGATGTAAAATATCTTGGTTTTATTATCGAAAGAACGACAGCAAACAGAAGCAAAAATTAATCTTTATTATAATATCTAAAAACGCCATTGTACTGTACTTCTCTGTTTGAATACGATGGTCGTGAGTTCAAATTTCACGTTGACAATGTTTTTTAATAATGTCTCTAAAATAGTCAAAAAAATAATGAATCGAAGATCTAAGAAGAAAATAATATTAAAATCTTTGTCGGCCTTGGTAAATATAAAACGGGATAGACTATTCGAAGACCAAATTTAAGTTTTCATTCCAGAAAAAGCTTGCAAGGTTGAGTTATAAAAAAATCTTTATACATAATATCAAAAAATATCTTGTTTTTTTCTACTTAAGTTATATAACATTGATATAATAATAGACAACACTAAATGAAAAACATATATATGTCTAACTCATATACCAAAATAATAATCAAAATCAAAACAAAAAATCTCTAACAACTCTCTTCACAAAAATATTCTAAGTGCCTACCACCCTAAGAACAACGTATTAAAAGTATTAAAATATAAAAGGTCGGTTTACACTTTTAAACAAAATCCTCATTTTCCGATAGGGCGACCATCAATCAACGGTCTCAAAGGACGGTTCGCGATAGGTTCGAAGTTTTGAACCGAAATTAAAATCCCCTGATTTGCCTTGTAACAGCCCAAGCTCGAGTCATCGGCGGGTGCTGATTACATTATGTAAATTATTTCACCCCCCGTGTCATCTATATCTTGGCATAGATGTGGTGGAAATGGAAAAGATATATTGTGTTTAGAAATAACTTTATATCTTTGTTTCTAGTTTCTACCTTATATTTACTAATATTATGAAGCTGTAATGTTTATTTGGTTAAACGTTAATATTAGGAACTCCATCTTTTTATCAAAGTAGGCTATAGGCTATATCTTTTAAATAATGTGATGACATTAATAGTTTGACATGTGTCGTTATGCAACATGTGCATTAAGAATAGTCAAGTTAACTCCTGTGCGTAAAATCAACGATAAATAATTGCAAATAGAACAGCTTAAAACATTTCAGAATTCAGCACTCAACAGACAATGCCTTTGATTCGGACGAAAAACGCGAACGAGTGTTTTGACACTAAATTCTCCGCGTACCTTACCGGGCGAATTTTTTCGTACACAATCTAAATAACCACATCTATTTCCCCTAAATTCCTGTTCCCAAAATTTTCCTCAACCAGATACTCGTCTATACATCGTATCGTCGCCCCCGTACTACGACATTTGGAGATTAGCGTAAAGAAGTATGTTTCCATTTAAAAGTGGTGTTCGTTTCGCAGCACGCAGCTGCGTTTGTCACTCGAGCCTCGAATTATTCCGAATCCGGGGCGATTGCTTTACATCGTGGAGATAAAAAACTTTTAGATTACGTGGAAATGTGATTCGTTTCGATAATTTAAGCTATTTTCTTATTTCTTTAGCTTCACCCCTGTATCTCGTATATTGCAAAGTAGGCAGAGAGAGAGAATTTTCCGCCAAATTGAAACATTGCGGCGCAACTCAACGCTGTGCTTTGCCTTGTTACCAGAGCGAGTAAATAAAAATATTAAATAATTAATGTCCCACACAACGGCCCGTGCCACAACGGGCGACCCGAATAAAATATTTTTATTTAAAACCTTTACTCGAGATGGCATCGAACCCACGACTATCACGTCTACATTCAGACATTAACCTCGTCTTATATTAAAGCAAAGGTAAAGTTTTAATGAAAGTAAATTTAAAAAGCCACAAGTCGTTAGGGATGATTCGCGTTGCATCCTAACTAAGTCGCGTTCGACGCGATGAAGATATTATTGGCTTCGAGTGCTGAATGTTAATTTACATTCCGCTTGATGACTGAACGTGGAGTCAAGAACAGGTCGATCCGATATTCATGAAGTTCTTATATAGGAACTTTGTTATACATTTGTTTATTTATGATATATATATTTTTTAGCTCACGCTGTATCCCGCATGGAGCAGGATAGGCATAGGGAGCCTGCAATGGTATATCCTGCTAGACGCGGGATACAACGTGAAGCGAAAAAGGCAAGGAATATTTAATTAAATTAATTAAATAAATAATTTAACACATTTTTTTCCTGACTTCAATGCTTTGCTGGGCTTGGCTGGGCTTTGAGAAAGGTAAATAAATTAACTATAATACTATATCCTCCGAGTGGAAATCGAATTCATAACTATTGTATTAATCGTGTGGTCAGGTGCAGCCCCTTTGCGCTACAAAGGATTCACGTTTCTTTTTTTGGGTTATAATAAAATATTACGTATATCTATGAAATGTTTTCATCACTCCATACCCTGTCACATTAATATGAACCTCATATAAATCATACTGGTAAGGGGCTGATACAGAAAACGGAAATGTAAAATATTGAAGTCCGCAGAATGTTAACACAACTGGTGGTATTCATCTAATATATTTCGAGGATATTTACTAAACGTAAATTAAAATAAAACACTTTAGTTATAAGTTGCTTGAGAAAGATATAATTTTAGGGTATCATAAGGCTGGTTAAAAGATGGAACTAGGACCTGAACTGTGGAGTTATTTAAATAAAACTGGTAAACCACTCGAATTTAAGCTCATATACGTAATAGCTTCAAGAAGTTCGATAAACTTGTTTGTTTTGTAAGCTATATACTTTTATTGACCAGATTAATGCCGAACATAAATCAAATTAAATATAAGTAACACCCTAAATCTTTATACACGTGAATGTTACTCAAACGATGAATCATGTAACTACAGAGCTCAGACACCTGTGACTAAAAATGCTCCTGCTTTTCTAACATTAAATCTTCAAACACCAGATGGGAAAGCAAATCAATAGAAGCGTTTAGATCAAACAAACCTTTATCTCTAAAGATAAATCAAACTCACGTTTCGTTCTAAACGAAAGTCCAAGACAAATATTATGCACCCCAAATATGTTGGACGTAAGCAATAACTGAGGCCAGGTGCGCATCAAGCGATACATCGGAACAAATGTACGGACGTGACTCGCGTGCGGGACACTGACCTAAATACGGGGTGACTCGATCATGCCTTTTAAACGCTGGGAGATCTTAAGCTGTATCGAAAGATATACCTAAGGATAAGAATGATATACAACTCCTTGTTCAATAAATTTTTAAAGGTGGCAGGATTTGAAGCCGTGACTCTTGGAATCTCATGGCCAATTAAGCTGCACGTTAACATGACCAATTATTTAAATTTTTGTACAGTTAACTAACTGTTAGTGGCTGGAGCAGATTGTGATCAATTATTTTTGACATTTTTATATCAAATTTGAATATCGCAAAATAATCTTTAAATTTTGACATTCAGTCATAAAATAAAATATGGACTTCAAAGTTCCATTATTATAAATAGTATACATTTTGATGTTCGCGCGGCAGAGCTACATAATTGTTATAAAAATATTGTGAAGACATTTTTAAAAAAGCAACGGTTGAGATATTCGCTGGCTCTTACAGAGCTGACTTTTAAGCCGACGACTTTCAGAGTAACAATACTGCATTTTCAACTTATGAGATAGTTAATACATTCATTTTAACTTTTCTGAAGTATTATAGTCTAATCTATTTCTTTCCTCTTTTAAAATTTGTCATTAAAAATTATCAGATAGGAGCAATACACACCATACGCCGATATTTAACTTAATATCGGAGTTTTGGTGGTGACGAGAGTTAGACCACAAATTTGGCCAAATGGATTTGTGGCTATATATATTTATGTTTAAGTTGTGGCTTAATTTTCTATATCACCAAAACGAAGTTTATAATAAAAGCTTAGGATATTTCTAGAAGAAAATATCTCTTACGAGAGGAGTACTAAAGGTATTCCAATTTGAATGTAGAATCGTCCACAAAAACATTGCAGACGTTCATGATATAATTAAATGCATCTCATATCCAAAATCAATCAATCCAAAAAATCCAAATAGCTAAAAAAACTCCAATCCCCATCATCAGATTGAATAAAAATTCAAATATAACAACGCCTTATCCGGCCCAGCGGTCCGGACGCGCCGTAAACGAAAATAGGTCTTCTTATTTGAAACAAACGCCGATTAGACGAGCGGCCATCGCAATCATTCGATAATACCTCTCTGTTTAGGTAGACTGTTTGCCTGTTGGCGAGTATCATCCGATACCAATTATTTAATTTGTATTTCACGATATTTGACTTCTGAGGCATTATTTGTTCCCGTTTTGCCTTTTCCGCGCTTATGGCGGCTATTCATTGATCGGCAATGTTGTTTGTTCTTGCCGTCTGACTAAATACTGTAGGCGGATACAGCAATTGGATATTTTGATTTGTATTAGCAGAAAATTATGTAGCTTCTCTGTTTGTTTTTAATCTTTTTATATTTTGTTCTGATTTTCCCAGCTCACACAGAAATACTATTATACTTTACAATCTTTCTACGCGAGCTGGAAAAATCTGTAAGTAAGGTAAGTCGAAGCCAATTGTTAGGTAGAAAAATAAGGCAATCGAGCGTTCGAGATAGCGTTCGAGCAATCTGATGGTAAATGATCACTGCCGCTCACGACCAAGTGACTCTTCGGTTAGTACTGCTTAGTTAAGCTAAATACGCTAATATCTGATTGCTACATAAAACATAATATTTCGTATATATACGGCAATTAGAGATCAAAGATACACTATGTCTCTAATGATCTGTTTTTTCAGCATAAAGCAAAAAAAAATATTAATACGAATAAAAAAATAAAGAAATCAAACACGTTCAAAATTTTTGTTTATAAAAAAAGTACCTCAAAAATTATAAGCATAAAGACAGGTGGTCTGGCTCTTCGCCCGCTACCGATTTAAAATGCTGTTCAAATTTAGTAACAACCCCGCCATATGAGTAATTAACTAGTGACCATAGAATAATTTTGGCTGTAAAATCTATTCGAGGTACTAGCCCTGTATAAACTGGCACGAATTTACAATGTACGTATGTAGTTTGCGGTCGCTCGCTAGACCGATGATTTGTTGTGTAGGTCGGTAAGAATGCACGTAAATACTGTGAAATGGTATAAAGTGGAAATATCTGCATTATAAGCCTTTAGGTTTTTTTTTACAGCTCCCTCCTTTTTTGTATAATAGAAAACGCAGAGTGAAACCAGTGCTAATTTAAGATATTCTGTTACCCACTTTCCTTTCTACCTTTTAGACATTGCGTGTTGACTGGAGGGATTCAACTCAAACTTAATATAATATACAGGAAAAAAGAGAGTAATAAATTCAGTGCCAAAGGTATATCAATTTTTTTTCTACTTCATACATTGCAAAATTCCCGCAAAGCAGGATAGGTAAAGAAGATTCCAAACATTGGTCTAGACCAACCAAACCAACTCATCATCACAGACAATCTTGGGCTTCTAAACTAAAATTGTCTTTAAGATATATGATAAACAGTACTAAAGACAAATACCAAAGTGATCAATCACAATGAAAAATTGTCAAAGATAATGAAAAAAAAAACAGTTCCATATTGTTTGTGAAATTGTGAAAAATGTACTTACTACTGTTTCTCGTTCGTAACGTGTACAATGAAGGAAAACCACGCGCCGTATTGGAACTGCGGTCGGGCTCCGTAAAATTGGTATTTCAAGCCAAAGTTTTTATACAACCAGTATAAGGTGACCTTATTTGCTGCTGTGTGGAGATTTTAATAAACTTTTTATTGGTTTACAATGTTCTCACATACATACATGTATTATGTTTGTTTTGGTATATTATAATTTGTCATAAAAATTTGAGGAAAAAGCAGAAATGGCAATGTTTGGATTCCGGATTCCGGTTTTGGATTTGATCAGCATAAAGCAGCATTGAGGTCGCTGTGGCGCAGGGACACAAAGTGCAACTGTTAGCGCGGTTGTGGGTTCGATTCCCATTCGGATGAATGAAATATTTAATATTTTTATTTCTATGCTCTGGTAATGAGGCAAAGCGTTGAGTTCCTCCACTCAACACGCAATGCAACAATTCAGCAGCGGTGATTCTGTAGTGATGGTTGTGTATTCGATCGCCTCTCGAAAGAATATATGCTCATATATTTCATCTCTCTGAAATAGAAGAATTTCTCGACATAAGATCCCTCTGCCTATGCTGGAAAAAACTTGAATTTGCTATGAATAATTGAATTCCACATCTATATTTTAATGTACGAGTATTCTGTGTTAGTTCATATTTTGGCTCTGTGTCTGTATTACTTGGATTTCTAAAATATTTGCTTTCACTATTATCCTTTCATTATGGAACATATCGTGTTCAAATAATTTAATTCAGTCGAGTAATTGTGGGGAACCGTTATACAAATTTTGGCAAGCTTTTATAATTGTTCGGTACATATACATTCGACGCCTTTAATGCCTCTACAGTTGTTGTGGGTTCAAATCTGTATTGGAGAAATGTTTGCGTTAATTAAAAAAAGGAGGCAAAAATATATATATATATAGTACAATATCAAGACACTCTGTTTTCACTTTCTACTCGGATTCGAGACGTTTTCCTCGCCCGAATAATGATGACAAATTAATTAACCCAAGTGGATATTCAACCTATTGGTTATAAGTTCACTGTCATGCGCTGGCTCTGTACGCTAAGAAGCGTTTAATTGACAAGTCCTGGCGTTGTGTTCTGCCACTCAACAACGTCTAAAAAAGTGAAGTAGAAGTGGGAAATATACTACCCCGTAGTAAGAAGGATCCTGGTTATGTTTTTTATGCAGGATACAGCATGAAACAGAAAACAGCAGTTAGCTGTATATAATTAGTCGTTTTCCTTCAACCCTTAACCCTGCAACTACTTATGAAACATACACATTGTATGTAAAATACAAACACAGACAGTCGAGTGTCATACACTCCCCTATTCCCGACAGAACATATTTCAACGCGGTAATCGAGTAATAATTCATAATAGTGAAAATACGGTAATATTAAACTCGGATAATGTTCGTGATCACTTTAAAATAAAAATTTATCGCCCATTCGCGTATAAAGGTGCTATATGCGGATTTATGAGGATAGGTCTTAGCGAGGTGATGGAAGAGCTAAAATTTAAAATAGATTTATAGGTCTAGTGTTGCAACCGTAGTAGCTACTGCTGTTATGGCGCAAGATATTTCTCACTCACTCTATGGCAACGACGTATCGTCGTTTTGGTGGTAAATACAGTCGACAATTTTGTTTAAATTTACTTATATGTAGTTTAGGTACTTGTGACTTAGCTCTCTTCATTATTACCCAAACGACACAACACAGTGAGTGACTCACAACAATAGTACTCTTTACATGCTATTTATTTCTTTTACGAAATTTTTCTTTTTATCGCTAAACTAAGAGCTAATTTTGTACGAATCTTTCTATAAATATAAATGTTCCTACATAACGGGTGAAAATTGAAAATGGAAGCCGTTTATATTGTTGCTTTAAGGAGGAACTCAACGTCACGTTTCGCCTCGACACCAGAAGAAACGAAGATATAAATTTAGACAAACATTTCATTTCCTCGAGTGGGAATCGAACTCACAACCAATCGCGTTTACAGTCACACACTCGTCCCCTGCCCCACCACTGGCCTCAAAACATGTAATAAATAAGTTAAAAATAGCTGTATGTAATATTAACTGATTTAATTACAAATAATCAATATATCAGGTGATATATTCTTTTGAAGTACAAATAAAAACATAAAACATTTAAAAGCAAACTAAATGCGAATGTCTGTGAGCTTGGTGCATTCATTGTATCGATTTTACATCCTACTGTGAACAAAAATGGATCGCTACTACTGCGTGTTCTCGAAATAGGCCTGTGTGTTCATTTAGGGAAATAATTTCATTCCATTTCTGTCTGTAATATCTTTTAGTCAAAAGTAATGCGAAGTGCGGCGTTGAGTTCCGAGACTCAATACGCAATGTGAGAATAACATTGTCCAGCATGCAGTGTGTCTAAAGAACCTGAACGTGGAATTAATTTTACATAAATAAATTCTTGTTGACTTCTCATCAAATTGTGATAAATTTGGGATAATATGGAAAATATCTGAAGATACAAGTTTTAAATTTACATAATAACTACTCAAAAAAACTGACTCTAGTGGGAGACTAGATAATAAAAATAATTATATTTGTTTTTCCTTTCCTCACTCCTGAAAAACCAAATTCAATATAATCTTGACACCAGATTCTGTCTGTCTACTCTGTAAATGCGGAAACGCGTAATACCAACACAATACCTCTAGTAGGGGCTTGAATTGACCAAACATCGTACGCCGGACGCTGTAGGCTGTAGTCACATTTTTTGTTTCTGCCGACGATTTGCAAACTGTTTTTACGCGTATTTACCAGAAACATTATTTATTTTGCTGTAAACCGATACGAACTATTCATATACTTGCATAATTTTTAGGGTTCCTCAAAAAAAAATTGAATTCTCATATAATCACTTTGTTGTCCGTGTGTCTGTCCATATAACTTACATATATTATGTTAAGTTTATTAACTTTTATAAATCTCGTACTCATGAAGCAGAATCATTAAATCGCTACGGTGTTCATTCTAGGTTGTGTGGTTGTGTTGTTGTCAGTGACTTAGCGGATCGGCTCCAAGTTGGTGTCGGCCTATGAAATATGTCGAATATCAGTGCCTTGTTATATCTTTCCCTGAAATGACGACATGAGAGCCAATGGACCGTGAAAAGTGGAGAATGTTGAGCTGGAACGCAGACGCAGGCATTTAGATTAATTTCAATTACTTCCTGTCAGGAAAAAAAAGGTTCGCACCGTTCCGATTCGCACTTGACGGATTTTTATTTATTTTGATGTTTTATTGAGGTATGGTCATCGAATTTGACGCTTTTAAGTATGATATAGTCATATGGTGGCGCTAAAAAGTGGTTGCTTGTCCATATCATGGTTTTGCATTTTGATTTCCTTTCAAGAGAAATGGTTGTCATTTAGTCTGGCAGGCCAGAGTACGGTTTTAATTTGATATACGTATATCTCAAATGAATGGACCGAATGTCCCGAGTGTGCATACCGATATGCCTCCCAAAGTTAAGTTTTTAACAGCGCATTATTATTAGTATAGACGAAAGATAATACTCATCACGAATTAATATATTCATATGAAAATAAAAATATTAGACATGTTTTTGTTTCTAAAAAAAAATGCACCCCATAATATGCATAATTATAAAGTTTTCCTTTATTCCAATCATAGTTTCCAGCCGAATTAATCCAAAAAAAATGAAACAGTTTTAATTTATCTCTCGAGATAAGTTACAGGCTACTGGCATGTGTCCAATATGGTGATAACTAATTTGACAACCGATAAAAACGTATTATTAATAGTTTCCCGTTATTATTGGAGTTCAAAAGTCATAAACTAAATATGATAATAATTGAAATTACATGTTAACGTCAAAATTGATTTATGAGCTCAATTATAGTTTAAGATTAATTTCTTAATGGTTAGAAAACAATACTTATTTTTCTGATACAATTTATCTTATTTTTGGTCTCTCCGTTCTCCACTTTCTGTCGAATTTTCGAGGCATAGAGTGTTGGTTGGCCGAACTTTAAACGCCGCGTTATGCCTCAACACCGGAGCGAATCGCAGTGTTTTTTTCACGGAAAAACCCATGCCAGGCCCCCTAGCACTTTTAATATTTTTTTCTAAACTAATATTACATATTCAATCACTCACCTCGGCACCTCCTTCGCTGGACTCGACTGAGTTTCCTGATGGCTGTACGAAGCCATATCTTCTAAATGTTTATATAAGCACTCATTGTTAAATAATAACTTTCACAATCACTACTAAACTATATGCATATGTATATAACAATTAATTTAATAGGAACGTTGTTACTGAAAATTTCATTAATAATAGCTTATAAGATTCGTGGTTTAATAGTTAATATTTTTTTATTATTATTGTATTTCATTTTGTTTATTTTATGGTATGTATTGTTTTGTATAGGGCTTCATGGTGTAGTGGGTCGGCGTTGATTTTCGCCATTCGAAAAGCAGTGTTTGGAGTTTGGTAGGAATGCGTCGAACGCGGTTTCTTAACACAAGGTTTTCTTTGCTTACTTTACGGTATAAAAACGTATGTTTGTTGCCGCTATAATAAGAAATACTAAAAAACAGAATAAAATAAATATTGAATGATATGGAACCCTTCGTGCGCGAATCCTACACACACTGGGCCGTTTTTATAAATACCTTTAAATCGTAATTTAACACAAGCTTCCTTTAATCACAGATTAACTTTATCACAAATTAAGTTAAGCTCTCAAAGCAGTAATTACCTATTACGACATACAGTACGATCTTATTTTCACAACCCTATTAAATGCTGCTATAGTGCCATTAAGTTAACGATTGTTTGATTTATTAGACAAGTTATCGCAAATACACCCTGTATTTGATGGCGCTGTTAAGTTTATAACTCTTGCATATGTGCGAATCGAGATATACGCGCACTCGTAGGTAAGGCTTAATGAAAGGAGCTCGAATATCTCCATAGTTAGGACGTTTTAACGTCCTTGGTGAATATTCCGGGTTAAAATTTTGGAAGATATATGTAAATATATAAACATGTAAAACTTACAAAATAGCAGTACTTGAACAGGTGCCTTATGGAAGCATCCAGAGGTATCTAAGAGGTGCTGGTTCGGGTGACATTTTTAAATTTTTCTACATATTTTCTTTCTTTAATGTGTGATTAATACATTGATCATGATATCAAATCTAAAATGGGCGGAGAGTAAAGATTAGAATTTAATTTAGAGAAGAATTTTATTAGAAGATTAGAATTTTATTTTCATAAATATATTTTTTATACGTAATCGTTTTGTCCAACTGAACTAAATCTGAAGTGAATAATTTGAAGTATTCTTCGGGTAGGATTGGAACTCCCTACTTATATGGATAGCAATTGTGATCACAATTTGTTAATATGTCTAACTTTATAACATTATCATTTAATATAGGATACTAGAAAAAAAGGAAGATCAAAATATAATTTTCACATACCCTCTACATTAACTTGAAGATACGCTCTTACACAAAATAAAATACAAAATATATAGAACAACGCATAAAAATGAATAGTGAAAAGGTGAATTAAAATTTTCATTAATGCTAAAGTCCATTATTCGATGGGATTCCATTCCCATAATGTAGTCTCAAAGGGAAGTAAATGAACGGTGTTTTGTAGAAGACGTTAAAAATTTATGGGCACGCCAAGCTTTGTACTTTTATTGTCACTCGGCGACTTACTAATAATTAAACTGGTAACATGTCTCGCTAAGTACGGGATACATTTAAAACTTTTCATACAATTTCGTTGGGACAAAATAGTTGGGATATCCGTTGGGTAGTTTTGATTTTTGTTGTTATTTAGCGTTTTACCTACTATAAGATTTGAAAGATAGTTAAATCTTATTAAACGTTAAGGGTAGTTTTATTAAAAAATGGTATTTTATAAAACATTTGATTTTTACACATTATCTGATATTTATCTATCCTAGAATCATTTTTAAGTCGTAAATAAATTTTAAGTCTTAAATATTTAAGAATTTGGACAAATTTATTAAGTAATTTATACAGTTAATAATGCCAAAATGATCTATGTATAAATTTTAGGTTGATAAAAATAATAACTACCATTTTAGTTTTGACAAAACCACTTTAATTACTCGAAATTAATTATAACTGAAATTGTTTGACTTAGCCTCAGAGTTGCTCCTTATTTGTCAGTAAATTCCACTGATCCTAACTAGAAGGGTCAAACAGATTTATCCCTTGTGACACTCTCATTTGTTTCTTGTAATACTATTTACATTTACTATGTACTACTGTTGTTTTAAAATAATATAATATATATATACATGCAGTTGTTTTTATTATATGTTAATTAGTATGGTATTTATGACTGTAAAAGCGATAGATTGTAAGTTCGATTCACATTTGACGCTCGAGAGAATGAAATAGCTATGATATTTTACGTTTAGCTACGTCACTCAACACGCAATCCCTCCGGAATTCGGTGAAAAGTGTGGAATAGAAATGACTTTGCTTTGAAAATATTAAATATTTAATTTTAGAATCGAACCCACAATCTGTCGCGCTAACAGTCGCACGCCCGTGCCCCTGCGCCATGATAGGCCTTAACAAACTTTGCAATACTTTATAATTATACAAAAGTACAAAAATTAAAAATGCTCTAAGCAATTTAACTTAAAGTAAAGAGTTTCGAGAAAAATGTTCATTCACCAAGTTTTCTAAGTTCTTTATAATTTGTTCCCTGAGTCTTAATAAAAATAACCGCGTGGAGGCTTACGCTTCCATCATTCTTATTGTTTTAGGTTTGCTTGTTTCCTTCTTTCTAAAAGACAAATTATTTCAGGCAGCGGTACAGAAGGAAAATGTTTTGTATAAATTAAATTACAAAAAAAAATACAGTCGAATTGATAACCTCCTTTTCTTACAGAAGTCGGTTAAAAAGTGGGAAACGGATATTAAATATTTCATTAACTCGAGTGGGAACCAAACCCAATACCTGTCGCCTTTACACGACTGTGTTCAAAGTATTCATATAAAATAGTATAAATCTATAAACATGTTTTACGATAATTCTATCTTGAAAAACTTTTACTCACTCCATAACGTTAGCTAATGAAAATAATCCATAAAAAAGGGAAGCGATGCGATACCGTTGTTTTATAAAGTGTAATAATCATAAAATTATATTAGAACTACAGTGGCTTTATTTAGACGCCATAACTACCTATATACGAGTAAAACAAATAAGTGAAGTTAATGCCACTATATTTTAGTGTAAAATTGTATATTTTAGTATAAAATTGGGCCCACTCGTGGCACAGGAGTATAAGCGTGCGACTGTAAGCGCGACAAGTTGTGGATTCGAATCATGACCTGGCCCTGAAACCGAAGCAAAGCGGGGCGTTGAGTCTGCCACTTAACACGACACCTACACGGAGGTACTAGGAGAACGAAAGTATCTTAATGGGAACGGAGTGTCGCACATAAAAGCGTAGGCAGAGGGAACCTGGGAACCTTGTGCTAGGTTCCCAGGTTCCCTCTGCCTACGCTTTTATGGGCGGGGTACAACGTGAAGCTAAAAGAAAGTATTTAACGAGCATCACACATGTCCCGCATAGAAGAGTAACATAATGAAGCAATACACTGTTTTACAATTTTCATACGATTTCGCGGCAATAAGTTCAATATCCTAAAAATTGGGCGGAGGGAAAATAGTGTCTTAGTACTAGGTTTCCCCTCTCTCCCCTGGCATATGCGAGACACCGTGAAGCTAAAATAATAATATTACTTTACCTGCGTTATTCTTATCTCAAAGTGAAGAACGGACTGTCTTTACTCTAGGTTCTCCATACCTGCCCGCGCAGTATATTATGTATATTATTTTTAACGGAACGCTAATATATATAGCACCCATAGCGTGTTTTACCCCAAATTTCTTTCGTTTACTTTATTGGCATTCTATAGAACTAATGACTCTATCAAGTTAATTTTCATATTAAATTGTTATTAAGTCCTATCATTGCGTGTTCAGAATTTTTGTTTTCGAATATCGAGGATTTCTTTCGAATTCTTTGATTGCCTGTTACGATTACGATGTTACGTTTGTTTAAATATGTCGAATGAAATTTTGTTGAAAAATCATATAAATAAAGAAATGATAAATAAAGAAGTCTGGAAATATAATTATAAAGTTTAATTTCATTTTTTTCAGCTTTACTTTGTATCCCGCATGTAGTAGGGTAGGCAGAGGGAGCCTAGTGTTAAAACACTTCGTTCTCCACTTTCCACAGAATTTGGGAGGCATTGTATGTTGAGTGGCGAAACTCAACGCCGCTATTTATCTCGATACCAGAGTGAAGGAATTAAAATATTAAATACTTAATTTTCTCGAGTAGGGATCCCACCCACAGCCTATCGCGGTTACAGTCACATGGTTGTGCGTAGACGACTGGTTTCAGTTTGGTCTTACTTTCATAAGCTTAAATTAGAATTTCTAACGTATATTAAAAACTTTGACCGCTTCAATATTTTTATTTGTTTATTTATTTTATTTTATTTGTTTATTTATTTTATTTTATTTGTTTATTTATTTTATTTAACGAAAAAACACACATATTTTTATTCGAACTAAAAGTAGATTATTGTGTGTGTGTCCATATATTAACTTTTGTTTAAGTATACAATAAAAAGAAAAACATGTAAAGATAATATTAATAGTAAAAAACAGAAAAAATAAAAAATAAAAAAAAACAAATTTACATTTCATAATTAAAATTAAAAATTAAAATATGAATATATTAAAACAAAATGAACACGAACAAGCTTGTAAGGTTTTGTTTTAAATTTTTAATCAAAGACCATGGAGGAAGGTCGAAATTAACGAATGTTTCGCCCTTTTCAGTTCAAAAGTCAGTTCATACAGGAGCTAGTAAAACTCAGGTGACACTTATGATAGCTTAGAACTTCACCTTTAGTGCTGTCTGGACGAGGATTACGATTTTCTTTTATTCTTTTTTCATTGTAGTACGTGTAGTAGTCAATTTAAATATTAATAATTAAACAAAATGGTAATAATATTATGCTTTTCTTAAATATAGTATAAAAATATTTATAGTTCACGTGTCTTTTCACATCAAACACGATTTTCTAAGGTAGCTCTTTAAAAATTATCTTTATGTATCTCGACTCACGTGTAAAGCACCGGCAAAGCACGTCAAGTACAAGTATACAGTTGAAATTATTATTTTTAATCATGTTTACGTTTTTAAGCTTCACGCTGTATCCCGCACATAGCAGGGTAGGCAGAGGGAACCTGGGAACCTAGTGTTAAGACACTCCGTTTCCATTAAGACACTTTCGTTTCCCCACTCTGCCGAATTTTGACAAACAATTTATATCGATTCAATTATCATTTAATGACTTTGAACAATATATATACATAAATTAGTATTAAAATACATATCCTTGAAAAAGGCACGACTATCATTAAAAAAACTGAAATAAAAACCTAATTTCCCAATTCGAAATTTTCAAAAACTACATACCACAGAATAAACAAAACGAATACAAATCTAAACTGCCATTTTCCAACATAATTTAACCACTTATTAAAATTCCACGAACCTTAAAAGCTTAAACCACTAGTAACCGGGAACACGTGCGTCTCCCGCCGCGCTCTACACGATACTGCTGAAGTTCAGAGGATAATATATAAAGATAGATAGATAGATATATACGTATCTATAGATTGCATCTCACTGCGCCGTAGGCCGGAATCGACTAAAATATACGAAACTACCAGCTTTAAAATGCTTCTTTGAATTTAATGAGAGCTTTTTTTTGTTTTGTTCTGGAATTGTAAATGATATTGTTGGAATGTAAGGTTTCTAGTTTTTGTTTTCTTGAAGATTAATAGGTCGTCGTGGTTCAAGAGTATAAGCGTGCGACTGTAAATGCGGCCGTTGTGGGTTGATTCCTATTCGGGGAAATTAATTATTTAATATTTTCATTTTCTCGCGCTGGTAACGAAACAAAGTGCAACGTTGAGTTCAGTGGAAAATTGGAAATGGAGTGTTTTAGCACTCAGTTTATTCTGTATATTAATTATATGCAATACAACGTGAAGATAAAAAAAGTGCAGTGATAGTGTCTAGCAAAATGCGGTGATGGTTTATTTGTCTATGTGTTTTTCTATATTTTATTTATACTCGAATAACACTGTCCTGCTAGTATAAAAAAAAACGATTGAGAATTACAAAACAAGTTTAAATATATCGCTTAAACATAATTATTGTATTCATGACTATTTTATTGTACGAATCCGTTGTGGTGCATCGGGACAAAGTCTGGCACTAAGCATGATAATTATGGCTTCGATTCCCGGTCGAGGAAATGAAATATTTTAATTTACCCGCCCTGGTAACAAGATAAACCGATTTCCCGAAAATTCATGGGAAAGTGGAGAACGGACTAACTTAACACTACTGGCCCAGTATCTCACTCCTGCGGAATACACCGTGAAACTAAACATTAAAAAAAACTAAATCACTTCCGATTTAACTTTACCATAATATCTATTGTTTAAAAAAAGGTGACAGTATATTTCGAGTCCGTTCAGAGAGTGGATTAATTAGAGGGAGTCAGTATTACTCGGACAAACAGTTCTCTATTAATTAAAGGGACCTTTGCCACTCATTTGACGCCGCCTCATTTGCCAGCCTTTATAGCTTTTTGCAGTTTACTTTAAAACTTCTTTTGATAATAAATTTGATACGTTATCATTGGAAAGGAAGTCAAAGTAAGTACTCGTAAATTAGAAAACAATTATGTAATTACCTTAAAAGGATTTTTGAGTAGTATCAATTAAAATAATTTAAGTTTGTTTTATAAAAGTCTACAAAGAATACAAAATATACTTGATAATTTGGCATTTCATATTTGTTTATCTCTATATTATGACAATATAGAATGCAATCATGAATTCGGTTCTCTTTCAGGAGTCTTTATTTTTCAGTAGAGATGGAAGATACGAAATGGACGTGGAAAGGCGTATATGCAGAGACCGTAGCACGTCCATCCTCTATGGCTACCCCGCTAGGGATACAGCGTGAAGTTAAGTAAGTAAATCATTTTCCCGTTCGGAGCGTGCCACTTAAGCACTAACCACTTCGCCAATATCACATTGTATAGAGAACACACGAGAAGAAAGAAATAATAAGAGAAAGAGATAATGTTATACAACAGGAGAATGCATGTTAAAAAGAGATTCAGTTATTATTATTATATAACAAAGTTTTAAACTTCCTATCAATCATGAAAAAGGTTATTGCGACATACAAAATCTTTAAAAACATGAGCAAGTTCGAAAAAAAGCAAACTTATTTTATTTACTATTCCAATTGTATTTAATTAGGCTCAGTATACATTTTAAAGCGTTACTATTGTAGGGTTACCAAAGTTGTTGAAAATTTATAATACCTTTATTGAAAGTATTAAAAATAAAAGGTTTCCGTTTATATTTTTTGGGTTTTGAACTTGTAATTTATTATTATTAGGGCTTCGTTTTCTTTTCTGCTCATTTTGTTATATTGCAGTGTGTTTGATAATAACCAATTTTGAGTTTGCAGATAATAAAACGATACCAGAACCAGAATCTTCACGAATTCGACAGAATTTTTTCACGCTGTATCCCGTATATAACCCCCTGCTATAGGCAGAAGGATTCGCTCAATTTTTAAGACATAGTCTATTGAAAGACGTGATTCAACGCGCTCAGTTTAACTCCCGAGCAACGAAATAAACACAATTCACTCCCGAGCGGATATCAAACGCACAATCGTCTTGTTTTCGAACGCGAGTTGAGCCATTACGTCACGGCCTCCTGCGATTTAATACTTTTTTTAAAAAAATAAACAAGTAACTTAAAAACCACACCTACCATGGTAACCCTACAAACAGTTCGAAAGCGGCACAGCGCCTGTAATATATGAAACGGCGACATTCAATGGAATTAGCTGTAGTCCTGGAATAACGACACGCGATAACCAGAAAGTGACATAACAAAGAAGTTATATTTCCACGCCATTTCATATTCTCGTTATTTTAATGAGCTGAAAGTATTCGTATCATCGGATTATGTTTTTGCTTTTAAATAAATACTTTGAAAGCTGATTTATGGTTTTGTCACACGGAGTGAGCTACAAGTCGTTTGTTGTTTACGTCGCATTTAATTTGTACAAATAGAGCTTTTTGTGGGGATTTTATATTTCTCTGTAAGCGTCTTTGGCTGTATTTTTTTGCTTGTTTAGGTTTACATATATCCTAGTCTTAAGACACTCTGTTCCCAATTTATTTATTTTATTTTATTTACTTTTTTGGGAACGTAATTTCCTAAATTAGTATTTTTCCTTCCTAAATATGAACTGGACTTCTGAGCTGTAAAGGATACGGCATTAACACCTATGGCAAACATGCTACATATCTTTGTTTTACCCATGATGTAGTACTACAAGCTGAGACCATGGAAGACCTGAACATAATGTTCGAAAATCTCAATAGTGTTCTCACTTCAAAAAACTACTAAAATAAAAGTCTAAATCAAAAACATAATACAAAATACATAAAAATAATCCCTTCACCCAAATAAAGAAACGATTTAAGCAGCACCTGCTTCCCTCCCCCAATATCAATGACGCATTAAAGTAAGTTAAATTTGTTTTCATTACGATATTTACCTGTCCGTTGGCCCGTTTAATATGATCTGGGGCCCTCGGGACGTGACCTCTGTAACCTACTGCTACGTCATTTCAAACACTTGTAACAGATTTTTATATCTACAAACTTAGATTCATTTGTCAGAAATTTCTGATCGCCTTATCATCCATGAATTAAGGTGGAAATTTCTTCAGAATTTGTCTAAACGCGTAAGGGTTTTTTTGGTGATATTTAGGTAGGGTGCGCACAGAGTGCAAGACGCGGCCGCCCCCTAATAAGATAGTATGTTCCTCTGGGGAATCATGGATTTATAGCTATTGGCGTCCAATAAGCCTAAAACGTTTTACAAACCACTGAATTTTGTATTTAAGTGTTTTTATATTGGTGTTTTGTTTCATTTGTTTGAATATTTGCGAATGTTAGGCGGCCAGAGATTGAAGAGACAAAACACACTTTTTTTCTTTAACTTCACGTAATCTGTGTATAGCAGGAAAGGTGGAACTGGGAGCAAAGTGTTAAGACACTCTGTTCCCATTGAGACGCTTCCGTTCCCCGAGTATAACGAGTGACGGAACTCAGTGCTACGCTTTGCCTCGTAACCACAGGGAGCAAATGAAAACATTAAATATTTTATTTCCTCAAATGGGATTCTAATCCACAACCGCCGCGTTTAAAGCATAAGGATTTGTTTTCCAAAAAAAAATGTAAAAACTAAGTTGTTAGAGCATATCTATTTAATATTCAATGGTCGTTGCTAACTTAAAACGGCGAAAGTCCGCTGTCAGTTGCTATAACGTCAGCGTGTTCGGGATCAGTTTAATTGACTCTTCTGATCGCCAGATTAGGGCACGTCCCAGATTTTGTCGGCTTATTGGGGAGATTTTTTAAATGCGGGATTGGGTGATAATGCTGTAGATGCATAATGTTTAGTATGTATGGTCCCGACGCCACCGTGGCGCAGTTTAGATATGCATCAATGAATGGGATAATTGTGGGTTTGAATGCTGTTTAGGGGAACATTTATGTATTTACAATTATTATGTTTCCTCTGACATATATGAATGTTAATTAGGTTTTAGGCGTTTTTTTCGTATATTTCATTGTAGCCTTAGAACGTAATTTTAGAAATTACGTTAAATAAACAAAAAAAATAATAATAATTCAGACGTCCACTCGACTATGATTTTAATATACCAGTCCTTACTCTCTTATACTCTCTTATATACCAGTCCTTTCTCTCTCTCGTGAAGCAATCTTGTATCTAGTAATCTCTCGTAAATACACTCTTTTTGTTCTTCTCTCAAATAGTATTTATTCAAGATATCCTTAGTACGAATTTTATTTATGCCTGCGCCACGACTGGCCTCAAGACTTCAGATCTTTTTATGACTTTTCTTAATCTTAAATAATGTAACGTATAAATGAAGTATTTTTATTTAACAAAATATTTTTAAGAAATTGGATTGCAGATCGAATTTTTAAAATGTTTCCAATCTTTCGCTCCAGTAATGGATGTATCGGGTAAGCCGCGGAGATGTTATGCTTGGTGCTATCAATCAATTTACAACATCGACTGTTTCAAAATAAAGACGGATCGCTTCGAATTTAGTTTCAAATATTTTTGTTTTAAAATCTATATATAAATATTAATACCTACATAATAATATGCTATAAGCCGATATAGACCGTAACAAAAAGAAGAGTAAACGAAATGTTAAGAAAAAAATCTTTTTATTTCTTTTTTATTTTGTGTTAAATTTCGCAATAATACGTGTCGAATTATTAAACTTAACGGACACGCTTTGTCTAGACAGACCAGGGACATGAAAACAATTTTATTATAATAATTTCTACTGGAAATCGAACTCACAACAACCGTTTCAACTGATTTCCCCACTGCACCACGATGCATAAAACTGCGTAAACAAGTTACGCAATTTTATTAAAGAATTTACATCAAAGAAATTAAAAACGTTACAAAATTCAGAAACACTATTCCCGAGTGAATCGTAAATAATAAATCACCGACCTCACGTGCTAGTGTCAACGAAATCTCGAGGAATTGGAAAAGAAAATAATAAAAATGGCGGCACAAGGAAAATGACAACGCGAATGCCTCGTGTCAAAAGTCTAGAGCTGAAAGGAAAGATGTGGGAAATTTTAAAGAAGTGGCATAAGTTTTTTGTTTTCTTTAGTCTTGTAGATTTGATGGTGGTTTTTCTAGCACGGTGTATCCCGCAGATAGCGGGGTAGACAATGGACGCCTAGCGGTGTAGTGGCGAAACTCAACGCCGCGTTTTGTCTTTTTACCCTTTTTTAAAATCCAAAACAAGATTACCAATTGATTCATAATTGATATTTTCATATAAATCGATCACTGTCGTTTCAAAATCACATTTTGTAGTTTTAGTTACTTTAATCTTTCACAACCTACAATTTAAGTCAAAATGCTAAATGTCCTGATAGTTTTATTTCTTTATATATCTATTCGTAGCTAAATAATGTATATTCTTCTAATTGTGAAATATAAAATAAATAAAAAAAACCCCTTTAATCTTAATTTATTTACGTTTTTATCATTTATATTTATGGCACCGATTGAAACGACAGCTTTAACGATTCTATTTGAATCGTTATATTTTTATAGGAACAGATTTGTTGAGGTTGAATAATATAACCCGTTCCCGATGCCGTTGTGGCGCAGGGGCATAAGAGTGCGAATGTACACGCGGCGGTTGTAGGTTTGGTTCCCACTCGGAGGAATAAAGTATTTAATATTTTCATTTCTTCGCTCTGGTGACGAGGCAAAAACGCGGCTTTCAGTTCCAATTAATTATAATTAATAGAAATATACAAATTTGCCAAATGGATAGACTGAATTAGGATTATTTTGATTCCACAATAATTATGATGATTATATTTATTATTATAATGATAACAAAATTAATTTAAATTAAACAGCTTCATGCTGTATCCGCCAAATTCTGGAGGATTTCATTTAACTATATTTTTATAAAATACACAATACAAATGGCATTTCTATATATATTCAGTTCTAAGGAATATTTAAGTGAAGCAGAAATAATTAGAAATTGCCTCCACTTTACGTATTTTCGGGACTCACCCATACTTTTTATCAATTGTCTTCAACGTTCACGTTATTATTACGAACTATTGCATCTTTTATAGAAGAAAATAGAAAAGTTTTTACCTTTGTACAGTTTCCCTTGTTCCCTTTGTTTACGTACGTTTACTGAATTTATGAACGGATACTTGTAACATAAGAGTATGACTGTAAACGTGACGGGTTGTGTGTTCGATTCCCACTTGAAGAAATTAAATATATTTAATATTTTAATGTCTTTCTTCTGTTTTCGAGGCAAAGAACAGGATTGAGTTTCGCCACTCAACATGTAATGCCTCCAGAAATAGGGATCGGAGTGTCCTACTGGGAACGGAGTATCTGATGATATTCAATGGAATATTGAATTCTTTGCTTATTTAGTATATATGATATAGTCATCAATCGAATTAATTTTGGTAGCCATTTTGCAACCATTTTAAAACAATGTCTTGTTTTTAATTTAAATGCAAACATTACACCAAGTAAAATTTTATAAGATTTTTTATTAACGTGAATTTCTATTGTTTAGTTCGAGGATAAGACAAGAGTTTATGCAAGCAATTTCACTTGCTGTATAATAATAACATTTGCATATCTAATTTTACAAACTAAAATTGTATGTAGAAAAATTCAATAAATATTCTTTCTTAAAGAAATGTCATACTGCTTGTAACTTAACTAACATAAGTATAATTTTCGAAGTTATTTTATCTAAATATTATTCAATAAACATATATACATATTATACAGTTTGAGGCGTAACTTCGCCGCATATAGCAGGATAGGTAGAGGACACCATCATTCCCCCGAATGGGAATCGAACCCACGACCGTCGCATTCACAGTTACGCTTGCTTTTGCAATTAATATAAAATAAAAAAGACACATCAACCTACGAGACATCTAAAATAGGCGATCTGAAAGCTTACCATCTTGAAATTACTGTCAGGCTATTTACACCAACATAAAGAAAAACTACTCGAGTCAATGAATACCCGTTTGAAGGAGAGTGTGCCTGTAGGTATACAGAACGCATTTCTAGCTTTTTAAACTTGTAAAATAAAAATGAACTTTTTTTAACGAAGTATTTTTTTTACATTTTGTTAAAAAGAACATTTCTAGAGCGTATTAAGCAAGATCAGTGAGGGAACCTGGTATTATTTCTGATCACTTCGTTTTTCACCATCTCCTTAACTAAAGACATAGCTAGATGGAAAAATGAAAAACGTTTGCGTTTTGGAACCAAATTCTAGAAAAGAAAATATTATTAAACATATACTATCTTTCGATGAACTTACAAAAACCCTACGATCAAAAATATTTCAAATTAAATCAACAATATCATTAACATAACTAACAACACCATAGAAAATTTAGAATTTTCCTATTCCAAATATCCCAAAGCGATCGATAGCTACATCTACCTATATCTAGGCGGGTATTGTAGCACTTATCGCGTCAACCCGTCGTGTCGCAAATCTGGATGCATTTGTAGCTGCCCCCGGATTATCGGGCGGCCCCGGGCAAAAACCAGCCGACATAAATTTGAACCAATGATTCATGATTACCGAAAAGTTTTTGCTTTCCGTTCCGTTGCGTTGCTGTTCCGTTAATTATGGCCTTTCACGGCCTTTTACGGTTTTATGGATGGCAAGAAATTGGCATGACATTTAATTTTGACATTTATTTTTTTCTTTTAACCAGCATGTTTGTATCGTTATTGTACTCTCTGTTTTGTTTTTTCAGAGACATCTGATCTTTTCCGATTGCTAGAACTTACAACCGCAATTTGCTAAGTAAACCTGTGAAACATCTGTTAAATCTAATAAATATAAGCTTTTTTTAGAGTGAGATCTAAAACAGCGACTATTTCTTGCAATAATGCATAACCACATATGTCTTATAAATTAATTCCCACAAGTGGAAATCGAATCCACAACCATTACAAAGATAAAGAATTTAAAATTTACTTTACAAATAAAATAAAAACACTCTAACGCCCAATATTTAAAGACAGTATCATCTACGTAATTTTTCGTCCCGCTAAGTCAGCAATAATCGCGAGTACAAAAAGCAATCCTGTTAATCGAAGTCGGGTCGTTTGTTACCGTCGTACGACCGGCAAATGGACAAATCAGATTATTTCACCCACTATGAGTCTGTAGATAACATTTTGACAGAGTCCCGTGCGATTGATAAGAGATAAGCGATTTGGATGTTCATTTGGAAATACTGAAAATTGACAATTTATAAGTCAATTTTTTATAATTTTTATGATTTAAAAGTTTCATGTAAAGAGCGGTGTTGAGTTCTGCCACTTAAAATCTTACTTATCTTACTAAGTTTTGGAAGCGTTTGATTTTTTTATAACAATACATAGGCGTTAACCTTTAAGTATGGACGTCGGGTCTGACAGACCAGACAGTTCTACGAATTCTACAAATCGGCCACTTCTCGGTGACCTCCGTCACTGAGTCTCTCAGTACCTTTCGTATTAATAACAAAATGAATGTAGATAGCAGTGGTTGTGTCTCTGGGTTCAAAACACGTGAGTATTTAACTTTCTAAACGGGGCCTGGGTCTGTCAGACCCGACGTCCATGTTTCCCATACATGAATGATTTCAAAACGCCATATATTTTTATAATATTACAAAATATACTTTAATATTTTAATTGTATTATTTGTATTCAAATGTTTTTATTGTTATATATCATATATTATTTTGCATTGTTTGTTATATATTTTAGTAATATAAATATTATTTACCTAAAAAAGAATATTTTTTTTTAGTTTTTATGATAAAATGGAAAAAAATGATCGACCTAGCACGTCAGGAACAAAAATATCGGTACTTTATAATCAACATCAAACAAAAGAATTGGACGACGACATTTTATAAAGAAAATAGCACTTTATCAAATAAAAAGACGCGTTTCGTATACTAAACTACTCTAAGAATTGAGAATGACTTTGACTCTCGTTTCGCGATCTGATTTCATCATTCATTCGTTTCATTTATTGAACATGAAGCTAAAAAATTATTTTGGGTTCTTGAAAAACCTGTACACTTTGCCCCCATAAAATATATAGAAACACAACATATACTTATGTTGAGTGCAATCGTCCTGTTTGCCTACAATGTTGAAAGCCATTGTGTATCGATGTTCAATAGTACCTTATCTTGAGGTGTTGTCAAAATTTTTATTTTATAACATAAGATGTAATTTCTTTATTTTTTTTATTCGTTAGACTTTATATTTTGTTAAAAAAATATTTATTTTATTATCTGTCTTTTTTTATAGTATTATTTTCTTAAGAGTCATCCCATGTGGCCAAAGACTGAAATTGTGACTTTAATTTACTTAAATCGTTGTGATGCGTAAACTTCAATAAAAAGCGATTTTATTTATATTTATTTTGCTTGATTTGAGGCTATTCATGTAAACTAAAACATAAAATTGTCTTCTTCCTTTAAAAAACAGCCGGAATATGACCAATAAAGACACTGGTCTGACAGACCCGACGTCCATATGTATGTTATAAAAAAATCACGTCCATAGTTAAAGGTTAATGTTGTTGTCATATAGTTGGGACATGTCTACTAGCTATGGTTGTGGATTTAAATCTCATTAGAAATATGTATATTTAAAATTGTTATTAAAATAATTATATTAAATCCTAAGATTAAGTTTCTTAATTTTTACTTATCTTATAAATAAAACTATACTATACTAAATACTTATAAATGAAAGATATAATTAATATCTCTACATCTCATGCCGTATACCACGCAAATACTGAGCTATAAATTAAGAGATCCCCGCTAAGTCCCCATAAGAACGCCCCGCGGCGTTGCTCGCTCCTAAACTAAGACATCGGTCCACTCGAGTGCGAATTATCTTAGCCAGATTATACTGTTCGAACATTTTTCTTTTTACCCCGATGAGTTATTTCCTTAAGACTAATGTTGCTCTTATATCTGACTTAATGCTGATGTGATGTTCATATTGTAAGGGGGAAATAAATGCTAGATGAATTAATAAAATTGATGGGGTGTTTACTTTGTTTGTCACTAATTAGGTGGATTTTTCTATATTCTTTTTAATTTGGTTGCTGTGTTCATAAATAAATATTTTTTAAATAAGCTTTTGTTGTAAATGTCAGTGGTAATAAAATTAAAATTATAAGTACTAAAACTTGTCTTGTGCAAAGAATTTATTTAGTTCATTGTCTGGTTTTTACAATTTAAAAATTTAATTTCATTATTTTGTCTACCTTACTTAGTTCAGAAATCCCTATCGTCCCCAGTCCCTACAAGTTTTTCATGAGGTATTTTGTGTGTCAATGTGTTTTTCTTATCGTTAAGACAGTAACATTACTGCAATTTTACTGCTTTTTCGAGTAATTTAGAAATATCAATTTAAACTCGTTTTCTTATTTATTATTTTATATATGTAAAAACTACTGTATCAAATTCGCTGTTTTATTCTATTTATTATTATAATTAAAATGTACATTGCCGTATTTTGCCGCTAGAAAGTATGTATTAAGCTAGAAATATTATTTTATCTTTAGGATACATCCCACATATATTAGATAGGCATAGGGAACCTAGTGTATGTTCTGACGCTGATCCCCATATTCCGTTAAACTTTCGAGATATTGCGCGTTCAGTGGTGAAACTTAAAACTACGCTTGTCTTCTTGCTAAAGCGAAAATTAAAAATGACTTATATCTATGAGTGGGAATTAAACTGTTGCGCTTACAGTACGACGCTATGCCGCTGGACAATGTGGCCTCTACAAGATCATAGAAACAAATTGTTTTTTTTTTATAAAACACTTTTAGATAAAAAAAACATCAATTTGTGTAAGCATATACTCGTATTGAATTTTAAGTAGACTCAATTCTATAATTACAGACTAAACTGTGAACAAAACTCTGACCTCAAAATCAATTCATTTTCATTAACACTTACATAGTTCATAAACTAGAATTTCATAAACTCTAAAAGGAAAGATAGTTTGAAAGAGAAACCGCGGTATAAATGAGCTTTCTCGACTGTATGTCTCAAAAGTTTGAAGACATGCAGAAATTCTGGGAGCTCTACTGTGCTGTTTGCCCACAGAGCTTACGTTGTAAGTAGCTAATGAAATTCTAAAATGTAATTAAATTTAGATCTTAATTATAAAGTTCATGTAAAAATTCAACAGTAAGTGGGGAATGGAGTGTCTTAACACTAGATTCCCTCTGTCTACTTTATTATATACAATTTTTTAGATTAGATGTATAATGTAAATAACATAATTTACATTATATTACGCTTCTAGAGCACCAGCTATACCCGCCTCTCGTATAGACATAAAAAATTGAGAAAATTTCACCGTCTAAAATCTATTCGAGCATAACAATAGGCAGTCTTCATTGTCTGAAGGTTCTCGGAGGACAGCGTTTGCTAACATTTATGTGTGCTACAAGTAACAAGATATTGGTGAAAATTTGTATCAACTTTTTTACTTGTAACGAAGTACAAAGGTAGGGGGGGAGTTTGGTTGACCTTTGTTTTGGTTGGTTGTTTGAGATGATCTTGAAGATCATATATAGATTGATGACAGTGGACGAAGCAATAGAGGTATTCAGAAACCATTGAGAGCGTTGGGCATTTCTTGTAACTATCCAGCTAGAGATAAGGGGGGGAGATTTTAAAAAAATGGCCAATACGTAAAATAAATAGATAAAAAGTACTAAATAAAATGTTCCAGAAAAAAATATAAGAATAAATTAATAATAATATTCAATTCAATAAATTATATTAAATTAATATTTCACTCACTCACTAATTAGCGTATATTAATAGTAGGATTACTATTAATATACGCTACCTACTTACGACTTAAAATAAGAAGTAATATCGGGGTCTAAATAGCGAATTTAATACAGCAATTTGCATCGGAAAAGCTATACAGCCTTATAAGTCGTTTTTTTCCCAGTGATTTGTTCAGTTTATCTTTAACTTTTTATCTAAATTAGATATGTGCTCGGAGTATTCTGCGTCAGCTAATGTCTCTTTGTCTACAACCCACGGTTTTTACGAGCACATTTGAGATTAGCGTATTACATTTGAATTGGCAAATCATCTCGAAAGTTTTATTTTGTGAAATATATTTTTTACTTTTGTTTTTTTTTTTTCTAGATGTTACTTTTTATTATCTGGATATTTATGAATTACGTTCTTCTTAACTTTAAGCATTATGTTCTTTATATTATTATTTGAATTAATTTCCTGTTTTATTTATATTTCTTCTTCGTCTTTTTCCCCTGAGGGGGTTCAAACTATAAAACACATATTCTTACGTTTGTGCCTCTGCGCTACGACAACGTCAGTTTTAAGATCTGAACTTAACGCGACACTTTCTTCCACCATGCCTAATCTATACAATACGCCAAATATGTACTCTACTAATAAGTAATTAGATATTCACAAAGCGAGCTTTCAATTTAGACATCAATCAAAGCTCTACCGACAATCATTAAATCCATTCAATTGTCATATCATGACAAAGTAAATTAAAATTCACTTTGTTCGTTCGTTCAATGAATGAATGAACGAACGTAATATAATAAATATAAGATTACACGGTCCATCGCTCGTGTTGGGGCCGGATGGCGTTGCTGTCATTAAAACAATATTGTAATAATACATCTGATTAAACAGCTTAATGGCGTCTCTTATGAAAATGTACACTTCAAAAAGTTTGTAGAGTAGCGAATGGACAATGTTAAAACGATGAGGGGTTCGACCGATTGAGCGCTCAAACCAAAATAAAAAATATATATATTTCCTAGGGATGTATCTACGATTTTGGGGATATTTATCTTGAGATCGCGTTGAGGTGTCGATTTGAAATTAATATCAAATATCTATGTCTATGATCTCTTGAAACACAAAAGAAATGCACGAGCACGGGTACGAGCTGTATCCCGCGCACTGTAGTGTCGGCAGAGAGAAACTAGGAATCACGTGCTAAGATACTAAGTTCCCATTGAGATACTTCACTTTCCCACTCTCCGCCGAATTTAGAGGCGTGTGATGTGGAACTCAACGCCGCGCTTTGTCTCATTACCACTCGTATATACACGTTAAATGTTAAAATAAAAAGCAGTATTTTATATTAAAAACAGCTAGTCTTTGTTCTCGTTATACAATAGTATACAGAATGAATGCGTTTTTAATTGTGTTGAAAAATTGGTGCACGTACAGAACGTGCTTTGTCTGTACTATTGGGTTACCAGGACATGTGGTATGTATGGAGATTCGGTTCGATTCAGTACTAACTGGCGCTTTGTATCAAAGTTATTTTGTAACTAGTCTAGTTTTTTGTGCTATCCTTTAAATATGATAGACAGAGAAAATATAGTGTTGAAACACTCTATTGTCGACATTTTTGCATCGATACCAGAGCGAAGACATTAAAATATGAAGTGTTTCTTTAACTCGAGTGGGAATAGAACCCACAACGCAATGACTGGCCTTAAATAAAAATAATCTAATAGTTAACTATTATTCACTATTAGCGTGATTAATCACGCTCACGAATTTCTACGGAAACGAGAAGACATTGGATTTTCCAATTTACATTTGAACCTACAACCGTTGTGTTACAGTCACACACTTGTGCGACTGCGCCACGACTGCCTCAAATTTTAATAATAGGTATTAGTCATATTCCTAATTTTAAAAATAAACAAAATATTTTAGTATCTAATATTATTATCAAAGTTTACGACACTCGGGAGTCGAAGCGTGTCGGTCACGGACGGTGCTCCAACACCCCCCGACTTAACCTTTACATACTTATATTAGAAAGCTATATTTGGATATTGATAATAAAAAAGGTCGTTTAAAAATGGCTCCTATAAGTAATTTCTAAGAAAAATGATATGTTCAAGTAAACGTAATCCACCATTTATGAGGTAAAAAAAATTTTATAGAGAGGGTTAGAGAAATGTTAATTGTTGTGGGTTCGATTCCTACTCTGGGAAATGATTATATTAATTCCTTCGGGTTGTTACAATGAAATTGCGATTATAGTTTCAAAAATGTTGTTTTTTGTTTGCTAATTGTTTTTATTATAATGTCTAACAATTAGTATATGCTTGTAAAAATAAAGTGTTATTGTAGCTACAATTTTCTTACCAATAATTCTTCTTCATACGAGATGTGGAACGTACCTGTAACAACATATTAATTATTATTATTTAAAATACAAAAATAAAGTAACAGAGAACCAAAGTATTTAAAAATGCCACCGTAAAGGAGTGGTGGTGTGACAAAGCGGCGGCGTAGAACGCTGAAATTTATTATGTACCTTAGGTATTCTACGGGATCACGTATAGAGGATTTCTCGAAATTTTAACTATTCTGTATAATTCACGCAAGCAAATTTGCGGACGGAATCCATTTAAATTATAAAGAAGTACAAAGGAATGAAAAAGTGAAGCAAAACTTGTGTTTTGTGCCAATTTTTTTCTATACAATTGAACATTTTATTATTCAACGCGTTATTCTTTGTACGTGATGGACCAGTTGAGGCTAATAACATTCGAATTTGAAACGCTGTCTGCACTAGCTATCGATTATTATGCGGGTTTAAAGACTGTCGCATAATAAAAACTAAAGTTGTCTTTTTTATTGTTTTTTTATCTTTACGCACATAGCAGGCAGTGGGAATCTGGGAACCAAATGTTAAGAAACTCTGTTCCCATTAAGACACTTCCTAACTATTCACTAAATTTCCGAGGCATTGCGTGTTGAGTGGCGGAACTCATTGCTCCGCTTAGTTCAGAGCGACCCTCTAGGTTTTGGTTACGTGGAGAATTTTGTACAAAATGCAGCAAAATCAATGCATAAATGCTCATATCGTTTGATTGCGTTGAATTGAAGATAGAAAGAAGCTTGATTTTTTCCATGCTTCAAGCGATTGAAGACATATTTATTTGGTATAAAATTAATCTATCAATTAATCTTTAAATATCTTCTTGCGATCTCGAAGAACAAAATGATCTTATAAAAGGCCCGTTTTTATTTTTTGAGGTACGAAACTTTAAAAAGACGCTTAAAAATCCGTCCCACAATTTTCAAGACGAGATTTTTTTTAAACTGATATACAAATACACTATTATTTTAGCAACGACGATCCATGAATACCTTCTAAATAATATTTACAAACCAAATGCATTTTTTGAATAAAATTTAAAATACTTCTCCCATTCGTATGCAGCTAGCGTTAGCATTAAGTGTATCTTTAGTCTGGAGACTGATGATACAACTCCTTTGAAGAAAATCTTCGCGGTTAAGAAATATTTTAAATTTAATATATTGACAGACATAATTTAATATCGCAGCTCTGTTCAAAGGGAGCTCGTGAATTCAATATTTATGAATGTTTTAGTATAAAAGCTGACATTGCAATATGTAGCGTTCCTAGTTTTATTTATACACTAGCGACCCGCGCGCACCTTCGCCCGTTATAAATACACAATTATTTACTTACTAATTTGAATTTTTTTTCGTAAATTCTCATTTTAAAGACAATACTCGTACATTGAAAATTCAGCAAATTTAATAAAAATAATATTTCGTATAAACCGAACCAAATATTTTATTTTGATATTTTATTACTTTTTATTGATATAACTTTTTTAAATTTGCCAAAACATAATAGTGAAAACTGCACTTAAATCGGTTAAGCCGATTGTGAGATTAGCACAGACAAGCCGACAAACAGACAAAACATTTCAAATCATGGCTCTATTACATTGATACACGTCCCTAGTAATCGATTTTCTCATATATCTTCCATATACAGACAGAGATCAATTACATGCTACAACTTTATTATATTCCGGTCCCCACTTTAAGCTGAATTCTGTAGGTATTGCGTGTTGAATAGCGAAACTCAACGACGCATTACCACAGCAAAAAACGAAAATATTAATTTCTTCAAGTGAGAATCGAACCCACAACATGTCGCGTTTAAAGTCGCACTCAATGCATGCTCAAACGCATCAAAAAAATATAAATAAACAACTTCGAATCAATTACGACGTGATCGATTACAAAATGAAGATTCAACATGATATTAGTAGTTATCGCTTCAAAAGCTGATTCCAAACACTCTTTTATCTCAAGGAAGTTGCATATAAACATTCTATGTATACGTGTTTCCGCCTACAGCTGAGTGAGGTGTTGGAAAAAGAGAGCACACACACTTCAATTTTATAGAGAGTGTTAGATTTGATTATTATTAGACTTATAGTTTTGATTATGAATACAAATTAATGATTGTATTTTTTTAGCTTCCGTATACCGCATATAGCAGGGAGGCAAAAGGAACCTAGTGGTAAGTTAATGGAGTGTCGTTCCCCACATTACGCACATTTTTTGAGACTAGACTCTCACTCTGCCAAAGTGGGGAATTAACTGCAATATAATAATATTATTCACTTTCACGAACCATATAATTTAAGTATAACCACATACAAGTGATCTTTTTATGTCAGAATTTTCCAAATAATTAATTAAAATAGCTTCTAAATATTAACATATCTAAATTTATGATAAAAGATTTGCTTTTTAAAATATAATGTTTCACCTTAAACTTCTTTATCGCGCCACGAAGATGTTTTAAAGCGTCATAAATTCGTTGATAGGAGCAATGTTTACATTTTCGGCTCAATCTCAAACATTAGGCGGTAGGTGTGAAATTTATGATTTAATAAATGTCACCATACTTTTATGGGTGGTCTGAAACTCGGCCAAAGTCTTTATATTTTTTTTGAATTTTGACTGGTAATGGCCGTTGTCGCAGCTAAAGAGTATCTAAATGTAAATGTGACGGTTGTGGGTTCGATTTCTACTTGAGGGAATTAAATATTTTATTTCTATTACTACTTGTCACTCTGGTAAAAAGGAAACGCGCACTGTTGAGTTTCGCCACTCAATATTTAATTTAACGAAAAATTGAGGAATGAAGTATCATAACATTAACTTCACTCTGCCAATCTTGCTAAATGTAGGATACAAATTGAAGCTAACTGATAAGTTATAACTGCTTAATGAACATTTATATTATTGTAAACACGACTGTTATGGGTTTGATTGCTACTTGGAGTGGTGAATAGAATATCTGAACACTCAGTTCCTTCTGCATACCCTCGGTTTACTTTTTTGTAGCTTAAGATGTAATGAACAAAATACTTCTATTCTGACTCTCACCGTCACCCCTATAGATGTAAACAAGGAAAATAAAATTTTATTTAACTGTCATTGCCATAGCCATTGTTTTCTTCTAATCTATATCTTTTATCTATCCTTTACGCTTTATATAAGTATAAAGTTACCTTGCAAAGAGGACAAGTCGTAGAATTAGCTACATAAATTGGCTGTAAACCGTTTAACTAGTAGTCGAGATTACTGTTCCCACCTTTCTGAAGAATTGTGAGACTTCCATTTTTCCAGCTTCATGTTTTTGATATTCCTCATTGCAGAGGAAATGGAGAGAAAAGTGTGTTCATTCACTCCCTACTCCCTTTATTGGCCTAATTGAAGACATCGTGTAGTGAGTGGGGAAACTCAGTGCAGCGTTTTGTTGAGGTATAACCACGTGGTCGTGGTCAACGTCAGAATGATATGAACTTGTCAATGCCACCATAGTATTTAGTATCTATAATCAACATTTAATAAAATATATCGATTTATAATATGTTAATAATATCACTACGACTGCCTACTCTGCTGTATATGGGATACAGCTTGAATCTTAAAACATAGTTTGCCTTTTTATCTTTTTCATAGTGAGATATTAATAAATTAAATCAAATTTATCTTATCAATATTATTTTTTAATTAGGGCAGAATTTATTATTATTAAAAATATATATATTTTAATTTTAATAAGAACAAAAATTTAATATTTCATTTGTGAAGAATTTAGATAAAATCAAAAGTACTTAATGGCCACCCTAGCTATAAAGGTAACTGTGCATCGACTTTCATTAATTCAGTGGACATCGTTAACACGTTAATAGTGTTCTAGCGTGAACAAAACACCTAATTCAATGTTGTTTACGTTTTAAGCCTTTGAACTTTATATTTCTTGTGGAAATCCTGTAATCATGTAAATTTGCTATAAATGTTAATTAATTATTATTACATTATTATACTGAGCTGCCGCTTTGATTAAAGATATGAAGAATATTATCAGTATTATGTTAGTTTTATTAAAGCTTTTTTTTGTTTGATATAAAAAAGAAATTTTCTACTTGGGTGAATGAATTATTTTTATTTCCTCGCTCTGGTAACAAGACAAAGCGCAGTTCCACCACATAATAAAAAATGTTTTGAATGTGGAGAATGAAGTGTCTTAACACTTCTAACTATTATTTAAAATGGTATATTTTTTTATTTATAAGCCGATTAAAGTAAAACAAACACTTAATATTATGAGGAACTTGCCCAAAATATATAGTTAAAGGCACGAGGCTGCTTTTTAATATTTTTATTACTTCTAAATATGTTATATACAATTTGAACTCCAACGATAGCATTTAAGCTTAAATACAGTGTAATTGTCATTGTTTCGCCAACTGGCGTTTCTCCAGGACACCATAAATAAACCACGGTATGTAAGTTGAATTCTTTTGAACACTCAACTAAGCGGTCCGGACAGAACTGAAAAATATACCTGACACGAGTTGAGAGTGAGAAATATGTGCTTTCCAAGTAAATTAGTGGTTGGGTTAGCGTGAGTTTGACTTTGGAGCTTTTTGAAAAACAAAAAAGTAGCATGTCTTCATTCTATTCTATTATAGTATGTATGAGCAAACTGAATGCGAGATAAAAAATTTAATATTTTTATTGTCTCACTCTGGTAGTAGACAACGCGGCGTTGAGTTCCGCCAATCAACTCACAATGCCTCAGAATTCGGTGGAAAGTGGGAAAAGAAGGTGCTTCAATGGGAACGGAGTATCTTAATGGTGTATTCCCATGTTCTCTCTCTCTATCCTGCTATATGCGGGATACAAAGCGAAGCAAAAAAGTGATTAAATAAATTTTAATTTTGTTTAAACCAGGCGATACCGCCCGTATTCGAGAATGATCAATTTCGACGTCTTAATTATCTAGGCACGTTTCCTTTGTGACATACAGACAAATTGTTCAATGCAGTTCAAATATTAGTGCGAGTATTACGGTTACATAAGTATTAAAATCATATAAAATATATGATAATATTATGAAATGAATTATTTTTGTTTTTTATTAGCTTCATGCTGAATCTCGCAGAGGGAACCTGGAGTTTGGAATTTGGATTATCCATTCCACACTTTCCGCCTAATTTCTAGACATTACCTGTTGAGTGGTGGAATTCAATGCCAGGCTTTGTTTTCTTACTAGAGCGAGGAAGTAAAAATAATTCATTCCCCCGCATCACAATCAAACCCATGACCGTCGTGTTTACAATCATACCCTACGAACATGCGCGACTACGCCCTAAAATGTAATTTTTTTATAGTCTTCTTTTGTACTTTTTCAAATATTACTAACTTACTAAAAATCTAAATTCAATTAAGTAGTGTTTATATTTTACTAAAAAAAGAAAATAACTAAAAGTTCGCATCGTCTGTCTGTACATCAATTTCTCATTATTGATACGGAATGACAATTATTAGGGGTTGACAGAGCTACGGCTTCGTTGCGCGATAAGAATGTCACTTTACTTATTTCTTTGATAAAATACTCAACCTTATCTATATAGCGTGTCAATGATTAGAAACTAATAATATTATTAACGCTAGTGAATGAGATAAAACTTTGTAAATAATAAAAATAATAATTTTCAACTATTTTGCTAATAAACAAAGAATAGACACAGGGAACCTAACTTTATGCCAAATTTTCGACATATTGCATTGAGTGGCGGCACTAAGCACCGATCTCGAAAATTGAGAAACATAATGTCTTAACACTAGGTTCCTTCTGAATACCACGTTACATGCAGACCGCACCTTTGAGTAGAGAAAATTTTCAATTACGCTAATATACTGTCAAGTCTACATTTTATTTAAATATTTAGACTCAATCTGAGGAGGTCTGGAAGCTTTTTTGTTATTTTACAGGCGAGACGAATCGAACGTAGTGGTTCAACGAATCGCTCCTTACTTTTCTATATATGTATGTACAGACGTAACAAGTGTCAAAGACTTAACACTAGGTTCCCATGTAGGGAACATGGGAACCTAGTGTTAAATCGTTCCCTGCTATGTGTAGGATGGCTAAAAAAATATATTTTTAAATTGAAAAGACAATAAATTTAACAAACGGCTAGCCATCTAATTTGAGCCCAATAAACTATCCAATACATCAGATAATACAAGAAAGTGTTGCTTGATTGACAAGGGATCTCCCCCTCTCCCCCGGGGGGGCGTCTGCCTCTTATTTGATTGCGACACGAGAATTTCATATTACTTTCTTTATCCGTTTTAGTTTGAAATGTCTATGTCTATGTTCAATTTTCAATGTTTTGGAGTATTTTTCATGCCTTTATGCTTTATCTATATCTATTAATATTATAAAATTAGAGTTTGTTTGTTCGCAATAATCTCAGGAACTACTGGTTCGAATCTAAAAGATATGTCATACACTCTTAATTTTTATGTTCTTAAATTATAATTTTTTTTTAGAATGGCGAAACCCAACGCTGCGTTTTGTCTCACTAAACAGGGAAAAGGCAACAATTTTACAAGCAATAAAATATTAGCTTAAGCTTTTATTCAACTTGCCGTGTTAGTTAGTTTGTTCTGTACTCGTATGTGAAATCGTGTAAGCTCAGTGACCCACTTGACAGTGTCCGATTGAGATGAAATTAGGATTACGACTTCAGTTCTCATGACAATGAAACTACATATAAAAAATATTGTTATTAATACAAAATGGCCACCCCTTATATAGATATTAAATGAAAGGCCTTGATGTGTATATAATACAATCAATAAAAAACCGTGAAAAAATCTACAAAGTTTATTTTAAAAGGTTTTTTTTAATAATATTTAATTTTTAAAATGATTTGTTTACGTTTACGTCATTATGCTTGGCAAGTGTCTATTATTATCGCAATAGATAAATCTCAAATAACAAAATATGCCACAATACAGGTATTATGTTTCCCACAAGAATGCAGAAAAACTAAGCGTGTTGTTTATATTACATTACATAAGAGTATTAAACATAAATTTCTTCATGTTGTATTCCGTACATAGCAGGGAACCTGTGAACCGAGTATTAAGACACTTTCTTCCCCTAAAGACACTTCGGTTCACCATTTTCCGCTGATTTCTAAATTATTACCCGCGAAGTTATTACCTCTAAAAACTAAATATCAGTTAAAGTTATAATAAAAAAAAATAATTAAATAATATACAATACAATGTACAAATGATTTTTTTTCTTTTATGACAGTACATAAATATTTTCTTTGTTGCAGTGTTTATACCTGTTTTCTTAAAGGCCCATTTCGATGATAAAGGAATAAAAAAAAACTCTACAATTTGGCGTGACTCCCTTGAGATATCCATTAGGAAATTACGTATGAAATTATTGAACAATCTTGAGGGAATATATCGGTCACAATAAATTGAGGTAATAATCTTGTTATTATATTATTGGCTATTTCCCCATGCTGATTAGAGACATGCGGTGTTGAGTTCCGCCACTCAACACAGCCTTCAATCGTGTATGAATAATTGTAAATGTAGCCGGAAGTGAATAGCAGAGTGTCTTGACACTATATTCTCTTTTATCCATGATCCATTATAATAATTTTTCATGTTGTATAATTGAGTTTTCCACTGAAAGAATAATTATATTTATTATTTTTATAGACAGCGGCGATAGTTTCCGACACACCTAATACTCTATGTCTCGAAACTTGGGTGGAAACGGGAAAACGGAGTGACCTACTCTGCCATATACGAAAAAAACCGTTAAATTTATCTTTCAAATTTTGGTTGCTTTACCAAACTAACTTTATTAACGTTAGCAACTTTTCCTAACACTTATTTCACTGCAACAACTTATAGAAGTGACTTTTCATCTCACATACATACTTTAAAACAATATATTTTACTTTAGAACTGCACTTAGACATTATTCATCATAATACGACGTACATAAAGTGAATAAGTAAAGAAAAAGAGCGTCTAGACCACGCGACGAAATATTTTATGAAAGAATTTGCCAGGTCGCGCCTTTATAGTCTATAGTTATTTAAAATTTATTTTCAACTATCCACTCCTCATCTTTGTTCATGTAGATTTTTTATAGCTTCACGCTGTCTGTATCCAGCATATAGCAGAGTAGGCAGAAGGAACCTCGTGTTTTTTTCACACTTGGTACCCCAAGCACCGCCCCATTTTCGAGATATTGCTTGTTGAGAAGCAGAGGATTAACGCAGCACTCATAAAATTCATTTGTAATTTTATTGCCTTAAAAATAAAATTTAATATTAACTTTAATCCACTCTTGTCTTTATTCAGAAAAACTGGGAAAAAGAGTGTCTTAACACTAGTTTTCTACGTTCCCAGTTTAGCTCTGCTATCTGTGCGATAAAGCGGAACGAAAAATAAATAATTTCATCTAAAAATATATTTAATTAACCTTATTTAATTACTTATCAGAAGTTCCAGGTCCCAGCCATTAGCCTCTATTTATAGTAAAAGCAAAACATTAATAATTCAAACACTTTCGTGTGTAATAAATTAAGTCCTGCACAGTCGGTGGGTAATCTCAAAATGGCGGCATACGTAATACTTCAACATTTTATGGCGCAAGTAAAAGGGAAAATGCGGGTTTTACTGTCATTGTTCATATAATAAAGCAATAAGCTTCACGCGGAAACACTTAAGTTGAGCATTTGTTATCTAATTATCGATATGAGATGGAGAATGTTATATGTTGGTTATGGCATTTTATGACAATAATGTTCGTATAGTTTAGTGGTTTTAGTACATAAACGGTTTCCCAAAAGCGCGGGTAGCTTCACGCTGTATTCCACACACAGTAGTGTAGTCAGAGGCAAGCTGGAAAGCTAGTATTAAGACACTCCGTTCTCCTCTTTCTGCTGAATTGTGGAGGCATTGCGTTGCGACGCCGTGCTTTACCTTAACCTGGTGAGCAATATCGAGGAAACTAAAATGTTCAATGTTCGCTATGTTCATTTTTTATAAGTTTTCCAAAGTATTTAACTGAGAACGGATTTCTCAAACAAAATTCCAGGCGAAAACTAGTATTAAATATTACACAGATATAGCATTATCTGCTTAAACGCTACATCTCCTACCACAGACCCCGCAGTCTGAACATTTCCCTGTACTTCCTGTATGTCACTTCCTGGAGACGTAGCAGCCTTGTTTGACATGTGATGTTTCTGTGCTTCCAGTGCAACCAGCGTAGGGCCGTAGTGACCGAATTTCAAAATTACACATTCATGTTTTTCTTGTATGCATTACTGGGTACAATGCACGGATGCCTCGTGGTTTTTCTTTTGTTGAATATTTTTTTTATTATGTTTTTGTATGGAAAGTAGGTTAGTTTTTAGTTTTTGGTTTGTTTTTGTTCTGCAGGGACGTATCTAAGGGATGTATGTAAATATTAAGTGAAACATAAGCAACGTATGTTTCTAAAAGAACAAAATGATTTTATAGTTTTTCAGTATTCGACAGTAAAATAAGTTTTTCGTTAATATTTGATAAATTATTAAATTTCATTGTAATATCATTAATTTATTAATTGATACACAACGCAACATTGGGTATACCAACCAACACTCCACAATAGTGCCGAAAGACAAATAGATAACGTGGAAATTAAAAAAAAATATTCTGTTTATCAAATAAGTGTCCTAGACTCCTGCCTACCCTGCTTTGCGGTAAAAGCGTGAAAAGTTATAAAAAAGCACAAAATAAGCCATAGGTATTTAATATCAAAATTATAATATTAAATATAATAAAATTATTATTAAATATCAAAATCACCCTATAATATCCTCTTCCAAATCAAAGTTCAATCTGCCTGATTTCTGTGTGAAAAATTAGCCACCGACCCTTGCCTTCGATGTAAGTTGCGTAAATCATCACCCTTCTAGGAACCCTACCGCTATTTACGAAATGACCGACCTCCTATTAAATATCTATATATCATTCAGGAACCCTAAGTTACTTAACTGGGAAAACGTTGTATTTTCTATAGCCATTTCTTTTTTTTAGATAGTTTTTGCTTTAGAGGTAGAATTTGAAATTATTGTTAATGGACGCGGATTTAGATTTCAATAACGTGTATAATTAAAACAAATAATATTGAAGACAGCGTTGTCTTAATGTAAGAGAGTATAAAATTTTTCTGAAGAAGTATAAAATTTTATTGAAGAGAGCATTAGTGAAATAAATTTATTTAAAATAAGAACTTACATGCTTCTATGCACCAGTGCTCTTTTATTACATGCACATATCAATCGAATTAATTATCACCTCTTTTGTGAAATCGTTTAAAAACATAGAAATAAAAAAAACATTCGTATCATTCTATACAGGAACTTCCCAAACACAAAAACCATCAACATAAATTAACTAAATCATACCTTCTATAATAACAGCCGAAAACCCATACAAAAACAACTTAAAATCACATACAACCAGCCATAACACCCACAATTACAGCTGACAGTCACATATGACAGTTGGGAAGTTTGTTACCCTTCTATCTTACCTGCCCTACATGTTACTTGACACTCTTAATTATTAACGAGGATTGATGCTGTCCCAGGAGTGCGCCATGACCCGCCAGGGCTGGCGAGGATCTCTATAGAGGTGGAAATAGAGATTATGTTTGAATGAAACCTATTCCTTACATGCCTTTTCGAGATGTAACTGCTAACGATGGATTATCTGAGTGTTAATATGAATAATTTAACTTGATTTGAGGTATTAACTCTGTTGTGATGGTACTGGTGTATGGAGGACTAAGGTGCGTCGTGTAGGTGAATAAATTGTGAATTGTGAAAATGTTTATTTTAAGATATGTTAGTGAAATATCGATGGACATGGAAATTACAATGGACGAGTGGAAAAATGAACGAATACATATTTTAGTTCTTAGAAAACATAAACAAAATTAAGCGAAACTTTAACCAGCGCTTTCCTTTTTGGAAAATCATAATTAAGAACTATGATACCTCTTCTAAATACATATACACAATGATTTCTTATCAAAAATAACGAAAACGATATTTTGGCTTTAACCGTCTACATAAAAACAGAAAGAGAAATAAGAATTTTCAACATAGTAAATAAGGAAAAAGAAAATCCCTACAAAAATAAGCTAAATAACTTCCATCATCATAGTAAATATCTCAACGATTAAAGTAAACAAAGTAGCTTTTCAAAAATACCTTTTTTGTGAAATACCTCGTAAAAGATGAATTCTGGAAACGATAAGAGAACACGTCTCGTCTCATACTAAGTGTGGTTCAAGTTATGAGATAGAGAGATTCTAAATATCGTACAATAAATTAAATTCGATTCACTTGCACGATATTTGAATATAAAATTTTCATATAATATTTTTAAAGTTATTCCACACTTAGGAAAGAAGAATACTTATTTAGAAAAAAATTTGAACGTAGCGGGGGCTTAGTGACGGTTTCCAAGAGGTGCGGCTTTAAATCTCCTTATATTCAATTTTTTATATTTTTTCTAGAGATTTTTTCTCTTTCTAAAAATTTATTTAATTGTATAGTATACAATTGAAAACTTTGTGAGACTAAACTTGCAATAATCTTAAGAACTACTTCTTGGTTCTAATTTAAAAAATCTTTTTGTGTTGTAGTGTAAAGCAGGTCATGGAATTAAATAAGCTATTCGCTTCACAGCAACTTCGCACACAGCTATTTCCTTTACAGCAGAAATAGAGGGCAAATAATGTTAAAACACTCTACTCCCACAGAATAGTTTTGTCTTACCAGGGCGAGCAAATAAAAATAATTAATTCCCCTAAATAGAAATCAAACTCACAACCACCGCTCCAACTCCAACTCCAACTGCTCATAACATACACCACACATATTCGTACCCCCGTCAGCTAGCGGCGCGTGGCGGCAGGCGCGAAATAATTTATTACATTTCTTAAAAGCCATTACCGGGTGACACCGTCAGTGGGCCGTCACTGCGCCCTCCGCAATTACCATGAACTTTATAATGGTACTGCAACAGTGCACTTAAATGTACTACTTGTCGACCATATGGATGCGATTTTAATAATATACGTACTTGTGTATACATGTATGTATATGCGATGTAGCCGTCATAGCACAGCGACAGACTGTGAACATGATACTCGCATCGATACCCATGCGAGTCCACTGGGGGAAAGAATTATTTTCAGTAACAAAATAAAGTTTGCGGCGTTGAGTTCTGCCTCTCAACACACAATGCTTCCAGAATTCCAGCAGAAAGTGGAGAACGGAGTGTCTTAACACTGGGTTCCCTCTGCCTATTCTGCTGTGTGCGGGATGAAGAAATGAAGATCAGAGATGGCTACACATGCAGGTGGCCGATGCTACCCCTACTGCTCCTCTCTCTCATCAGACTTCCGAAATGAAAATAATACAACTTAAAATAATACATTTTTTTCTTAGGAAACGTTTCTTCGAATACATTTTAACCCACATCTATTACATGTAGACTTGGCAACTGTGCCACAATGGTCTCCAATATAGTAACAAAAGACGAAACCTATAACTTCATCAATCTATAATTAGCAGTAGAACGCCGGTGGTCGAAGCAAATGCATCCATAAGATGCCTATTATGAAGATTTACGAGAACTTACGGCCGTTCCTAAACAACTCGATGGAAAAAACGTTTTAGACGTCGCCATTTTATTTACGATCACTTACCAAAGTAGTGCCCGAGCAAGTTAACTGTGATGTAAAATGTTCCTGAAATAATATATTTAAAGTGAGGTGTTCAATTGATAAATTAAAAGTGGTGATAAATCCTATTTGGAGATAATATTTTTAAGATAATACGAATATAGGGATGTCATGTCTGGATTAATGGGAATGGAATTGGAATTTATGTTTATTAAGTTTGTTTTACGGTTTAAAAATTAGGTTGTAATGTAGAGTAAGTTTGTAGACTGAAACTGTAAGCGCGACGGTTTTAGATTCGACATTCACGCTGGGAATTTAGTTTTCTCGCTGTGGTAAGAAGGCAAAGCGTTAAACTGTGCCACTCAATACACATCGTCATAAAAATTGGTCAGAAATGTGGAAAGTATGAAACACAATTTTCTCTCTATCTACGTCAATTTACGCTTGAAATTACAAAAAAAATATGATATGATCATTACAAAACCAAGCAAAATGAAGATACAAAAGACTAACAAACACTCGCTTAATCTTCCAACAAATCTAGTTCCAGTACTTGTTATAAAGAGCTTAAAATTACCAATTTTATTGTGCAATATCTCCTAAACCCTAATAACGTTATGTCTAAGTAATTCTAAAAGGAAACCAATCCAGTTATCAAATGTAAGAAACGATGTTAATACACGTCTCCTTAGCTTGTCTCGTAATCAATCTCACGCCGTGATTTGGGTCAACAGATTTACGTATACCGACTACCTTTCAGGGTACTCTTATTTACATATTTTTAGCTAACGGAATTTAGGCTCTAGCTAGTTGTTATTAGGCTGATATTCCTATGATATAATTGTTCCGTGTAAAATTCGTATGTTACTGATTGTCTATAGTCCTCTGGTGAATGTCGTGAAAATGTGGTCATCAAGTTGCTGTTGTTTTTATTGTGTGTTGTTGAAAGTGTTTTCTTACTTTACTGGTATTTTATGTGAATTTTAGCTTTCCTGTAGTATTACGGATAAGGGTGAGGTAGGATATAGGGTAGACACCAGTCGTTTTTCAGGGCACAAGGATGCGACTGTAAACGCGACTGGTTGTGAGTTCGATCCTCACTCGTGAAGATGAAATATTGATTTCAATTTAAATTTCCATTTCTTCACTTTGGTGTCGAGGTAAAAGCGCGGCGTTTAGTTCTGCCATTCAACACGCAATGCCCACAGAATTCGACAGAAAGTGGGAAACAGAGAATCTTACTACTAGGTTCCCTCTGCCTACCCTGCTGTGTGCGGGATACAGCGTGAAGCTTAAAAAAACATGTTTTTTAAATATCAATATGCATTCGACTGACATTTAAATCCAACATATCTCATAAACACGTCTCAACTGTACCGTAACGACGATACATACACACCTCTACCTTCCTCTCTAAATTAAAACTAATTGAAAATGAAAATACTGAAATACGACTTAACCAAACAATACGTTAAACATTCAACCTTTGCTTTGCAAGAACAATGCCATTCAACCCATATTAAACTCACAACGCTCATAAACGAATCGCCTCCAGTACTTTGCCCACATATCAAGAAAACCAACCAAGCTAAAATGATTCTTGCCACTAACGAAATAGAAAGAAACGAGAGTTCAGCGTTCGAATCCATGGACAATTAAATTGTTTTTTCTTTTATTACTAATGAGATAGTCTACAAAAGTTGTCATTGTGTCATCCGTTCGAATTCACTTCGCAGGAAGTCGGTAGTTTGATTTCCGAGTAGGGTGTAAACTTACATATTGTATTGTTAGCTATTGTTTAAGCGCCTTTGTGGGGTCTTTTAATTTGATGATTGTGACTGAAATAAGTTAGTAATTGAATATGGCTGCTAATTGCGTACTCAGCATGGATTTGTAAGGATTGTACTTATTCTTGTGAAGATATTTGTTCACGTGTTTTTTTTTATTTAATAAGGCAAAAGATCGAAATAGTATTTCTCATATAAATAGCATTTCTCATTTAATATAGGTAGACAGAACCTATGTCGATTCCATGTTGAGGGGCAGAAATCTTCACATTTGAATAAGAATAAGAATTGAATTAATTTGATTTGTATTGATTTTTTTTCTATCAATCATTCCATCGAGCTTGAATCGAATCTATATATTTGTGATTACTTTTTTTCATTAAGAAGTATAAAGACCCATCAACTTACAATAAAGCACGCATTATATATATTTATATATACAAAGAAACGGGCTAAAAATATTCTTACTTAAAAAAATATAAACCAATAAATTAAATGCAGCTGCTCACATCAAAAAATCTAAAAAAACACAAAAAGAAAACAGAGACTCTACAGCACCACTTTCCAATATCTTCATTCTGAAACACCAAGTGCTGATCAAATCCACCCTCACCCACCATAACCCACCATCTAGTACCACCATCTCCGAGTGCTGGTATCGCAACATTAACAAACAAGTCACAGGCCCGCCCGCCTGACCGTCACGGCCTCGTTAGCGCTGCAAACAAATTTGATTACCTAACGATGTAGACGCTTGTGTTTAGTTAGCTACTTTGGACTTTATGGGCGATAGTGCCCATTGGAAGATGTCTTTGGGCGTTTCACGTTTACATGCTTGCCTAATTTGCATTTTATAAAAAAGTTAAATTGAAAAGTATTATGATTTATAGATCTGTTTCTTGGAGTTATGTGAATGGAAATAAATTATAATAAATATGATTTGTATAATTTTCATTAAATGCCAAAAAACCAATTGTGGCGCAGAGTACAAAAGTGTGACAGTAACCACGACAGGTTGTGGGTGCGATTTCCATTCGAGGAAATGAAATATTCAATATTTTCATTCCTTGGCTCTGATGTCGAGGCGTTAAGTTCCGTCAATCAATATCCAATGCCAGGATTCAAAGGAAAGTAGGCAACGGAGTATCTTAACAATAGGATCACTCTGCCTATGCTGCAAAAAGCGAGTTACATACGACTTCCCTAATATAGTCTCTTTATAATCGTCTACTTGACGTAAAAAAGAGTTATACATTTAAATAACAAAGACTCGAACTACAGTCCTCTATTAAATATTGCTGGACCCTCAACTGCCCTACACAAAGGTGTTCTTCTAATGCAAATGTAAAATAAATATACCTATACAAAGCTATGAAAGTCGAGCTCAAACACGTTTTAATGCCTGTTCCTTTCAGGACCTTTAAGATTTTCATCTTTTGTTCTTCTAACAATATTTGCATGGAAGAAAACCACAAAAATGTTAATACCGCGTTGAGATTTTGTCTCAGATTTTATGTTTTGTACAAACGATTATGAAATTTTAATTAGAAATCATAAATTTTGATAATAAAATTGTGATAATACCCGTGCAACTGTAAAATAAATTTCCATCGCACATTATAAATTCATACAATTTTAAAAAAGTACACGTTGCCGAAAACAGTACCCACTATAAAAACCAAACCAGTTTCCATTCAAAATTAAATATTATCCAGTATATAAAATTGCAAAAAAATTCGCCAAGTGCGAGTCGGACTCACGTACGAGAAAACCGCTAAAGTCCGCAGATTTGTTATATATTGTATTTGTTGTATATTTGCTGTATATTGTGAGAGCCCTCTTAAATATTAAATTTTTTTAATGTGTTTTTTGAAATTACTGTTATAGCGGCAACAGAAATACATAAATTGTAAAAATTCCTCAGGCGGACAGACAGACGGCGGAGTCTAGTGATAGGGTCCCACTTTACCCTTAAGGTACGGAGCCATAAACCTAAAATTTTAGAATACAATCATACAGACCTATTAAAATATAGGAAGGAATCAAATGTACCGAATGTATGTATGTCTGTATATGCGGCAAAACACGAAAACTCGATAAATTTTAAAGTGCTCCCGCAACGCCGCGAGCTACGCCCCGTCAAAATACGCCTGTGGGTTCGTTAGGCTGTGTTTTTACATAGCCTGTCACCGGCCACTGCCAGTAGTGGCTATAAATTAATAAGTAGGTTTTCTACTGGCTTTTTGTCTGAGAATATGTGAAAATTTTTAGTTATATAGATAGATTTCTATTGTTATTATTAAGGCTTGCACTTTTAACTATGTTTTTTCTTTTTTATGATGTTTTTCGTCAGCCGTCTTTGCTTACTAAATTAAATTCTTTTACACCAGTATGGTGTTAAATTATATTAAAAAAATCAAATAAAATCAACCCATTCGCGATTTTGGTCCTAAAAGCAAAAGAAAACGAAGATTTTTTTTGTTTGTAAATCTTTCTAAAGAGCGATGCTCTTTCTAAATCTTTCTAATGAGCGGTGGCTACAGATTTTACTGTATTTGTAATTATTAAATCTCTAATCAAATACAACTATTTGAAAAGAAAAAAAAATCAACAAAGTAATAAAAAAAAACACGACACAAGAGGCATTGCGCCTCTAGAAATGAATAGAATGGGAGACGGAGTGTCTTAACACTAAGTTCCTTCTATTTCAATACTTTAATAATGAAGAAAGAAAAATCACAATCAAAATCAAAAATCTTAATTTTATATATAAACAAAAGAGTCGTAAAACAAAGTTCATAAGATACTATATATATATTTCAGAGACATTCCAGTGACATACGTACCTGCACGTCGAGTGGAGAACGAGCTTTAATATGGCTTTATTGTGAATTTTAAACCCCTTTTGAATTTGAAACTGCAAATGATGCAGGATTTTGAAAGCCCGATAGCATCGCGAACTTTCACTGTATGGCGGTGATTCCGACGTAATGGGTCAGCTTAAATTAAAATCTTTTTATTATAGAGAACATAAAGTCAAACGTGAATTATTTTACGGCAAACCTTTTATCGACAATTTTTTGTGACAATTTGGCAACTTTTTCTTTGTAACTGCAGTACATTTGAATTTTTAACAGTTTTAGATTGAGGCCGCAGTAGCGCAGTGGTACATAAGTGTGAGTACGCGGTGGTTTTGGATTCGGTTCGAAAGAATAAATTATTATTAGTGGCATATGCTAACATTATGCTCACACTACATACTCTGCTATATGCGGGATATAAAAATGAATCAACCCTTTGTAAATTCATAAAAAGCACAAGCGTGACACGTCTACTTAATTCTAAGGGTTCCATTCTTTACCATTTCACAGCGGAACCCTAACGAATTAACTTCCTCAAACATTACAAAGTAATACAGCATACACTGTAACCGCGTGTATTAACGACGCCGTAAATCATAGTACTAAAGAATAATTTTAGTTAAGTTTGGAATCCGCTGGTTTTTTTATTGAAAACAGACGGAAATATTGTACGACCCTGTTTTTGGATGATTGTAAAACCTCAAGGGAGTATTAATATCAATTAAAATGTAACAGATAGACGTTTGGTTTCTATTATTTAATTATTATGAAGTGTTTTTTGTGGTTGCTGTCTATTTAAATATGTTATAATAATCTTCAGTTTCGGAGTTATTTTATTTTATTTACATTCCGTTCCATACTTCCTCATTTTCGAGACAGTGCTATTGAGTGACGGGGCTCAATGTCGCGTTTTTTCTCAGAACGAGGAAATGAAAATAATTAATTCCCCAGACTGGGATCGAACCCAGAATCTCTCATTTACAACAACATTACACATACATGTACCATAGGTATAAACATTTTATATTTCGACAAATAGCAGTAGAGCGTTATTACTGGACATTTTTACGTTCAATTTTATAGCTTACTTTGTGAAATGTACTATAGATCATTGCCCGTACTACAGGTACTACGGTAACATTACGCTATCGTGACGTCTTAACGCGAGTTAACGTGTGAACGACACGCAACTACACCATTGAAAGTGAAATATCAAAAGTGACATTTGCAATTTTGTTACGTCGTAAAGACTAATGTATGAAAAGAATGTAAAAACTTGGTTTCTTGTAAGTCGAAATTATTCCATATCAATCTGTTATTGCTCAAGTTTTTGTAGTTCATAGGGGTCATTTGTGATAAGTTGCTTCTGAGTGACAAAAATAAATATATAAGTATATTTTGTTTTATAGAGACCGTCGTGGTATAATGGGACAGCGTCTGACTATGAATACGATGGTTCGAGGAATCATTATATTTAAAAATTGTTTTCATTTGATCCGCTCTGGGAGACAGAGCGCAGGATAGAGTCAATGTCTCGTAAATTGGTTAAGTTTTCTGTGCCTCTTCTACTATGCGGAAAATTAACACAAAACTGTATAAAAACTACATATGAAAATAATTATCTATATCTAAATCTTTTTTATTTGTTATAAAATATTCCTATCGTTCTTTAAGAACAAATTACAAACACGAAGATATATTTTTTGTCGAATTCTAAACACTATTTAAGGCTTATCACATACTAAACATTTAAATTACCCATATGTATCCCTTAATAGCCAGTCAAAGGCTAGTCATAGCGTGGGGGTATAAGCGTGCGACTATAAGCGCGACAGGTTGGGGGTTCGATTCCCACTCAAGGAAATTCAATAATTAATATTAGCATTTCAATCAATTTCCAAAGCAAAATTAACATTACAAGATAACGTAACGTTACTTCAATAGTCAGATCTACATAAACATTAACATTAGTAAGAGCTTCGCATATTTTTTTAACTGGACTTTATTTATGCACCATTTCCGTGAGGGGACTTTGACAAACGCCTGCAATTTCTGCTTCCGTCCGTACAAATTCTCTATTATATATATTTAGTTACCTGCTCGCACGTATACTTAGTTTGGCAAATTATTCCAATTACTTCAGTTTTTTTTAGTTCCAGTCCTCATCCCCGTACCGTCCCAATTGCTGTGCCTAATTTTCGAGATATTGCGTGGCGAGTGGCGGAACTCAACCCCGTGCTTTGTGTGTAAGATAGACAAGACTACCGCTGAGATGGACACTGATACTGACTGAAACTACAAGAGTTCCTTGTAGGACTTACACCACTGACACTTCTACGAGTATGTAACTTTTTGATGAATCAAAAGTACTAGCGTAATTGAATAGAGTTTGATTTTCATTTATTTTTATTATACTTAAATGTAGTTCTGGTCTTCTTTATATATATTGATCAGATACTTAATTTATAGTTTCCTTCAAACCATTGTTTATTACATATCAAAATGACAAATTCGATGCTTTTATAGTACTATTGGGACATTTTTATGTGACGCGGTCGATTGCACGCGGTGGTTTCCGAATCAGATTCATATGCTTAAATTTAAAATATATTTATGATTTCCAGATTTTATTAAATGAAAAGTGACGTGGTTGCGTAGAAAACCTCCAAACGCATTATGCTGATGTGGTTTTAAATCCTGCTACGTTAAATTTTTTATAATTCTAATCAGGAACAGGTGTGATTGGTTGTGGGTTTGATCCCCACTCGAAGAATTGAAATATTTAATTAAATTAATATTTCATAATTCAGCGGAAAGTGGGGACAGAATGTCTTAACACTAGGTTCCCTCTTCTACCTTGCTGACACGAGTGGGTATCAAATCTACAATCATCACGTTTACTGCCTTATAATTTTACAAAACATAACTAACACATAACCAAATTGTAAACTTCCTCTACAAATGACAGTATTATGAATTACGAGTATTTCTTTATCATTCTGTACGGTCGTCATCTGGAAAGAAATTAACGCCCTCCAAATGAATCTTAAGTTTTAATTAAAAGGAGAAGTCGCTGCTTTGTAGCTGTCTTCAGAACCGCCATCTGATTTATATCACTTTGCAAGTACTAGTACTGGAAAATTTCTAGTTGTATTTCTAGAAAATCGTGACATTTGCTTGCTCAGTGTTGGATAGATCTTAGTGTTTATCTATGTTCACTCTGTATCTTGATTTTTGTAAGGCATAATTTTCAAAACATTGCTAAATAAATTTAATCTAATTTGTTAAAAAAAAATAAGCATCTAGTTCATTAAAATAACGTTTTTTACTGATTATACTAACTTACTAGTTATAGAAAAAATATTTAATAACTTTCATGAAGTGAGTTTAAGTTTAAGTTAAGGATATCTCGTGGGACGGCGTTGAGCTCCGCCATATGCAATCCTATTCTACCAATATTATAAATGAGAAATTTTCTAAAGATGTCTGTTCAACTTTCACGGAAAAACTAACAAACTGATTTACAGGACCTACATGCTACATGCGGTACATAGGTGAAGCTGAAATAAAAATAATTTAAGCATGCGAAACGAAAACCGAATAAAATGTCACAAGCTTTTAAAGCATTAAATACCACAAGTTACCTACGAAACATGTTGATACCGTCAAATTAATTAAGGACCGCGCGTCGCGCCTCGTGTCGTCACGCCGCCATAAATCAATCAACTGACCAGTTCATTTGTGGACTCCCTAAAGTACTGTCTGTTTTTTGGCTTCAGCGGTGTCTGTATTGGAGTTTTGAGTTTTTTTATTGCTTTTAGTGTGTATAGAGAATATAGTGTTAAAGTATTCCGTTTTTTCTGTTGAACCCTCATTGTTACAAATATTCAACTCAAGCGGAACTCAACGCTGCGCTTTGTTTTCTCACTGAAACTAGGAAATTAAATAAATCAATTACTGCGAATGAGAATTGAACATACAACCGTCGTGTTTACAGTCAGATGCTGTGCTGTTGTGCTACGAAATCCTTTAATAATAATATATAATAATAAAAATTATTTTTTATGTTTTTTTTATAGCATGCACGCTATATCCCACATATAGCAAGTAGGCAAAGAAAACCTGGGAACCTAATGTTCAGACACTTTCGTTTTCCACTTCACATCAATATAAATCATAATCTAATATAAAATTAATTTTCCTATTTTTCCCTAAAACAATACAATAAAAACCAGCAATAAGTTTTATGATAAGTAATATTACTGTTATTAAGGCTAGCAACACTCCGCCTTTACGTCTTACATCTGTCCGAGCATCGTTATAGCAATGGGGTATAACTGTAATAACCGTGGTGCAGAGGCACAACCGTGTGACTGTGAGCGTGAAAGGTCGTGGGTTCACTTCCCTATTCGAGGAAATTAAATATGGTATCGAGTTTTAATTCCCGTGCCATTTTTTCACAGATCCAAGGAACAGTAGACTTGAGTATTTAATACAAGTTTCAGCTTGATACCTCCACGCTTTCCTGAGAAAAAGAATCTTGACACATGAACAGACAGACGGACATTAAAGTGATCCTATAAGAGTTCAGTTTCTTCGTTTCGAGGTACGGAACCCTAAAAAACTACTGCACGCTTATAACAATGGGGTATAACTGAAATGTATTACCGAATACATAACCATAACAATTTGTAAACGTTTAACACTTAAAATGAGCTATCTAATAAAAAGAAATGGGTTAGGAATTTAATTTAAATATTATTTTCCGAAGAGGGTTGTTTATATTTTGAGGGTTCTATTTCTTTTTATTTTATTAATAAGTCACAGTTACGAATCTATCGGCTTATTATGTGTATATTTTTTACATTAAATCATTTATGTATTAATTTTTTTAATCAGTTTAGTACCTACTATGTAATATACAACGAAAAACTTTTCAATTAAAGAGAAACTTGTGTCTCTTGAGTGCTGTGTTCTTCATATTTTTACTATTATAAGAATATATTTATTAACGTACAGACAAGTAACTTAACGTACATAAAACTGAATAAATCGTTATAAAAATGTCAAATCCAATGAATTATATTCAATTTACATATGTTTCAAAGAAGAAAATCAAGTGATTTAAGTTCTAAATTATTTTCTCCGCAAATGAGAAACCCGACGTCCTTAAATAAAGGTTATGTAGAAATGAGCGGAAAGTCAAATAGCCGTAGTTTAATCGCGGCGCCGGCGACATCGGGAGTCCCTTTGAAATTTTACGATAAGTCGAACGTAGAAGTGAAATAAGAAGTAGCTGTGTAAATACAACTACAAGTTGCAAGTGTTACTATGTTTAATGAATCCTTTTAATCGTTAGTTTTTAAATAAATGAGTTTTATGTAATTATTGTCCGCTGGGGAACGGAGTGTCTTAACACTAGGTTCCTTCTGCCTACCCTGCTATACGCAGGACGCAACGTGAAGCTGATATTTTTTTGATTGACCGCTCAAGGGAATTATTTTTAAATCTTCATGCGGATAGTAAGAAAAAGTATGGCGTTGAGTTCCACTACTCAAGAGCTTAAGATACAACGTCTTGAATGATGTTTTAGAGACATCAAGTCTCTTCTTCTCTTTTTATTATTTTCGAAGCGGATACAAGCAAGAATAGAAAAGAATAGGATGAGAACCTAGAGTAGAACCACGACTAATTTCGACAATTTCTAAAATTTTTTTATACCTCTTCAATATCGTCGATCAAAGATCGACGTACATATATTTTCGATCGTCGATCGAAAATACATTTCTAAAAATGCCTTAAATTTCTTATGTTAAAATTTCAAAAAAATCCACGAAAAGTATGTAGCGTTTAAAGTCATAAGAGGTACCAAAAATTTCGCCACAATCGCGAGCGATCCTTGAGACGGTTCGAATTCATTGCTAATGTTCCCATTGTTCCTAGAGCAAGCTCTTAGGTCCAAAATAAAGGAACACCGATAAGCACTGCCCAACAAAGCCTAAGTTAATGAAAGATTGCGATATGGAACCTAATGGATTAAACACATTGTGTTGAGATGAAAATCGTATAAAAATTAAATAGGTTACTGCGAAGCCTGTAAAATCCAGCCACTTTAATAAATTAAAGATTCTTAAGAACAACTTGTCTATTATATATTTTTTGTGCTCTTCTTGTCCACAATAAAGGTATTTTATAGACAAACCTAATTGAAAAATATAGAGAGAACATTTAAGCTTTTATTTTCCCTTTATTTAGAGATGTTAAAAGACGGATACTGACACAAAGATTTACTTAACCAGTCTGGGCAGATATCATTTAGAAGCACATAACCCACGACCTTCGTACGTTTTAGGGGAAGAAAAAAGTTTTCTTTTTGTACTAGCTGACGGAATCCAAACTTTAAAGAACTGTTTTAAAAATTAGCTCCTCGAACGATATTTGAACTCACGATCACCATATTATATGTAGGACTCGAACTACACACTGGTGTCTAACATTCAATGTTGTTTTACGATTCATAAATGTTTCAATTCAATTGGCATTGTTGAACAAACTTGGACACCGCTATTACGAACCAATAAGTAGTGTAAGGATTTTAATATGTCATTAACTTTAAAATGTACGCTTCTAAAGTCAAACACATCTTAAACACTTTGAAATAAAGTTCTATATCACTTAAATATGATGCAGAAGAACATTGCTTCTTGAAATGGCAACCATTTTAAGAATACCGTTGCATTAGCAAGGTTTGACGACCACTGACTCTTTAGTTTAAGTAATAAGTGCTTAAATAGTTCGTTATAGGTGTTCAGTTCCTTCAATTTCTGGTTTCGCCGAAGACAAGTCTTTGAGTGCACGGTCGTCCTTTGCCAGCTTTACGTCGGTAGGATGCGAAGCTCCTTATCGTTTCTTAGTAAAATGCATTCGTAGTACCTCATAGACTACAGTTACCGCGAAAAAATTTACATTGTTTCGCAAATTTGCCGCAGTTTTTGTGTGGTTCTGTTGAAGTATTTTCTGTCTTGGAAGTAGAAGCATGCCGGCATGTTACAAAAAACTAGGTATCCCTGAGAAAAATTGTAATGAATTTACAGTTTGTGTGAGTGTTTTTTTTATTTATTTGCTTCTTTGTAAATAAGTTCTTTGGCTTTCATTATATTTAAGTGAAAAAGGATAAATGAGGGTTATAAATGACGAATTGCATATTTTTATTCTAAACTTGTTTTTATATATCTGGCCGTACGAATTCGTCGATATATTTAATATCCAATAAAAAGAGTGTTTTATTGTTTCAGTAGTTTCAGAGATACATTTTGTTAAAAAAAACTATATTTATCTAAGTTTAGATACAAAATATTTAATCAAGTCTTACCTGTTATTCCTATATTTAACTCCATACATTCGTTTCAAATAAAGCTTACCTGCAAAACAGAAAACATTGTTTTAATTAGATTGAAGCATGTTAGGGTGTTTCATTAGAAGGCAAATGAGGTTGAGGTTGTGATGCCCTTTGTTTAAATTACCCAAAAAAATAAATTTTCCATGTCAACGAATTGTAGCTTTTATATTATGCAATTTCTGGACATGACGTCAAACAATGATAAAAAATATTTATACAACCTCTTTCGTGAGTTCTCCATTCAACGTGACACTGGCGAAGTGATTTTGTGCTCAACTGGCACGCTCGGAACGCCATATTAGAAAGAACAGAACAGAACAAAATTTTTTTCCACGTAATTTTTACAGGTCTTCGTGACGCAGTGACAGCATCCATATCATCGCTATATGGCAAAAGCATGAAGCATTTTTTTTTATTTTATCGAAAATCTATTCACCAATCAAAAACAGTAAGTTAGGCACACTCCATTTGATCATCTGCGAATAACAGACCGAAATGAATTACAAAAACATTTGAAAAATATAACCTACGTAGTCATATATTTCAATTGATAGTTTCCCAGCTATCTCTCTATTTTTACGAAGCCCAAAGCTTTTGTTGGGTATCTATTCGGTTTATTCACAAAACTGTGAAAATAAAACGTCCAACGTTTATAAACAATACGCGGCCAATGGGGTATTTGCTGCTATTGGTCGGCAAATATAGAGATAACTAACTGTAGGGATTTTTTTTTATTTTAACTAATTAAAAATGGGTTTATCAGTGAATATTATTAGTTTTCTTACTGTTGAAGATTTTGTATTGTTTATTTATTATAATTAATTTTTTTACCTTGTTATTATTAAGAATCTAGATTTGGCAAAGAAAAAACGGGGAGTCTTAACACTAATCGGGTTCCCTTGGCCTACCCATGCATGAGCAGGATATAGCATGAAGATAAAAAAAAATGAAATCTAGATTTTTTCCCCCACCACATTTATTTGTACTCCATTTTAAAATATAAAACTCGTAATAAGTTTTAAACAACTAAGTTTTAGATATCACCTGCTACTCAGAAACTGTTGAAAAAGCCTTTTAATTTTAAGTGCGGTCCTCGCGGACATCGCAATATTTTTATCTAGCTCAGTGGGTATTGAAGAAGATTTTGTTTAAAGTGCTCCAAAGAGTTTATAAAAAGGGGCGAAATCTGTTACGCTTTCAGGTTATATCCAACAGAGGTTAATGTAACTGTCCAGGCACAGTAAACACAGCTGTTACGGCTACCATTGTAATGGAATCAGTGAAATAAAAAGTTTGTTCATTAAAGTGGAATGTTTAATTTTATGAAATGAATTGTAATTTGTATAGTGAATTGTGAATTTAAAATTACTGAATTATTGTTGTAGTTAGCCATACACGTATACATTTTTGCGTGAAATTGTGTAAGTTGCGTAGTTTATTGAGAACTTGCGTCTATATAATTGTCTAACCTAAATTAATATTTTGTTTTAATAACAATATCATTTTAAATTCAATATATTAACATTGAAAACTAAAGTTTTAGCCAATTAAATAAAGTAGTTATTTTAGAGCAATTTGGTCGAGCAAATTTATAGGTACTGCTATGACTTTTTTATTTCTGAACAGATTTTAATAAAAAAAATAGTTAATGTTAAAGAGACGTTTTCAAAATACAATAATGAAAACTGCATTTAAATTGGTTAAGCGATTTCTGAGATTAGCGTCCACAAACGCACAGACAAAAAAAAATAAACAAAAACTATTGTTTTTCGTTTAACATTTTGAACACAATAATGAAATATAATATTTCTTAGAAGACATATAAATAACAGATTTAATAAAGTAAGTATTTTTCTTTCCAAAGTATGGGATTAGATTTTAAACACTTAAATAAAATAATTAAGTACAATTTTAAAACGACAATCGATAGTAGGGTCAACCTTACTAGAGTGCACTCCGCTAAGCGAGAATGAAATGAAAGTTTTGCTCGAGTTTCGTTTATTTCCTTTCGTTTTGATTTATTGTTTTTGGTACAAACGTTCTTTGAACTCGAATCGATGAGTCCTCCACTGACAATAGTTGGGGCTACGAAAATATTTGGAATATCGACAAAAGTTAAAGCAATAACTTGGTTATTTATATTGTTTTCTTTTGCCATTGTATCGCAGCTGGTAAGCATCAGATTGGAGATCTATAGAGGTAGATATTTATGACAAATGCTGCCAATGTGATGGCTGCCCGAAGCTGTCCCACTGCGCTACTATGACGTCATGTTATTTTTTTTAATTACGATGATATTTTATATCAAGTTTGTATTAGACAAAGGCTGCAACTTAACGTAAATACGTTTTTGAATTATTTTTTTTCATATCCTCACTTCGGTAACGAGACAACGATCGACGTTCCTTCAAAAAGCAATGTCCTGAAAATCTGGCAGAAAGTCTATTGTGAGAAGCTGCTACAAAGGTAGGAGTTTTTCTTTATCCTAATTATATCCTTTCCATGTATTTTCTAGTACAGGAAAACATAGTGTTACTCCATTCTATTTCCATTGCATTAGGTTACATTCAACAATAAACTTATCAACATGCATACTATCGACAGAAGTGTCAATAGAATTATAATTAGAGCACGCGCGTATATCAAACCATATAATTGTACTGTCTCGAACAACAAAGGTGTGGGCTAAATCATGTACTGGCATGAATAAGCTGTGGTAATATTCGAATTAATCACTAATACACCCTAGGGTTGCACTGTCGTTTGAATGTAGGATGGTAAAAATTATATGGAGACATCGTCTTGGCACAGTGGTAGAGTGTGGCTGTAAATGTGATACTTGTGGGTTCGATCCACAATGTGAGGACGGAATTGCTTAATATTATCTTTTACTAGCTCTGATAATAACATAAAGAGCTGCGTTAAGTTTCACCACTCAACACGCCTTGTGTCTAAAATTCGGCGGAAACTGGCTAACAGAGTGTTAACACTAGGTTCCCAGGTTCCCACTGCCTACTCTGCTATTTACGGGATACATAGAGCGTGAGGCTAAAAGAGAAACAAATTTAACTATAACAGCCGTCGTCATTGGGAGACGCCCCAATGGCGACACTTGCTCAGAGTATTTTTATTTGTAACTTTAAATATAAATATCGGAAGCCAAACGCCATTTACAATGTTCGCTTGATTTATCAAGGAAGCAACGCTTTAACAATCTTGTTGGTAATTTGTTATGGAAATAAATAATATTTTCATTCCTGTTACAAAACATGGGAATAGATTTATTTGTGAAATAACTTATCTACTTGTATTATTGGAATTATGGGGATGTTTTCTAAGATAGAAACGATTGTTTAGGCGTTAAGCTCCGCCGATTAATACGCAACGTCTCGGAATATCTTAACACTAGGTCTATGCGGGTAAAAGCGAAGAGTTGCTTTTTAGAGTCGATTGAAACGTAAGGAGATAGCACCTCATTGTCACACAGTGACCCTGGCTGACTTATATTCCCTTTATCGCGCACATAGTAGGGTCGCCAAAGGGATCCTAGGAACCTAGCGTTAAGACACTGTGTTCCCATTAAGACACTTTCGTCCCCTATTTTGCATCGAATTCTCGATACATTGCGTGTTGAATAGAAACTTACTTGTAAGTCTATGGTTTACCTTATAACTATACACAATACTGAAATACTCCAATTAAACAAAGAAATTAGTCCAAAAATACCATCGTCTACGGCACAGCAATGGATATGGCCCGTAGGCAATTTATAATTTATTTCTGGCGCACGCTACGGCTATTAGGACATCTTGATAGGTGTCTGTCGACTTCTTTCAACGTCTATTTAAAAGATGCTGGGATGAGTTGGGCATCAAAAATATACCGTATGGGGTATTACATCAAAGTGAAAAAGGATAAAGATGAAATGTAAAATACTTTTTTTAGTAGTATTAAAGCTGAAGGATTTGGAAGATTTTGTACTTTCGATATTGTTTTAAGATTGATATTGATAAAAATAAGAAGCTTGACGCTTTTTTACATATATGTAGCAGGCAAGGCAGAGGGAACTTAGTGTTACGACACTACCAACGGATATACTAACCATTAATACATGCTCTAAAAATACCACTCTCCTTTTAGATTTTGCCATACCTACTCGGGTAAAAAGGCACGTTTAGTGTAGTAATCGGACGTTCAATTTACAATTACAAATATACATAGGTAGCTCCAGGAAATATTTATTGCAATTTATTGTACTAAATCCGTTAATACAAAAAAATATAAACACCAATAAATGTCACGCCTTCGAATCCGGGGCGTGCACTGTTATTAATACATCATAACACGTCCATGAACACTCGACGCAATAACTCACCCCGATGTAATTTATACTTTGAAAATTAAAATGTTTCAATTTGTATACGAATTTTATTTACTCAGATCAAAATAAAATGGACACTCGCTATTTTTTACGCTTTTTTCCGCATATATCATGGTAAACGGAGAGAAACTACAAGAGTGTTAAGACACTCCGAATTTAAGACATTACGTGTTGAGTGACGGAACTCATAGCCGAACTTTCGCTTCAAGAACTGGTAATGAAATAATGCAAACACCTGTTGCTTTGTTTTTAATTAGGTACCTACATATATATATTTTTAAGCTGTATGTTTGTCACCCAAATAAGTAAAGTTTTATCATAATTTTCAATATAGTAATACATATTTGTGTCTGTGAACAACATCCAATGATGAGCAGGTGTCGGTCTATCAACATATAATTGGTACGCCCAAACACCATAAACTAAGAAGAGAAGAGAACAGAGAAGCAATTTCAACATTTTCTACATTATTATAACTTCCTCCATTATGTTTATCAAATTCAAATTCCACCAAATCATTATATTCATATTAATGCAAAACAAACTTATAACCTTTCACAGATCGCATAACAGCTCTACATAGCGGTATTTAATAACGTCGCTTGTCTGTCAGTCTGTCACGTTGACGTGAAATTGCCTTACTCCTAAACAATAAACGAAATACTTGTTATAAATTCATTATCCTATATGTACATATGTTGGCATTTTACATTGTTTCTTATTATTATTATTATTTTAGCTTCACGGTGTATCCCGTATATGCGGGTAAGCAGAGGGAACCTGGGAACCTAGTTAAGAGACTCCGTTCCCCAATTACAGCCGATTTCTTGACACTTTGCTATAAATAGCAACGCCGTGCTCTGTCTTGTTATGAAGGCGAGTGGAAATCAAACCTACAATCTGTCCAGTTTACATTATATTATTTAATATCACACATTTTTCTTATATAACAAGACTAATCGTCGCCCACAACTTTGTTTGTACTTTAAGAATTAAAATGAAATTCATTGTTATGTAAAAAATGTATATAAAAATCTGTAAAGAAATGTGTCTAGAACTCAGAGAAACCCTCTCTTTTTGGTACTCGACAACCTCAGAACTCTAAAAATAATGGATTTTATAAGTATCAATTATTTAACGTAATTACTTTCTTTACTTTTTGGTTAAGATTGAGCATATATGAAGTCGATTACCTATAGATAGATAACCAAAAGAGTTAACTACGTCACTCAAAATATTTCAACAAAGTTCAAATCCAAACTTTTAAATTAAACTTCATCTAAATATAACTCAGCCATAAAAACATCGTATAAACAGTGCGTCAGTTGTCAGTACTCTCTCTCTCTCTCTCCGCACTGTGTGTACAACTTTTAATGTATGATTCGGCGGGACTGTGATTTGCATACGTTTACATAATCCAACTTGTTTTCAGAAACTTCACGGCTTTAACGCTGTGTTGATGCGTTCAGAATTACTGTGGAAATGAAATTGTTGAATTTATCGGTTATTTTTAGATTCCATGTGTTAAGAGAAAAAGACGGAACCCTCATAGGATCATTTGGTTACCCGTCTGTTTATCTGTGTAATTAATCCGTGGAGGTATTAAGCTGAAAAATATCCAGACAGTGTACTATCAACTGAGATCTGAAAATAATAGGCTTCTAGGTCAACGCAATCATAAGAAACGATCGTTTATGCTTCGTTTTTTGCTGTATTTTCATACAAAAAGTGGGAAATAGATTACCTTTACACTAGGTTCCCTCTTTCTACCCAGGCATATGCGGGATACAGCGTGAAGTTGAAAGAAAAGAAGTCATATAAAGTACGCCTGCAAATTTAAATTTGTTAATATTTATGAGTTGTATTTCCCAGTTGAACTTGTACCTCGGTGGACGAGACCAACTCGCACCTGTTCGTGCTTTCTATGACAAAATACAAGAACAGATGATCCAGACTAACTTGATGATATTACAAAGTCGATCATTGAAGGAAAGTCACGTAAAAGCTGAAAGACTCCCTATAGAGTATGTACAAATTTATGAGAATGTAGCGTAAGAGGTTTTAACTACCTGTAACGATTGAGCTCTTTCACCATATCCCACAAGAGTAGACGTGCTTAGACAAAAAGTAAATTGCAATATGCATTTTTCTATAAGTAATTTATTTCTAAATTAACTTTAAATAATCTGTAAACGTCATTATTACTCAAACAAAACTTAAGAAGCTTCAGTTTTTTCAGCAAAGAAGGAAATGCAGAGGCAGAGGGAATCGAGTATTAATATTAAGACACTTCATTTCCGTTTCCGGTCAACTTTCGTGACGTTGTATATTGAATGGCAGAACTCAACGCCGCGCCCTTGTCTACTGGAGCAAGGAAAAAGTAAATATAAATCAGCTACACACTGTATCCCGCACACAGCAGGGTAGGCATAGGGAACCCATTGTTAAGACACTCCGTTCCCCACTTTCTGCCGAATTCTGGAGGCATTGCGTGTAATTCAACGAACTTCCCCTCGGAAGTGTCTTAAAGTGAACGGAGTGTCTTAATACTAAGTTCTCAGGTTCCAACTGCCTATCCTGTTTTGTGCAGGATACAGCATAAAGCACAAAAATAAAGGAAATAAAAAGGTTTATTTAGCGACAGTTGTATTTTACCGTAAAAAGAAATGTTAGATCAAAGATAAAAATATATAAAAAAGATTTTAGCGCCATCTACCAACGCATTTGAGAAACGAAATAAAAAGTTACACTCCTACGGGAACTCCCTAGTTACAGATTGAGACGAAAGAGCGCGCTACTTTCTTACAATCATCTGTCTTATTTTTTATAGAAAGATACTTATAGTAGAGAGACAACTATAGGCCGCCGACACAGTATTTGCGGCATGGTGTCAGCCTGTAAGAACATTGGTCGAGGGTTCGATTCCCACTTGGCCAATTTAATTATTTTCATATTTTCGCTCTGGCAATAAGACAAAGCGTTGAGTTCCGCCACTCAAATATACTATGGCGTCAAAGAAATATATTATAAACATTTTTTAGCTCCTCGCTGTATCCCGAATATTGTTGGGTAGACAAAGGGAACTGGGAACTTAGTGATTCACTTTCCGTCGAATTCTGGAAAGGGAACTTTGCTTTATTACCAGAGCGAAGAAATGAAAATATTAATTTCATTTTCTCGAATCGAAATCGAACCCACAACCTACCACGCCTACAATCACACTTTGAGGCCCTGCGCCACGACTGGGCAGTGAGCTCAAATATAATATCAAATAAGTAAAAGATTTAGTAGAAATGGAGGATATTACGTCTCCCATATAGCATAGATAATGGAGCAAATCGGACGTCTTTGTTAGCAGAAGTAGTTTCATCAGCTGTCGTTTATGGTATCTTAGAATGACCCTAATATTTCATATCGTGATAGCATTGAGATAACGAGCGTTTCGAGATTAAGATCGAATGGTTCAGTGGTATTGTATTATTTTTTAGCTCTTCACGTCTTCGGGATACAGATCCCGCGTGTAGCAGGGAAGGCGGAAGGAAGTAAGTATCTCGTTTTAAAAACATTGAGTGTTGAGTGGTGGAACTTAAGCCTGGATTTGTTTAACATGTCTCTAAATTTAAGCTATGCATGGGAGATAAAGTGTCTTAACACTAAATTCACTGTGTACTCTTCTTACTACTTCATACTCTTGGCCTAGGCGTCAGAGCGAGAAAACGAAAATATTAAATATTTGATTTTCTTGATTGGCATTCGAACCCACAACCTGTCGCGTTTACAATAACACGCTTGTGCGCGCCACTACTGGCCTCTTGTAGACCCGATCACAGTTACTATTATCAAACCCACTACCTATTAATACTTCACCAATATAATAAAAGTAATTACTGGACATGAATGCAATGAATACGACGTTATTTCATATCCACACAATATAAAAAATCCTAGAGCCAATCTGGGTCAGATACGTTCGGGCAATACTAATGACTACTTATTGGTGGACATTATAAAAGACTGTTTGTATGTAGGTACTGGGGAAGTCGATTCAGGTGAACTTATGGAAATGGTGAATAACTAATAAATTAATGAGATTTCTTTTTAAGCCTAAATCTAGCTTAATGAGAACTGTGTGTCTTAACACTAGGTTCTCTCTATCTACCCTGCTATTTGTGGGATACAGAGTGAATATAAAAATAAAAAAGAGTAAGATAAAATGTGCCACTAGGGACCGCTACTCGATTTACGATCTCTAAAAATGCGGATGATGCGTGAATGTGAGAACAAAATCAAAAAGTGTTTTTTCATTATGTCTTTTCACGCTATTTGTTAACAGCTTCACTTTTTCGATGGGTGTCTAGTGAGAACCTAGAGCTAGCTCTCTTTCTCTACCTTTCGTCTGTTTTAAAGAAATCGTGACAAATGCCGGTTTTTTTTGTATTGATATAAGTTTCCTAATAGTCTTTTAACCATATTAATAATTTAAGCTGCATACAATAAATAATAAATAAACCTAACGCTACCTGACCGGAAATTTGACACAAAAAATAACAGATCTTCACGAATCAACAACAAAAAATCTTTTTTAGACAATCCGATATAATTATTATTCACTGTATGACATTTTCGTGATACAGTGTCAAAGTGCCGCTTGCCACGCGTGCCTCGTCGCCGTGGGCTGAATACCGAGGGAGGGCAGAGGTGGTCCCGACGTGGAGGTATACTTAGTTGTTATAATGTGGATCTAGGAATCCAATGGCTTATAAAAGCGGTGTCTTTTGAGTGGATTTATCGTATTTTTTGGTATTGTGATAAGAATTTATAACTTTTTCGAAGAAATGTCGTTAAATAATCAGGTTATTCTATATGCAACAATTTCAATTTTCAAATTTTGTATAAATATTTAGGCCAGTTGTGGCGCAGGGGCACTACTGTGTGACTTCAGACGGTTGTGAGTTCGATTCCCACTCGAGGGGAATAAAGAGAGAATTATATTTTTTTCGCTCTGGTAACGAGGTAAAACGTGGCTATAAGTTTTACCAATCAACACGCAATGCCTTTAAAATTCAACAAAAAAGGAAAAATGGAAGTGTCTTAATGAAGAAAAGTGTGTCTTAACACTACTATGTGCGGGATACAGTGTAAAGCTAAAATAAACAATAATATAATATTCAATTCCCCATTTAAGACTTTTAGATCTAATTTTGAGGAACGCGACAAAGTTAAATTACTTTAAAACATATGCAATCATGAAATTGTAAAGCACAGTTAACGAAAGTATTAAGCAAATAAGAAATTTATGTTTAACAAAATAATTTATTAAAGTTTGTTATCGAAATTATTAAATGTTATTAAAAATAAAAAAGAAAATAATGTCATTAAGAATAATATAAAATTACCTAATTTACAATAATTAGAGGAAAATTTTTAAAAAATACGCCCAACAGATAATTTTCTCGTTGTCATGGCGGTCTTGGCAAGGTGACCTTGCCTCTAGAACTAAACTTAAATTACGTTTTCTTGTAGAATTCTATGCCGAGCCTAGTGAGTATTAAGACACTCCGTTTCCCACGCACTGCACAATTTTCGAGATATTGCATGCTAAGTGGCGGAACTCAACGCCGCGCTTTTTTTAAATAGATAAATTAAAATCACAAACCTATAATAGCAGGAAATTGAAAAAAATCTAAAGTCTATTTGAACCTTTCTCATTTGTATTCAACGCAGAAGTCTAGTGGGATTCGTGGCGGCTCTTTAGCGCTATACGTAACGGAATTAAGTGAATAATTGCTTTTGCTTGTTACTTAGCATTGGGGCAGTGATCACGGGTTCAAATCTCCCCCGATTATTCTTATATGGGAATGTAAGTTGGTATTGATTCGTTATCTTACTTAATATAAAATAGTAATTTATTAATTCTTTAATATTAATAAACTATTAGCCTACCTGGCACAGTTTAGCAATATCTGATAGGTGTGTTGTGGGTTCGCTATATTTCATTCCCCCGCGTGGGAATCGAACCCACAACCTGTCGTATTTAGTCACAATTTGGCCCCAAAAAATGTTCACCCCTTTAATCGACCAAATCTACACATAAACAACAATAAGGGCTAAGCTTAGGGGTTATTTTAATGTGATTGGTGGCCAGCATCCCCCGTCTCGTCGCGGCGTTGCATTATAAATGCATCCTTTATTATGACCTACGGCTGTGCTGAGTGTGCTGTGTGCGACAGGGCTGGGTGACCTTAGGAATCTGTGTGGATTTAGTATGGATATCATATTTTATAAGCGTTGATTCACGGAGCCCATGCCCAAGTTTTATCTTTTTGGAGCGGGTAAATTGTAATAAAAACATTCTCAGAATGGGATCGAACCCCAACCGTCAAGTTAAACACTGACTCACTACGTCACGAAGTCGTAATTTAATAAATTGTAGATAAAGTAAACATTTTCTAAGATAAACCACTCAACAGATTACTTTATAACATTACAGAATTCGCATACTCAGTGTTATAAAAAGGCCGGAATTTTGTAGGAAAATTTGAAAACGTGGACAAATTTTAACATATTATATTATGTAAGATGTTGTGCGACAATTTCGGTAGCTCGGAACCTAATTTATACAAGGGATACTAGTTCAAATTGTACTAATACACTTTTAGGGTTCTGTACCTCCAAAGGAAAAACGGAACCCTTATAGGATCATTACGCAGTCCATCTATCCGTCCATCTGTCAAGACTCTTTTTGTCATGAACGCGTGGAAGTATCGAAATCAAACTAAAATACATTTTAATTATTTCAGAAACATACTTTAGTGTCACTTCCAATCTACTAATAAATTAATTCAATGGTAGTATATAAATTTCTCAATTATATTTAAGATCCGATCCGAGCCTTAAGTTCCGTTACTCAACACGCATTCTTCGAAAAATAGGAGAAAAATGAGAAACAGAGTATTTAAACACTACCACCTTAACAATACAGCATACTTAAAAATAGTTCTATATGAACATAATTTTCTATGTAAATTAATTAACAATATTAATTTTTAAAGCCGTATGTCTCAAATTTCAGGTTCGCTTCGTAACTAATTATTCCTATGCATTTTGGTATTCCCTTTGCGCCGTCAAAGTCTATGAAATATTAAAAATAGCTATGTTAAGGTTCAATGAAACTTTAGTCTTTGTTCATTTATTCTGAATAAGAAGAGCTTAGAAAATATTTATTTAAAAATTACGATTATTTCAAAAAAAATATCCTGCTGCAATTTTCTCTTAAAATTAAATCAGGTCATTTCATTTTCCAATGGCCAATATATATAGAAAAAACAGCCAACGAGTTGGATCCCGCACGAGTTTCCATAACTATGCAAAAAAAAAAGTCCGTTGTATCGATGGCCCCTTAAATATTTTTTATAGTATTTGTTGTTTCAGAGGCTATAAAAATACAAGACACCACTTTTCTCTTCACACAAGTTCTCACTTTTCCCAGAATTCTAGAAGTATGGCATGTAGAGTGGTAAAACTTATCGCCATATATTGCCTCTACACTAAAGCGTAGAAATGAAAATGTTAAACATTATATTTCCTCGAGTGAGAATCGAACCCATAACACTACGACGACGACTGGCCTCAAAACTTGTTTCATGAAGTACATTTAGTACACATTAAAATTATATACTTTATTATGCGTACTGTAAAAACAGTATGGTACTTAGCGCTTTTCAGTGCAGGTTATGTGATTAATTAATTTTAGGTTTTAAAAATCCAACCTTACAAAACCTGCACTTACAACAATCACACAGTATATTTAAAACAAATTCTAGGGGCGTATTGAGTGGCGTAACTCAACGCCGCGCTTCACCTCGTTACCAGAGTACATAAAACTTAAATATCTAATAGTACCTTAAGTTTCGCTCTAAATACGCCACCACCTCCGAACAAGCAACCAACAAATGATCTCCAATTGCGGCAAACCGATGCAAACGCAAGGAATGAAACACGCGATGAAAGGAAAGAAACTTTCTCCCCTACTAATCGTTAGGGGTGAATAAGACAAAGGATAATTATTAGAGCATCCCCGGTCTCAATGCGGGCATTGTGGCCGTCATCTAATTGAGCTCGATTTAAACTGAACTGATAATGTTACGTGATTTTGTGAATGGTACCTAAGTAATGGGTGTAATGGTGGTAATTGGTCAATACTTTTTTTTTCGGTAAAAAATTGTTTTGCTTTTTTTTGTGTCATGCTGTATCGAGCACACAGCAGGCGGAGGGAACCTAGGGTTAAAACCCTCCCTTTCTCATAGGTGGTGGTGCTCCCTTTCTCATTTGACATGTAGGTAAGTTAGAGAGTTAAGAGGAGCCCTAAGAAAAAAATTGATTCGATTGAAAAAAATGATATTACCTCATCCATTTATCAAGGAAGGCTATGAATATATTAAAAGTTATTTCCATTTGACGACAAGGGCGAAGCCACGAGTAAAACTAGTGTTAGTATAAAATATAATAAAACCATGTGAAGAATTAATAAAATCTAATTTTATTATGACCCAAAAAGAAAACGCTAATAACACGCGTAAATCAAAATTTATTCTTACACGTGAATTCGAATATAATTGGACGAATTTAGATAAAAAGCATGTAACATTGTAAGCTACTTCAGTTATTGATAATATTCAAGGAAAATGAGAATTATTTGCTTAAGCTTCACTGTTGACAGTCAAAATAATAAAAACAAAAGCATGGGTTGTTTTTAGTCTCACGTTGTATCTTAACCTTGGAACCTAATATTAAGATACTGTGTTTACAATAATACAGTTCCGTTCCCCTATTTCCGCTGAATTTTGAAAGCGAAGAGTTCCTATACCAATTATAAAATTGAGTCCTTATTACAAAATTAACTAAAGTGATTATTATACTACACATAGAATTGCACTCTAGTAGACTAACTCAGCTAACTTCCATACAAAATTATAGTTAATATTAAAATCATACACACCAAACCATCCAAAACCGTCGGAAGCGCGCTGAGGGTGAATTTTAAGCAAGCTTTATTATACAAATTTAATTATTCGTCTGGAAAATGGAGTTTGCCTTTCGTTTTCAACGCCTTTTGTACCTTTGCGTGATTATTTTTGGGTTATCTCCATGTCGGGGTTAAGTTTTGTGACATTAGATTAGAGATTGGGGTAATAATTGTCCTCGAGTTATCGTATTATAGCATCGCGTAGTATAAATAATTAATAATTGATTTGGTTTTGCCGTATAGTACTATTTGAAGAATAATAAAATATTTGTTTTTTTCCGCTTTACCTTTTTTCCACATAGGAATGCAGGCAGAACGGACCGAGATCCTTGCACTAGCAAAGCACTCGTTTAGCCACTTTACGCGGAAGTCAATGTCGCGCTTTGTATTGTTACCAGCGCTAGAACAACAACCGTCGCGTTTAAATCAAGTGTGCGACTTTAATAATAATTATTAATAATTTTAATATCTTATTACTAAGTTAACTAATAATGCCTTATATGTATCTACATACTATAATTGTGGATTCGATGCTCACTCGGACGATTTAAGCTATTTACGAATAATTGAAATTTTGCTCCGTATTTTTGACCAAAACCCTTAAGCTCCGATATTCTTGCAATGCCTCTCATTTTGAGCTAAGAGTGAAGAATGGAGTGTTTGACATTGTTTTCTTTACTTCTAAATGAATAAACTTATAAAAATGAAACCCACAAATTTCTGTTTATCAAATATATAAATTTTCGACATCACCAGAGCGAACGCAACGTAGGGGTCAACTAAAAGCTAATAACTAACTAACATATAAAAGTGCTACCACAATAACTCATAAACAACTCGCGAGGCATATCACATTAATCATTACCAACCTCATTTACAATGCTTATCGTCTAATGATATTTTAAAAAGACTTTTACCGTATAGCCTTATACTGTAAAAAGTTTTTACCATACCGTAAAATATAAACTAAACTTTTTTTTACCGTATATTTGCCATATCGAGTGCCGTGTTTCAAAGAGTGGTAACCTAATGTGTGTCAGCACGCTACTATTAAAATTAATAAAATTAGTTCGTGGGATTGTTTTTGTATGAAAATGCTGTAAAGAGTCCGGCGCGGTTTGATAAATCAGGGTGTAAAGTGCAGGGAATGTGGAAATAATGGCGATTTTGTCGGAATTCTTCTAAAACATGTTATTTTGATTTTATTTTAATTGTTGTTTTTTTTTTTTTCAATTATATTGAAATACTAATGGTTTTGGAATTTTTAATGATTATGTTGGATCGTATTAATAAATTGTGATAGTGATACTCGTATGTTTTTCTGTAAACATGCTTTGTCAGTAAATTCATAATTCAATACTATAGAAAGAAAATTAGAGGTATCTCTTTAAAAATAATTCGTTATTTACTTTGCATAATAAAGAATATGAATGTAATAAAAGAATATCTGATACAAAAAAAGATTCAAATGAAGGACTTTTCTTGGCGTTATGGTACGGTGACTAACTTAATGCACACTCAAAATTAAATATATGTCGAAACTTCAGGGGAACGCAGTGTCTTAACACTAGGTTTCTCTACATACTCTGCTATAAACGGGACGCAGCTTGAAGAAAAATAAATCAATTAAAGAAAAATACGAAAAGGTCCTCCAAAATGCTTAATTTATTACAAGGCAAAAAACGCTTCCATATCATAATTCAGTTTATCAATAAAATGCCAGGACCCAATATCACCGGTCCCGTAGCCCGTAGGCACGTGGTACGTGGGGATGTGTTGAATATTTCATTCGAAGGTAAAGAGGACAAAGAAATGAGAGTTAGATCGCGTTCGTAAATAAACTTGCGACTAGTGGTTCTCGATAACAAATTATAATGTCTTTAAAAAATTATGTAAAAGAATTACCAATAAATTAATTGATACATGATTTTAATTACACAGTTCTGAATAAGGTAAATATTGTTAGCCAAAATTAGTTCTAAAAAAAAATAATAATATTCGCTTCATGCCGTAAAACATAAGTATTCACTATTCCCAATCAACAAGTAGTGGACGGAGTGTCTTAACAAAAATTTCTCCTAAACAACATAAAACAAAACTAACCCGAAAAGTCAAAAAAAAGTTAACATAAAGTCGACTCGATCTCAATAAAGCACCATAGTAGTAACTCCAAATACTATCAGGTCGAAGCGCCCGAGGCCTAACATTATTTATTTAATACACTCAAGGCTAACGGCGGCTCTATAATTGTTTCTATCCAATTTCAAAATAAAACACGTTGATACTTCGAAAAACATTCTGTTTAAGTATATTTATAAATACATTCGAAATATATAAAATAGATTATAGATACATGAGGCCAGTCGTGGTATAATTCTAGTTAATTAAATATTCCTGAAAGAAAACGCTAGTAATTTACAAACATCATCAGTGGCTAACAACTGAGAGCATTAAGCCAAGTTATTTAAAACTACTAAAATGAATATTAGTTATCTCTTTAAGTTGAATCCGTATTTTCGGCGCAAGTTTATGTTAATGCGGTTTTCGCGTTCATTAGATAACGGCCGCTATATTTTAATCTGGTCGTCACGTTACGTTGTATTAAATGAAAACATTGCATATATAATGTGAGGTGAGATAATATTTATATATGGAAAAAAATTTGATATCTCTGATTAGTACGTATAACGTTGTAGGTATTTCCCTAATGAACACGAAGAACGCAAGAGTAAATAATTGTAGTGTATTTCACATCTGTGTATATAGTTATAATAATAACGAACATTTTTTATCTCGCTTATGTTAGTAGAGAAAGGAAATATATAGTTTAGTCATTAAGAATATTTAAACTTAATACTCTAGTACTTATTAAATAACAGAAGATGAAGAATGGGAAGTAATTGTAAAATTAATTAAAATATTATTAATTTGACCGAAGAAAACCTAGGAACCTGACGTTATGACACTAATACGAAAATATCAAATATTTAATTCCCTCGAATCGAACCCACAGGCTGTCGCGTTTACAGTCGCACGCTTGTACACTTGCACCACAACTGCCCTCGGGTAAACAACAACGATAATAATTAATAGTAAAATATAAACACCACCAAACATAGCTCGAATCAACTACCTCCATTTTCATTCAAACACTTAACAACTTTGCCCAACAAAATGCTAAACACAAATATAATCCAGCATCTCTAATTACAATTTCATAAACGCGATAGAGGCAGCGCGCGAGAGTCACAAGCCAAGCTAAATAAAAACTTGAGAGTTCATCTCGTGAATTTTAATAAGGACACTAGGAGATGTTAATTTAATTATTTAATAATAAAGCGGGGTCTAGCACGGTCTAATTGACTCGCGAGCAGGAGCTATGGAGGAATTCTTTTCACTGTCTTTTCATATTTGTGAAGGTTATACGTATAATATGAAAAATGTCTGCGGTGAGGGCTCTCAGATTTAGCCTGTTTTGTTAACATTGACACTTAGACGATAATAGTGGATTCAAATACGTATATTTATGTAAGTTTGTATGTAACAAAATGTGTATTTATGCAGCAGATTCCTTAGAATCAATTATAGTATGTATTTAGGGAGGAGAGAGTGCGTGAGTCAACCGCGAATGCAGACACGCTCTGTCCCCGTAGGGCAGGGAGTCGGGGAAGGTTGCATCTCCAGCTCCAACTCCCCTTACCCTAGAGGAGTTACTGCAGGAGAGTCATGAAAAAGAAAGTCAGAAAATTGAAAATGAACTCAAGAGCAGTAAGATTATAAATACATTTACTCGCAAGCGTTGATTACGCAATCAAGTTAAAGTAATTTTAATCAACTTTAATCAACGCTAGTTGAAAGCAAAATGTTACAGGAACCCAAGAATTTTGGAGTGTTTTGTGGAGAGTATACTTGTGACTAGAATATAAGATGAATGTCGGAAGAGGGAATTTGGGAACCTAGTGTTAGGAAACGTAAGGGAGTGTCCATTACCATACACGTTTTCTCGCCACCGCCGCCGCTTGTGTAGGCGCGGTGTATGGAATTGTAGAACTCCGCTACCATAGCGATCATAATTCCTCGAATAAAACATCCACTGCACAACGACGATTTCAATTAAATATATTATTAAATATTGTTAGAAATTTAGATTTACAAAATGCATAGAACTAAAAATATTACTTACAACCCTTCAACTCTCGATGTTGATGCCAAGATCACTTTGTTTTGAAAACACGCTTTTTGGCAAATGAAACTACACACATTCTTACGTAAAGTTTCACTTGCACGAAAAATAAAATAATATGATTTAAATATATACCGACGTAAGACCGTTTCCTTGTAAATTTTGGAGAATTTCACAGACAGAATGCGTCTTTTTAATATCGGGAGATTAATGTTGGGAACTCATGATATTCTTTACACTTCAAACAAATGTAAAAAACAAGAACTACAAAAAATATGAAAAAGGTACAAATAAATTCACTCATTATTTACGAACATGAATGAAGCAAGTCGTAGGGTAGAGACAGTAGTGTGCGACTGGAAATGTGATGGTTTTCGGTTAGAATTCTCCTCGACGAAATTAAATATTTAATATTATAATTTTCCTGGCTCTGATGACGAGGCAAAGTGCAGCGTTGAGTTCCGCCACTCAACACGCAATACCTCTAAGAAAGTGGAGAACAAAAGTGCCATAACACTAGGTTCACTCTACCTACCAACAAATAATTAAAAATTACATATTAAATCGAAAAACATATATTATGAGATACTTACAGATACATACTATAATCACCTTTATTACCTCTAAATGGAATCGAACCTATATAACCTATGCACATCTTACCACAGACGGAACAACACTTAATTTAGAGTTCACCCACGAGTACATCTAGCCTGCTTTAATAAGAGCGACAGTATTAACAGACAGACAGAATATCTCGAAATGCATACGCATGACGCTGACGCCTCGGGCCGTCGCGCGTCTTGTAGTCGTTCGTGTATTTGACTATATTAAACGCTTCTCGACTATAGTACATAGTGTCAGTTTTTCTATATACTGTGCCTATCCTTAAAACGTATTTATTTATTATAGTATACATATATTCGCACATTACCCAGAAATGATAAGCTAAGCGGTAAGCCTTTACATCTTAAAGGTCAGCCTTAGCCTCGCGTGTATTGTGCGGGTAATTTGTATGAGAACAATGAGATGAGGTTCCGATTCGAGCCTCAAAGATTTAAAATGTTGAAGACCGGTAATGTATGTACCGGTATATATGCATATTATGTATGGTACAAGAAATAAATAGTTTCTAAGAAGAAATAATTCTTATTCACTTATGGCTTCACACTTTTTCACGCGAAGCAGAGGGAACCTAGTGTTAAGACACTCAGATCCTTATACTTTGTCCAATTTTCAGCACTGTTCGTGTTGGAGGAACGACGGGGTTTGTGTTGCTACCAGAGCGAAGAAATAAAAATAAATTACTCCCTCGAGTGGAAATTGAATCCAAAACCATCGCGGGACGCTCCGAAAGGTAATATTAGCATTTAACTTACATTGGAGTGGTAGAATGCATTTCTACCATAGCATTTACATTGATTAAATTATTTATAAAACCAAAACATATAAAATCGCTTTCCGCTTGTGATATAAGCCAAATCTTCTACTACATAAGCTTTGCGATAAAATCAAATCGCTATCGCTAATCGTCCATTGTGTGATAGCGATCTGTTTGTGACATTCCCGTGTGATACATCAGAAACGTCATCTTGCATAATTAATGATATTGCAATAAGATTGGAAAATGTCTGTAGATGTAGGTATGTCGCATTGACAGGGAAAAGTTGTGGCGGAAAAAATTGGTGGTATAATTGACTCCTTTTTGGTAGAATTTTATTTTTTTTATATTGGATAACTATTTTTTGTATATAACCTTCAATTTAATATTTTCATTTCTTTGCTCTACTGCCGAAGATTGAGTATCGCCACTCAACACACAATACCTCAAGAATTCGGTAGAAAATAGAGAACGGAAGAATCTTAATGGAGAAACAAGTCTTTTAACATTAGGTTCCCATGTTCCCTCTGGCTACCTTGCTATGCGGAATATAGCGTGACATATTTTCAAAAAGTAATATTAACGTCAGCTCGATAGTACGAACAGCACAGCATCTTTAATAAATATCCAAACACTCGGTGGTTGCTTTTACACAAATGCTCTGTAATGCATCCGACCGAGTGTACGCAGCAGTGTCCTCTTATTTCACCTTTCATCTCATGGACCATTAAATACTTGAACGCGCGTCTCTAAATTTTAGTGAGACATTGTATGAGATAAAAGGGGTGATATATGTTATATATTGTTAAATAAGACTCTTTTAGTATGCTAAAAGGAATGATCTTAATGTTATGTTAAGCATGTTTGAAAGATTTTAGCGTATTCGTTGAAGTGTCGCTCTGAATTAATGTTTTTTTTTAATCACGCTATATCTCGTGAGGGTATGAAAATAATTCAGTAACCTGAGTGTGAATCGAACCCACAACATTGCGCTTATAATTGTTGTTGACTTGCTTGGAATAATAGGAGTATCAACATTTTTACTTTGTTTTACGTTTTAATTGTTTTAATGACTTTTTTGTCATTCATTAAGCATTCATTCGTAAAGTAATTTGTATGTATGTATAATTGTATGGCTGACATAGACTTCCCACAAGGATCTCCACGCGGATTTATCCTGCGCTGCCTTTAAGCAGCGATTTCCTGTGACCTTGACTACATCGCCGGCCCAAATCAGCCATTACACACAGAATTTTTTTTTAATTTTTTTTTAATTAATATAATAAATACTTATCCATAAAGAGCACATTCTCACTAGACTCTCTGTTTTCATTTAAAAAAAACACCAATTCACAAGTACTTAGCACAAAATGAACCCGTGCAATAAAACTTGCAAACTTTGTTTACGACCGCGCACAGACGTATTAATCAATTTGTGTCATAAACGAAACGTGCGTCATGAAATATCGCGCGAACAAAAAAGATGTAGTATAGGGCCGCGGAGGCAAATTGTGGATTTATTGGTTGTAAAGCCTATTCTACACTTACTACTGTTCTTATATAAATAAATTAAATTAAATCAGTTTCACGCTGTATTCCGCAAACAGCAGGGTAGGCAGAGGGATCCTAGCGTTAAGACACTCTATGTATAAGAAATAAGTAAAGTGTAACATAAATATTGTAGAAACAACGTCGCACAGCGTTGAGTTTCGTCACTTAATAAGCAATGTCTCAAAAATTCGGTGACCAAAATACAAAGATGAGAAACGAAAGTGCCCTCTGCTCATGGCGGATACTGCGGAAGATAAAAAAAATATTTATAGCTCGTACAGTACCGTACCACCACTGGACAGAAAGCATTACAGCTTGCAAATCGCTTGTCAGTCAACACAAAAACAATCCACCGGCCCGTTAATTTCCAACCAACTTATTGCGGTGACTGATTGAATTATGCTCATATTATAGTTAATAAGCTTTTATATATTGTGAATTACGCAGAGATTATGTAGTGCTAATTCTCTGTTTTCTATTTCTGCACATTTTCGTACAGCGTGAAAAGTGTTGGCACCTAACGTCACGCATGGTTTTAATAGAGCGGAGATCTTATAAAATTGTAATATAATATCGTTATTTCTACGACTGAATTTGAATCCACAACCGCCACGTGGATAGATAGAACTTATAACTGAGTGAGGACGATGAGGTCAATCCATGCACATAAATCAGTAAGTCCCTTCATTTAAAAGGGTCACGTTGAGGTCGTCATGGCTCAGGGGCAGAAGCGTGTGATTTTAAACTCGATGGTTGTGGGTTCAATTCCCACTGGGGAGAAAAAAACATGTTTAATATTTTCGTACATTAAAATCTTCATACATTTCTAACCACATAGAAGAGTAGGCAAAGGGAACAATATTAAGACATTCCGCTCTCAATCCGCCCAATCTCAAGACATTTCATGTTCACTCGTGAACTTAACGCCACAATTATCTTACTACCTATAAGTTGATAAATTATAAAAGGCAATCTTAATACAAAAAAATCCCACAATCAAACTTAACTATAAATTTACTACTTAAATTTTTGCTGTATAATGACGGCGGCAGCAATCCGGTTTGAATAACGACTAACATTAATATGAATCTGTTCTATCTTTCATCGAAACATCGAAACGAGTCGTAACGCAGCGACACAGGTGGTTCTCGGTTCGATCCCCACTCGAGGAAATGAAATATTTCGTTATATTTATATTTTCATTTATTGAGTTGCGTTGAGTTCCGCCTCAACGCACCATTCGCACGCCTCATTCCTCTCAACACGCAAGGCTCCCAAAATTTGGCTAAAAATGGGAATCGGAGTGTCTTAATACTAGGTTCCCTCTGCTTAAACGTGAAGCTGATTTACTTATTTATTCTATCTCTTATTGAATACTCCCGGTGGAGTGTGAATTAGTTCGCTTTTTGCTGATTAGTTTCTGATGCCGCTGGACTTACTAACATTAGTGCTATACGTTTTATTCTTGGAACCTTATATAGAAGTCAAAGCAGCGGCTGTTCTTTGAAGTAGAAAACTTTAATTGTATAAGAAAAAAAGTCATCCCATAAGTAAATCGCCACGTTGTCTCATCACATTCACCAATTATTTTGACATAATCTAAAAAGTTCAAAAGAATATTATTTTTCAATATAAGTTATTCGAACGCTCACGCGTCATAAAGTTGACTCGCGAAACACGCCGGATTTCCTCCGTTCAGTCCGCGCATAATAAAACTTGGAAAGTATGAAAGTTGTCGATAAATCACAAAAAGGCTGATATTATTTTTCTGAAAGTAGCAAATAATTTTTATGTTCCTTTACATTACGTTTACTGGCTAGCGAAGGTTTCTATCTTTTTTTTTTAATTTTTTTTCTTTACAAGCTATTTATCTATTTGATAATATTTTATATTCTTTATAAGATACTTGTATCTCAATTTTATTACATGTAGAGAGAATCTTCATCGTTTTCCTTTTACCAACAAATCAAAAATATTAATTATGACAAAGTATAAGTTGCTTGAATTTTTATTTAGATTTCTAAAACTTGTCTCGAAGAAAAACTCGTGATTTTCGTGACATTCTGACTCACGGAACTAAACACCGCACCCTACCAAAGTCGATATTAAATCACATCTTACATACTGTCACCGTAACCAATATCGAGCGAAAAGAAAAACAGCAGTCTTTTGAGACACTATTAGGTAAGTTTCTTCCAAAGTAGAATTATACGAAGTTTCGAACCACGCGCGATCATTTAATTGCAAATTTCTTGTTGTTACTAAGTTAAATGGAAGGCTTTAAAGGACGTTCGAAGAATAACTTTTCAATTCATACTAGCAAGGCTAATTTGTTTTATGAGACGTGTTTGGATTTCAAAAATCTTTGGAAAAACAGTCTTCTTTCATTTTACCAAGTGAGTAAAGTGTGCTTAGATTTTGCAGTTAGTTTATCTAGTTTTGGAGTACCATCAAACTGAATTATTTTTTTTTGTACCTAAGATTGGAACCCAAATACTATCTGGTTTTTGGACAAAAAAATGCTTTTGTAGCTAGCTTGACACTGAACTTTGAATTGTTGAATTGTCGAGGCACTGGAGTTGAGTGTCGGAGTTCATTATCAGATCGAGAAAATGAAAATATTAAATATTTCCCACAGTGGGAATCAACGCAACAAGTCGCGTTTACATTTGTAATCCTGTGCCCTTGTGCTACGGTGGCCTCTATTTAAAACTTCCTATATATATATCAAACTATGCTTAATATAATACTTATTGAAAATCACTCTAATGTTTTAATGGTCTGGTCACTCTATTTTCCATACATACGATATACATTATTCTTATTGGTACATTGATATTACTAAGCAAATAAAGATAGAATTATATATCCAAAAAAATATGTTTATTTGTATAGGCACAAAATATCTAAATATACTAGAACAAAACCGAATAACCATTCAATTTCACCATGACGCTAGTTCAAACGGAAAAATAATGAAACAAAATCATTTAAATTGCTAAAAATATTTATAAAAATGAAAAACATTAAACGGAAACCGGAGTCGGACTCACCTACTGAGGGCTTTGTACCAATTTCAGAATTGAAGGACAACGAGAAGTGCAAATCATAAAAGTTGGGAAACTTAAATTTGCAGACGTATGCACTTATTTTGTATGAAATCTTAATGTTTAATTTTTTTAACAGTTTTCTGACTTACTGCGTGACTATGATTAACGCGGCGACTTTCATACAAAAAATATCAATAACGATGCATAAAGTATGCTCGTATCTTTTGATTGCGTTTACTTAGAAGCTTATTCTTTCCCGCCCTTTAAGTGAACGTAGATCTGGATATTTGATATTAGTTTTACTTTAATACTTCCGCTCTATCCGGAGATAAATGGTCATGACAAACGGACGGATTGAAAACGAAGTGATCCTACTGGGGATCCGTTTTTCATATTTGAGATAAGGAACCCTAAAAATGCTTTGTAGCACACATAAAGTGAAAATAATGTTAGCAGGCAGCCACGCGTTGCTATTTGAAAATATTTTCAATTTACATACACCGCACTTTCATTATAGGGAGAGGTTTTTGAAGTTGACGGCTTACCTACTGCATTCTACACCGATATGCGTGAATCATGGAACAAACTATGTAACGTAGTTTAGTCGTCAAATGTATAGAAAAATATATAAAAACGTAAATCGGGACTTCAAGCTGCATCTCATCAAGAGCAGGAAAGGAACATAGTGCTAGAACACTCCATTTGCTCACTGTGTGTAACAAACTGAAAAAATAATAACGATTCATGCCTCCGAATGTGAATCGAACCCACAACTTTCTCGTTTACAGTTAAAATATAAATAAGTATTTTAAAAACAAAAAAAACAGAATTTTCTTTCTCGAATGGTTCTCGAATCCGAGAAAATTTAGAGCACAATAAATTGACACTAGATATAAAATAAACTAGAAATAAATTTATTATTCTGTCTTTACATATAGCGTACACGCAGAAAAACACGGATATTTCATAAGTCACATCGATTTAATACATTTAAAAGAGACGATGAAAGTCGTAACTAAACACAGCATTTACAACCCACAACCATCCTCAACCAAACACACATCAACTGTACCACAAAAGACTTTCATAATTTATAAAATAGTTTCACCAGATTCTATTTATTGTTTACTCATTACATTCAAAACTACGAACATATTGCCAGAGGTACGACTCTTGCAAGCACAGCGGCTCGTAAACATCTAATCTACATTTTATGCTGTTAGTTAACTAACTACAACGATATATACGGGTTCCTGTGTACCTCTCTGTGTGCTAACATATTAGCTATACTAGTATTGTAATCTATCTTTACTTGGATATGTTAACATAATTAACGTAGTGTTCAGAGATTTCGTTCTCCTCGTTTCACTAACCTAACTTGATACAGAACTTTGTCTCGTTAGAAAGGGAAAACACAAATAATTTTTATTTCAATATAATCTTATACAACTTAGTTACATTTTTTACTGAGTCATGATGATATTTTTATATTCTATTCTTTTTTTTTGCTTTATCCTTTTATCCTAGCGGCTTAACCAGAATGCCACACGCTTTAGTCTTTGCATAACTCTTTAGCCTCCGTTCGGTCCTCGTCGTTTTCACGTGACCTTCCTCCAGTACCATCTATACTGAATTCTCGAAGGTCAAGCGAGGTACCCCTGCCTCTTTTACTATATATATATATATATATATATATATATATATATATATATATACAATATACAAACAAACATATACAAACAAACATACTCGTATACAAACAATTTTATTTATGATACCGTGACACGTTCGTATTACCTGGCGGTATTGAGAACGTATCGGTTATACTTGTATAAGTATAAATATTGCATACGTATACACTTTATGGAGCAAAGGTGCCGTCACGTAAGGCAGTACTAACCTGACGTATGTAATAGCAAACCTAGCAGGTTTGCTATTATATGAATATAGCTTTAAAAACCTTAAACTAAAATATTCTTAAATAAATAAAACGTTGAGACAGTCTGTTTCCCCATTTTCCGCAGAATTCTGGAGGCATTGCGATACCAGAGCGAAGAAATGAAAATATAAATTTAAATAAATAAATTATATTCCTCGATTGGGGATCAAACCTATAACCTGTCGCGAATACACTCACACACTGTACCCCTACGCTACGACTGGCCTCTCTCTGACAGCTGACTATCCTTCTGTATACGGTAAACATTTGTTAAATATTACAAAAAACTAACATTTGCATATTGAATCAAAATAAAGAAAATAAAAGCACCATAAATATTATTATAGCACAAAATGAAACATTTTCATTATGATCAGTTTTTTCTTCATCTCTTACATAAATATAATAATATTTCATTAATGTAATGTAGGAATAGATTATGTTACGAGGTCTTTGAAGCGTAGCTATGTGGGTAGATTCAAATTCCAAATGAAAATAATTTAATATTGTAAACGCATCTTATATACAATTCTTATATACTTCTATGCTAATATTATAAATTTTAATTTGCTGAAAACACTTATCTCCGGAACTATTGGTTCAAATTGAAGAAAAAAATGTGTGTAAAAATTATATAAATAAATTTTAATTTTAATGTTTATCGCTATTAAGCGCGGCGTTGAGTTCCGCCATTCAACATGCAATATCTCCAGAATTCGGCGGAAAATGGAATACTGTAGGAAAATGGAATAGTGTCTTAACACTAGGTCACCAGGTTTGATTATCATGCTCTGTGCGGGATACCCTCGTAAGGCTAAACAAATAAGGAAATTTTACCTTCCAATAAATTTAATTTGAATAAAAATACAAGACCTAAACTATTTTAATGCACTCAGGTCATTCATATCGTGTTCGAGTTTCCCGAACATCGTATACAAAAGTTTTATTGGAAACGACAAAGTTGCCAAACCCACTTCGGCCGCGGACCTCCTAACATACAAATGTCAGCTTCCATTTTAAAATTAGCTCTCCAAGTAAATGAGGGAAGCTGAAAGTTTACTTCAGTTTTAGTTTTAGTTAAGGTTTAATCTTAGAGTAAAAAATAGTTTGTTTTTCATGAATTTCAGGCCTTTTTACAGGTTGAATTAGGTCGACTATTAACTACTAAATTTTGTATCTATCTTAGTAAAAATTACAAAATATATAAACTTATGAGTATTTCCTTAAAATTAATAATTTAAGCAAACCTACTTCCTTACAAACGAACAGACAAACAAATATATTATTTATATTACAAATTATATACATATCTCTATGCACAAAGGTAATACATTCACGTCGATCTTGTCCACACATTGTCATGTCAATCAGCTATGCTCGAATAGACATAATTAGTTGGTCTACTGATTGATCCCCGATGTTCGAATATCTATATAATTTATAATCTTGAAGTTCTCTTTTCTTGCACAAATATTATAATTGTATATTATAAAACGCAGAAAAACTACGCGTTAACACTATAAAGCTTTTCATTGCGTTAATTTTTTTGCACCCAAATTAATTAATTAATTATTAATTAATTTGGTATTAATTTCAGCTCTACGTGATCTTAAGAAAATCGAAAAGGCGACAGACGAATAAACGGACAAAGGTATCTTTTTTTTTTTAAGGTACAGAACTCAAATAAATTAGATAAAGAAAAAATAATTTTGTTGAAATGTGTTTGACTTTATACACATATAGCCGATGATTAGACTTGAAGAAATTAATATCAATACCACAATTTCACCAGAATAAGATATTTTATCACTGAATTCAAACCCACCCCCACTGAAATTTCAACAGCACCACAAAAACGTCAATCACTGTAATAAAGTACTTACTATAAAATAAAATGAAATCGAAATAAACGTGCCAAAATTAATGCTACGTTTGAAGCCTCTATAATTTCACTTGCGGAACAAAGTTACGAAATTTCAGAGACCGGAGCCCTAGAGGTAAATTAATTTTATATAAATTTTAACGTCAGTTAATCGAAATTTAAGAGTGGCGTAATATAGCGATCATACCAAATATACCTGTAGATCGAGAGAGGCTCATTAATTTGTTATAAGAAAATCTGATAAAATTTTTCTTAATTGTTTTTATTCTTATAAAGTTTCTTGTAATTTGGTAACCTTTCATATTTCCCGTATTGAGGTTAAGGAGGTAGATGAACTATAAACTCTTTTTTTTTCATATTACGAAATACCTACAGTTTCACGCTTTGTCCCACATATAGATAGCAAGGTAGGCAGATTGAACCGAGTGAGAAGACTCCCAGCTCTCTACTTTCAGCCGAATTTTCGAGGCATCGCGTGGTGAGTGGTAGAACTCAAAACCGCGCTTTACCTAAATTATTATGTTTTAATTTTTTTTTTAATATCAAAAGATAATAATTTATTCTCCCAAGTGGGAACCCTCAACCGTAGCGATTACAGTCACACGCTTTTACCACTGCGTCGCGACGGCCTCCATATACGATTATAAACATGTACAAGTAAATTTCTGTTACATACAAAATAAATATCATATAAGTGATTTTTCTATAGAAATGATAAATAAAGCATGTGAAATAAAAAGAAACGCTGTTGTAAGTGCTATAATAATAATAAAAAAAACATTTACATGGTTGTCCTTTAAAGATATTTTTTTCCATCGTTACAGTGAGCGGAGCGGGTAGCGGAGAGACCACTTAGATATTAATATAAAACCTATGACCCCGTGAATATCCATGGTTTATGATTTTAATTGTTTATCTTAATTGACCTTTCCAGTAATAATATTATGTAAGAAATGAGGTCAGTCGTAAGGGCACAAAGTGTGACTGTAGACCAAGGCAAAGCGCGGTGTTGAGTTCCGCCATTCAACACGCAATGCCTCCAAAATTAAGCAGAAAGTGGGAAACAGAGTGTTTAACACTAAGTTGCCTCTGCCTACCCTGCTAACAAAAATTTGTTAAAAAAATAAAAACACTCTTGGGGGAACCCTATCATCAACCTTCAATATTATTCGCCATTGCGAAGAAATGAAAATATTAATAAATAACGAGTGAGAATCGCACTCACAACCATCGTGTTACAGTACACACTTGTACACGAAAGCCTAGATTATAACAAGTGGGTCAAATTCAGTTTCTTAGATTTTATTATTTAGTTACAAAAAGAAGAAAGATTGAAGCGTGTTGAAAAGGAATCTCAAAGGAATCTTTCAGTTTGAACAATTCTTAGAAGTAATTAAATGTCTAAAATCTATATTACGCTAATAAACTACTTAATTTAAATTAAATAAAATGTAACATAGTATTAAAAAATCATGAAAAGAAAAGTAAATACCGCTACCTCAATAAAGCTTGTCGTAAAATTGTAAATTTCAATATTTTTTTTAAAAGCTCGCTTTAAAAAAGTTTCCACGTACCATTACAGTCTGTTCAGTTTTAAATTTAAAATTAACTTCGGCTTAAAAACTGGGTGACATGGAGTGTTTATACCTGATTTTCACATATTTTTTAAATATTCGCATGATATTAATATAGAACAAGTATTTTTTTAGCTTTGCAGTATATATGGTGCAGTACCTATTTTTTGTTAAATTTTCGAGATATTGCGTATTGGGAATCGAACCCACAATTTCTGTATTTATATTCAGACGCCACTGAGACATGACAGAAATAAGAAAAATAAAGCTATAAACAACTGTTGCTAGTGCCGACAGTACGGTAGCAAAACTTTAGAATGTCGAACTTAGCTTAGTTACTTACTTAGAACTTTTGTAAAAAGATTTTATCTCTATGAATCCTCGGAAATATTTTTTTATAGGGCAAGCAGAGTCAGTTTATCTGATCTAATCCCTAACAAAGAGATATATTCAGAAATAAATATATTCAGAATATATTCAGGCACAAGCGATAATATGACTGTTACTTATGTAAGAACGAAGCTCGTGGCGGGAAGATGAGTAATGACGGAAGGAAGGATGGAATGATGGAAGAGTAAGTAGTATGAGAGAGTTAACGAAGAAACACCAGTTGAGTTTCATGGCCCTTATACATGCATCGTGGTTATAAGAGAAAGATGAGGGCTTTCTGGGCGCTTCATGTATTTTTTATGAAGAGCATATGTGAATCTCTTGTTTTAAGGAACATAATGATGAAAGACTTAACACTAGATTCCCTCTGCCTTCCTTGCTGAAGCATGAAGTTGAAGTACAACTACAGTCAAATAGATATTTCCCGATAAGGCATCATCAATGAGATAGCGTTTTCGTATAATTAATTCGGGCGCTAAACAAATTCTGTCCGCCGTTCAATTTAACTTTTTAATTACATTATGGAAGTGGGTGGATTATCTTTACGATATAATAAAGACCTTATGACCTGATCGTGAGTTTCATAAAATTAAGTATGGTACCTATTATATTTCTTCTACAATTTTATAGGATACAAATGAACTTAATTATCTGAAATATTGAATGTCGAGGCCAGTGGCGCAGGGGCATACGCTTGTGGATGTAAACGAGACAGTTTGTGGAATCAATTTCTACTTGTGGAAATGAAATGGTTTTTTTCTCGTTTTGTGTACGGGACAAAGCGCGGCGCTTAGCTTCGCCACTCAACATACAATGTATCTAGAATACAGTGGAAAGTGAAACACGGAAGTGTTTTAACACTAGTGTCCCAGGTTCCGTCTACCTACCCTTTTATATTTATATCACATACACCCAAAATAATTCTAAAAGTGCATACATTTAAACTTACTATATAAATAGTCTTTAAAAAAACTTTTAATCATATTCAAGACTTCATAAAGCATCAATATAAAAAAAGCCTATAATTTCCAAAACCCAACATTACGGACCTTCCAAGTGACTTTGGACATAATTTGACACTCGCGGTCGTAAATTACAATGTCTTTAAGAAGATCTCTCTCTATAGGGAAGTTATGGGAACGTATTATTATATGAAATTTATTACATAAAATCTTCTGTGAAATCTTAAGTTATGTAAAATGACCACTTTGTGGTAAATATACGTGTGGTGTCGCAATTATTAACGATTTATGGTCACACATTGTTAACCGTATGGTTAATTGACCATAAAGTTTTACAATATAATATTTAATGTGTTATTATTGGGGTCATTTGTGGCGTGGTATAAGCATGTGACGGGAAACGCGACAGGTTGTGGGTTTGATTCACACTCGAGGAAATGAAATATTTACTATTTGCATTAATGAGGTCATAGTGGTGTAATAGGACACGTAGATTGTTGTGTCAACACGCGGTGTTTAGTTCCGTCAATCGAACCACAATGTCTCGAATTTTATACTGTGTCGAAGTCTCTGCCAATCGTAACTAAATGAGGAATAAAGCGTGAATCTATAAAAGAAACACTGATTGCGTTATAATTATTTAGGATTTTTTCTTCATATAAAATCGAATCTACTACCATTAACATATTTTTTGCATACCTACTATATGGGAGTACAGTAGGTATTTAAATTTACTTTGATCTTTATAATGCCATGATGATCTTTAAAGATTTCTTATACGTTTTCCTTTTTATGTCCTTTTAAAAGAGCACGTATTTATATGAAGAGTATTCAGTGACATATTCGTATTCTCCCTTCTTTGATACACTTTATATAATAAATTACTTTGTAAAATATATTTATATTTTATTACTTACAGTAGATTGAAAATAACAAAAAATAAAATGTACATATTTAAAATTTACTTGACTTTCTACCTAATATACGCAAAATAAAACGAATACTTCTAGTCATCTTTATATTTTACAGTTCAAATTCGTCGTTTCAAACTACAACTTCCTACTTCTAAGTCTAAAAATATTATTTTTTAATTATGTTACTTGACCATATTTCAAAATAATGTGAATTAGCAGAATAAGATGGCCAATTTCATATGTAAAAGTATGAATTAGTATTTTAAATCCTATTCAAAGAGTTCAAATAATTGATGACAAATGTATAGCATCTATTAATATGTAGGCCGCGAATCCTCTTCACCCTTATATCCTCATTAAACTCGTAAACTCCTTAGCCCTTATAAAACTTGTCGAAGATAATACGGGTAGGAAAAAACACGACATTTTCTAAGGTTCGGTACTTTTCTTAACAAAATTGTTTCAAATATACTTATTAGGGATATGTGTTGCATGTTTGATAAAGCCATATTCGGAAATTTTTATTTAGCTCAAGAAAATTTTTAAACATAAAATATTTACGTTTTTTCGTTATAGAATACAGCCTGAATGTAAAAAAATGTTTTTTACGTGACGTGACGTTGCTTATCACGTCACCGCTACTAATGTAAATTAAAATTAATAAAAGGATGTAACAGAGAAAAACAAAGTCTTGTTTCTTCGCCAAATAAATAAAATATGTGAAAATAGAAAAAAATAAACAATATAATAATAGTGGCGTGCTTAATTAAAGGGAAGCCTGACTTTAAACTTGATATATGTACACTCGAGACCCCCGGTCACGAACAATATCGCTTCAAGTCGTTACTTAATCAATTACTTTTTTTTACAATTTATTATAATAGCCATTAATAACTTCTTACTTCAAAAGGCAAAATTAGTCGGTAAGAAGATTCAATTTCAATATAAAAAATATTTTTTAATAATATTTATGTATCAGAGATTAATAAGTGTCACTAATTTTATTATGAGTGTCAATCGGAGTGTCTTAAACATTAGGTTCCCAGGTTCCTTTTGCCTACCCTGCTACGTGCGGGATACAGGTGATGCTAAAAATTGTATTTTTTATAAGAAAAAATAGTCACTTCCACCTTGAAATCATTAAAATATTATTTTGAAATAAAATTATTTTATTATGATGAATTGTAAAGCCGAGTTAAAAGCTCATTTGGATATCTAACAAAACTTTTATAAAGCATTCTAAATGTATTAGTGTAATCGATTCGTTTCTTGCATCATGCAAGTACAGCAGATAGAGTGTCGGCCCATCGATCATAATAATGTTATAGGTATGCCACTGGTAAAGGTTTCTTCAGTCACTTTTAGAACCACAATTTGTTTAGCTTCACGCTGTATCCCGCACATAGCGGGGAGACAGTGGAAACGTGGGAACCTACTTTTAATTACTTATTAAGGAACTTGCGTGCCTCCAATTCATTACGTACCGAGGGGCTGTACTCAACGCCGTGCTTTGCCTCGTTACCAGAGCGAGAAAATGGAATTACGAGAAAATGAAAATGGAATCGAACTCACAACCTATCGCGCTTAAAATTGCACACTTGGGTCCCTCCATCACGACTATCCTCATTCGACTTATGAGACCAAGTATGGAGTACGCATCTACTTTAAATGCAATCCTCTTTACCAAACAAGGCTGATTAACAGAACATAATACTGTACTCATAGTGGAACAATCTAATGAATTTGTTAAAGAATATTTTATAAATATTTTGGAGTATAATTTGAAAATAAAAAAATATAAAAAAATATTTATTTTATTGATGCGTATCAAATGAAAGGTATGGCATTTGTAAAATACACCTAATATTCCCTAATATGGGTATTAGGTGGGTTTGGATTAACAACAATATTAATTATATGTAATTTTATTATCATAATTATTAGAATATTATTATTAGAAAACGGAAGTAATCCCGATCAGTAAATGAATAATTATGTAGTTCAAGCGAGCGAAGTCGCGAGCTGGACGCTAGTTTAATTATAATATGCCATACTTTACGTTCCTCCACTGTTGATATTTTGATATGTAACTATAATATTAATTAACCATTAAAGCTATTATAGATGCGATATCTAATTAAATTATTCAACCGGAGTAATTTAGTATTCGCGCCGCCATATCGTCAATGATCAAATAATAATACTACGTGGCAATTGATATGAGCCTAATATATAAATCATATATAATTATGTTAGTATATATAACGAAGTAGGGACATATGAGGCCTGGGCGTATTAAGGAATATTTTCAAGTAGACTTTAGTTTTGAACCGATTTTTTGGATTTTTTTATAACTATAGAGATTTATTTTCGGTTGGCAAATATCCTGGGTTAGGGACATGGGCTACCCGGCCCCCACCATTCTTACGTCAATGCATAAAAATACTAAAATATACTTTCTTTGCTCTGGTAATAGGACAAAATTTAGTTAGTTCCTCAAAGCAATATCTCGAAAATTAGACGGAAAGTGGAGAACGATAACATTAAGTCATTTAAACATTGAAAAGCCATCCTATTTCAAAGATACAATGTGAAACTGAAAAAAAGTACAAGGTTATTAATAATAATTTACAAAATATAGGTACTAGACATGTAAATTCAAATTTCATACAATTTTAGTTTGTAATTTAAATTAATCCATTTACAACTAATCTCAATTAGACTACTGTTATAATTTAATGGATGTAATTGTGAACCATCAGCGATGATTTAGTTACATATATAACAAAAGTGTCTGTGTGTGATTTCAAAATTGTAATGTCCCATACAAAAATATTTTTTATAGAAAATAATAGTTTCTGAGATTAGTGTGTTCAAGCAAACAAACTCTTCAAATGTAGGTAATATATAGATGTAGAGAGTATATATTAATATTTACCTTACATTTTTTAATAAAACTTTAAAATATTTCTTCTATAATAATATCCAATAAGAATCTTTATAAAGGTATTTCAGAACGAGCGCTTCTTGAATGAAAAAATAATGAAAAACTCATTGACACGATCGTGGCGCAGTTACGCGGCGTTGCGCAACGGTTACGGGTTCAAATCAAAACTGAAATCTTTATAACTATATACTACTATAATATAACTTTATAATAACTATTTATCAGAATTTTTTTTTCTCGAAAAAATATTAATAATCTTTGTCCAATCCTTGCCTATTTCATAACGCAATACCAAGGTAGGCAGAGTGAGCCTAGTGTTAAGACACCCCACTCCCTATTTTCCTCCGAATCCAGGGCATTGCGTGTTGAGTAGCAGGACTTCTATACCTTGCCTCGATACCAGAGCGAAGTGATGAAATTATTAAATATTTAATTTCCTCGAGTGGAAATCGAATCCACAATCTGTCCCGCTTACAATCACACGCTTATGCGCCTGTGCTACGACGGGTCTAACATAATATTTATATAGAATCTAAAATTTAGCAAATAATAGAGTCTGTTTCAGCAAACTTATCATGCAACAGAACAAATGGATGCATTTAAAATATTCAAATTCAAAATCCGCTTAAACGCTGAAAGCTGAATACCGAAATCAAATGTTTAATTACATCTCTATAAACAAATGAAATTGATTATTGTATGGACAATGAACGAATTGCGGCCGGATGTGTACGGAGTTATGTATGACGGACGGATTGACAGTGGTAATAAAACTAAATAGTGCTGTTTGTTGATGTTTTTGTATAGTTTATGGTAGTAATAGATAAATTGAGGGCAGTTGTGGCGCAGGTTGTGAGTTCGATTGCCACTCAAGGCAATAAAATATTCAAAATGTTAGTATCCTCGCTCTAGTAACGAGGTATACAGTGGCGTTGTCAAAATGCCTCCAGAATTGAGCGGAAACTGGGGAACGAGAGTGTCTTAATAGGAACGGAGTGTCTTAATACTAGGTTCTTAGATTCCCTCTGCCTATCCATTGTGTGAAAATGAAAATAAATTCTTTTCCATTTTTTTCTCAAACTATTGACACATTGCGTGCAAAGCGATGGAAGCCTGATGGAAGAAAGATAAACACAATCTTTTCATCATTTCATCCTAGGAGGGATGGAATCCACTACCACCTCTAGTACGGTTAGACACTAGTCTACGACTCCACATTGGCTTCTTAATTTAAGCGTATTTAAAAAGGCATTTCTTTTTTAAATGAAAGGTGTACTTAAGAACATAAGTAAGCTACCATTATTTCAGCGGTCGTCATTAAATTCAGCACAAGAAATATCAAAAGTTTTAAACCACAAAGGCTTTTTCTTGTACATGGTGTGCTATTATAACTTAATAATAGAAAACGCTTTAAATAATTATGACGTTTGACACAAACAATAAATCATTAGAAAGATAATATATAAATATTATAATATAAAGACGTCACCCCAAAATCGTTGGGAGTTTGATTCTCACTCGAAAGAATTAAATATTTAATATTTTCATTTTCCAGGGTTCCGCTGGTCAACTCATAATGCCTTCAGAATTATCCGGTGGAAAGTGGGGAACGGCAGTGTCTTAATGGGAAACAAAGTGTCTTAATACTAGGTTCCCAGGTTACCACCGCCTACCCTCAGCAAATTTGGCGTTGAGTTTCGACTTTTAATGCAATATATATCGAAATCGGGCGGGGAGTCCAGAACGGAGAGTTTTAACACTAGGTTATTACGCTACTCTACTGGGTATATGGGAAGAACGCGTGAAGCTGAAAATATATTTTATTTTGAATGAATACAAAATTCAATACGAGTAATTAAGACTTATTTGCATTTATTAGTGGCGAAACGCTGAAGTTTCGCATACACGTAAATAATGTTATGCTTCTCTCATATAAATTTTATGATAGTTATAAAGAAAAACAAAAATTAACACCCTATTCACATAAATGGATTTATAGGAATAAGGTGTTAATTATTAATTGCTTTTAAGAGTTTTTAAAAGTACATTTTAATTATTTTCTTTCTTAAATATATTTAATAGAACCTTAAATATTTTTGATATAATAAACTTCTAAAATTAGGGCCAGTCGTGACGTACACAGTCGTGTAGCACAAGTGTGTGACTACAACCGCGATAAGTTGTGGGTTCAATTCCCACTCGAAAAAATGAAATATTTCATAATAAAAAAATTAAAATTGTTATGTTTACGTGTTAACTGTTTTCTTGTTAACGTGTTTAAATTTTATTTTTTATTTTTTAAGCTTATTAATTATTTAAGGGAAACTATGAATATGTTAAGTAAAATTTTAAATTAATTATATTATTAAAAAAATGTTTAATTGAATATATCGCATAATCAGAATAAAAGTGAGTAACGCAAAAAGGTCTAACTTTTAATATATCATAATATAATATTAGAATATTTTTTAATTAACCCTTTTTAAAGAAATTAAAATAAATATTAAGTATATAAAACATTGTGTTTCTGTATAATAGACAAAGCGCGACGTTGAGTTCCACCACTCAACATGCAATATCTCAAAAATTTGAGAAAAAAAATAGAAATTTTTAAAAATTATCTGTCTGTATATTAGTTTTATTTAATATTTGTGTAAATAATTCGCTTGATAGTTAAACTGTGTAAAAAAATATCATAAAATGATACAGTTGACAAACAAACAAAAAAACCGCTCTAACAACAAATAAAGTAAACTTCAAAAGAAATTAGTGATTATAAATATTTAGTGATTTAAATAAAATAACTATCATAAATCAAATTGCAATCACAAACACTCATAAAAAAAACCAAACACCACAAAAACATAAACAACAACAAACAAAACAACTCACCTCATTTGATATCCAGTTCGGCTATTCCGTTTTTTTTTACACTCATCACTTCTATCACGTATTTTGTCACTATCACGAATAGTGTGATACCTTGGCTGGTAACTTTCAAGTTGCGTATACAAACGGGCTCTAGGGGCCTCCTGCCGCGACATCTCACGTCCGTACGGTACAGTGTTCTGTACTACACTGATCCTCTCTACGGTGCCTGGCCGTCGTTTCTCCTCAAAAGCCACTCTTGGAGGCTTAGGATGCATCAGGCTGATCTTCTTCTTCTTAGCGGTGGAGGTTACGTAGAAGAAATAGCCATTTTTGTCCATTTTCGGTGTTGATGCTTTTACCTGTAATTAATTGTTTGAATGAGTTCTAATTCATATTTTTATTATTTATAATTATAGTTTTTATTTTTATGAATTTTCACGCATAGCAGAGAACACTTTACGAGTAACTACCGAAAATTTTATGAAACTGCATATGATATGATATGAATCCACGACCTTGAAGTATGTTAAAAATATTAAATTCTTTAAAATACATAGAAATACAAATATAGTGACCGACTATATTTGTATTTCTATATGGCATAGCGGAACAGTGTGTGTTTGTCCACATAGTTATGGATTCGAATCCCAATAAAGGGAGTGAATTTCTTTCATTTCTTTACTCCGGTGACAAGAAAAATCGCGACGTTTATTTCCGTCACTCAATGTTTCATGTATTGGGCGGAAAGTGCGAGCGGAATGTGTGAAACACTTCTCTTCCTCTGCCTGATATATGCAGGACACAGCTAAAAAATAAAAACCAATATCATGAAATCCTACCTTTGTACATTTGTAGTTCAGATTTTAGTTTAAATTGGAATGTATGCAAATACCAAACAAACTTTTTCCTAACAAAAGCTTTAAAGGATTTTACTATTAAATACATTAAAAATTTCACTAAACTTATTCATAGCATTGACTTTTATATATTCAAAGATAAAGCGTTATTTTGACTCCCGGAAGTGAAACCATCGGGTCGCAAAATAAGCGGAAGTTTATGTAAGATAAAGGTGCCAGCTGTCTTTAGAAAATATTATTTAAATTCTTTTATATATTGAAATCACTAGAAATTGTTGAAATATATGTTTATTGCAGTTTCACATTTTTTCCCACATGAGCAGAGGTGGTTATTATCAACTCTCCTTTCTCTGCTTTCCGTCCAATTTTCAAAACAATGCCGCAATTTATCTACCAAAGCATGAATATGAAAATAATTTTAAATAATTAGTTCCCTGAATGGGGATCGAACCCACGACCGTCGCGTTTACAAAATCTAAGCCCAACACGTTTTAACCGATGTACATTTACCCTTAATCCTCAAATTGCATTTACTTTGCACAGGAAATGAATACGTAACTATGTAATATTATCACTTCCACTAAGCCATTATTGATTTAATTTACATTTTAATCTATTAATATGATAATTCGGCAGTGCGGATGATTGGATACATGCCGTCAAGTCAGGAAGAGCTTAAGAGATTTGCATGAAGTTGGATTGCAATATAGATTAGTATAGAAGTAGCAAAATGTTAAGTCAAAGTCAATAAAATAAATGGTTTTTTAATATTTACAAGGAAAGATGAAGCGCGGCGTTAGGTTACGCCAGTCAACCCGTACGTATTATTGTTGTGTTTTGTGGAGAAAAAGAAATGGACGAAGCGCTAGAAGATTATTTTATAAAAATGTAAAATTCCAGCAACGTTTAAATTCTTAAGTAACATTTGCAAAAAATATTATTTACTTAGCTTTCAATCGATTTCATCTAAATGTACCGTTGTCCCAATAGTCTTGCGAGGGTACTATGTAAGTATGTAATATAACTCTGGTAATAAGACAAAGCGCGGCGTTGAGTTCCGCCACTTATCATGCAATGTCCCGAAAATTAGACTCCTCCAGGATTCCGCAGAAAGTGGGAAACGAGAGCGTGTAAATAGAGGTGTCTTAACACTACATTCCCAGATTCTCTCTTCCTACCCTGCCTGAATACAGGGTGAAGCTAAAAAATGTGAAAAATAAAAAAAATATATAAATACAGCTTTAATTTCTTTGTAAGAGATATATCGATAATAACATTTTTTATTTGCATAGATTTCCAGTATCATTTGAAAGGTGAAAAGAGAACCAAGTTTACAATTCCAATAGAGAATTGACAGCATTCAGGTCCAGCTTTGTATCGACAGTCGATGCTCAACGTTTTCAACGTTTTCATCTTTCATAGACCTATTGACTGTTATATACTGTTTTATTAAATTTTTGAGGCCGTCGTGGCACAGGAACAAAAGGGAATGTAACGCGACGGTCGTGGATTCATTCCCCATTCGAAGGAATCGGTTGTTATTTATTAATATTTTCATTTTTTCTCTCTGGCACCAAGGAAAAGCCCGGCGGCGTTGAGTTTCGCCACTAACACGCAATGCTTTGAAAAATTCGGCTGAAAGTGGGAAACAGAGTTTCTTAACACTAGCTTCCTACTGCCTACTCTGCTGTGCGCGGGATACAGCGTGAAACTGATTATTAAATTTCTGCGTCAATCTGTTGTAGAGTTATATGTAATGTACAATATTAATTATTTAGTTGAAGCGGGCGGAGTCGCGTTTTCGTCGCTAGTGTAAAATTTGTTTCACAAGTGCAACATTTCTAGCTGATTTCCCATATAAAGTGCGAACAAGTATTATCATAATACAATATTATATAATACAGGGTTCTATTCACCGATACTGAATAATAATGCGAATAGATCCAACTATAGTGGAAGTTTGTAATATTATGTGTAATGCATACATACATATATCCACCGTACTGTGGGATGGTTATGGGGTGAATTCATATTTGGGGAAATAATCGTATTTGTAAATTTTCATATTTTACGTAAGACAAAATGCGGGGTTGAGTTCTGCTTCTCAATTTGCAATGTACCGAAATAGATTTTAAAGTTAAAGAAGCTCACAGATCATTGGGTCCCCAATGATTCGGATACGATGTATGCGATCAAATGGTTCAAGCTGATGCTGGGTGCACCTTCCCAGAGATGTGAACAGTTCTCCAAATGAGGCCGAACCTGGGCCCTGTACAGGGCCCATCGGTGTTTTGGCGTGAAATACTTTGCTACTGCCTACTAACTGCTTTGTGTAAGTACTAACGTTGCTTTGATTTCTACGATACTATAGAAACTACAACCGTTGCCTGAATAATCGCATGGCCTCACGTTTTCAGTCGAATGCCACAATTATTTCTTATCGTTTATTCATCATGCAAAAATTCGAACCTAGAACCACCAACTATTATATCATCTATAAATAAATACCTTTATTTATTGAATCACTTTTGTTCCCAATGTCTGTTTTTATTTTAAAAGTAAATTTAAATGGAAAATGGTGGTTTTTTAAACACTCTTTGTTTACACAGTCCCCTATCCGAGCGACGCGTAATCGAACAGAACTACGGTTTTCATGCGATGCGTGATGATCGATGAGGCGGGCCTGGGGTGAAATATGTGTTTATTATTTACTATATTTCTGTTCTTTTCTCATATTTGCCGCATATAAGATGTATATAATAATAGTAATGAAGCCAGTCGTGGCATAGGGGCACAACCGATGTAAACGCGAAAGATAGTGGGTTGGATCAAAGAAAATAATGTTAAATATTTTCATTTCCTAACCTTCGTAACGAGGCAAAACGAGGGAAGTAGAGTTCTGCTACTCAACACAAAGTTCCTTCAGAGTTCTGTGGAAAATGGAGAAAAGAGTGTCTTAACACTCTGTTCTCTCTACCTATCGGGATTAAGCGTCAAACTACTCTAATACTAATATCTATTGCAAGTTTAACTTATGAATGCAAATCCTGCCTTGCCTTGATTAAGTTTAGATAAAGAGCGCTAATTAGGTCTCATTAGTGCGGAAATATGTACATTAAACTCCTAAGGTTTCAAGTATGAAATGAATTAATATGGCATCGTTTTCACTGCACTTTGAGAAATATCTTATGTGGTTTATCTATTACTAAAAGGTATATGAAGATGAAGAGTTTGTTTGGTTAAACGTACTAATCTCAGGAAGTACCAGGACTAGTACCATTTAACGAGGAAGGCTATGTCAGACTTATTATATCACTTTTATCATTCGATATAACCCACTGTGGTTCGTTCTGATTTTTGTCAGCCCGTAGGAGTAAATAAGCCAAGAAAAATATATAAATGAAATCTAAAACGTATACTTATGAGCCAAATTATATAAATAGATATCTATATATCAATATTTTTTTCATTATCCCAAACATATTTATATGCAGGCTCCTTGTCGTAAAACTAACCCAATATAACAAATAACCCAGTACTGTAACCATTAACTTGTGGGTTCTAATCTACGATTCCATTTCATTAAAATATAGTGAGACTGTTAAACATCGTTAATGCTAAAATACACTAAATTCGTTTTGCATTGAATTGAACTGAAGATAACTTTTAAGAATATTTGTATTATTTGGAAGGTAGGCAGATGGAACCTAGGGTTAAGATACTTAGTTTCCCACGCGCTTTTTTATTTTTGAAGATATCGCGTGAGTGGCAGAACTCAACACCACGCCTTGTGCTATTCACCTTCCCGTGAGGGAATCGAACTTACAACCATGGCGTTTACATTGTGGAGACAACAATCCGAATGAGTCACGGCAGCCATGTACAAATTATACTATTAATTTAAAATACTATTTCATTTCGTTTCTATAAAATAAAACTTCTCATTTACCGAACCTACTACCTCTACGATATAATCTACACATAAATACCTACCCACTGGCCTAATTCAAACATACATGCTAAAGAACATTCACAGCATTCGTCATCTAGTACTGATGCTATCACCAACGCTCGCGGCGTCTTTTTGAATACTAACACTGACGTACAGTCGTCTACATATACAGCTAGATAGACTGTACCGAGCAAAAAAAACGTCCACTTTCAGTCTAAACGTTACAAAACTAGTTTTTTTCGAGGTATTCCCGTAGCTGTCTATACGTTCATCCGATCCCTACTTTGATATCGCTTTGCTTTAGGCTGTTTCCCTGCACCATTTGCATGTCTCTATACGTCAGGCTAACAAAGGACTGGTTAAATGGCCGTTTTGTTTTATGCAATAATAAAGTTTGGGAGCCTTTGAAGTTTTAATAAACAATTGCATGGACTAGGTTTAGCCTGCGGTTGTATTCGTTGGTTGTGAACGATGTAATATTAATTGCTGTGAAATTAACAATAACCCACGGCCTAAGGGCTTCGTGGTGCAGCGATGCAACGTTTGGCTGTAAGTAGGAAGGTTGTGGGTTCGATTCCCAATCGGGATAATGACTTACTTTAATTATCTCGTTTTTATAAAACGGCTTAGCCTTCAGAATACAGCAGAAATCGGGAAAAGGAATAATTTCTAATAAAATGTTAAGATACTTGTCCTCTGCCTACCCTGGTGCATCGAACTCACAAACACCACATCCACAGTCGAACACTATGGACACCACTAAGCCACAACAGCCTAATAATATTTACAATTACAGTAACTCATTTATAAGAGCTACCATCACAACCATTCATTATACATGTTAGAATTTCATAATAAATATCTTAAACATAAATCAAACCCATTGATACGCACATAGAGTTGAAAATCTCAATCTTAAAGCTTCATTTATCTTTTTCAAATCGCACCGAACTGTCCTACATAATACTTAAAGCCAAATCAATCTTATCGCAGGGACATAAGATACAAATTCGTTTGTACAATTTAGCACAATAACAGTAAGTAAAGCACTCAGCAGTGGACATAGTAAGCACAAAGGTAAACCGTCCAGAACGTAATCCTGGGAAGAGAATGCCAGAAGTACACTAGTACTGGTGTATGTGAAGTAAATTTGTTCGTTAAATTACTCAATCAAGTTATAAGATTTTAAACATTGTTAAACTTACTAACTTAACTTACGGTTTTTTCAATTAGAGCTGTGTAAATCCATCGTGGACTTACTTACCTAAAGTAAATATAAAAATAGTCCAACTTATTTAACTAAATTATAATTTTCATAGTAATTACCAATTTTGACTGGAAATGTAATGCATTATTGACATTAATTTCCAGTATTTTTTTACTCTCTCTTAGATCCTCTACCTATTTCTTTCTTTCCTTCCTCGAGTGGAAATCGAACAAACAACCTGTCGCGTTTAACAGTAAAAACATAAAAAGATATCACAAAACTGAACCAGCAATACCAACCTGAGATTAACATTTCAAAAGAAACAAACTCTGCCGCTTTACAATATCAGTATTTTTATACTATAGATACAAAATAGCAACATATCCTCAAGGAAGGAAATTAAAAAAGTTTCCCAGATAATGACGTCGAACTTCCTTGTTTAATATAGCTTCTTTCAATCCAGGAACTGCTCCACCCCCCGGTCCCGGTCCTACGTCAATATGATAAGCAACCAGGTGACAGTGAATTAGATAAGATAAGTTTTCATTGAAAATTTTTGTTTAGTATTATTTTTTTATTAAAATACTTAGAAGTCATATTAAATTTAAATTAATATTGCTTAATTTCAAAGTTGAGTAGAAAAGTCTCATACCGACCATTTTTCTTAATGATTCATCTTTATAAATAAAAATATGTCTGTAAATATTATGAAATAAATCAGAAGTATGTTATTTAAAAATAAGCAAGGCCATATTATTACGTTCTTAGAAAAAATAACTTAATTATTTTCATTTCTGCGCTCTAGTAACGGGGCAAAGTGCGACATTGAATTCCGCCACTCAACTCACATTGCTTCAAGAATTTGGCGAAAAGTGGGGAACGGAGTGTCTTACCACTATGTTCCCACGTTCCTTCTACCTACCCGCTAAATGCAGGATACAGCGTGAACCTAGAAAAACAAACAAGTTATGCTACAACAACGTAGCATAACAAGTGCTAGGGGTTCCGTATGTCAATATTACAAGATGGGCACAAGAGAAGCTTGTGTGTACATTTTCTTGAAAGCTTTTGATGTAGACTTTGTTACGACGATTTTAAGTTTTGCAATCACTATAATGAAATTGCTTTTTTGAGTGTAGAGTATTAAAACACTAGGTATTCCGTCTGTTAAGAATTTTAAGAAAGAATTGCATCGTAACTACGATTATGGGTACGATTTCCACGAATGAGTTTTCATTTCTCCGTTCTGCACAAGTTCCGCCACTTAACACGCAATATTTCGAAAATTAAACAGAAAGTGCGGGAATATGCGGGATTGGACGTGAAATGATAAAAAAATCTAAAGTAAAACATTATAAACGATGTAAGAAAGCAATCAATTAGTAAAGTGCACTTCCGCAAGAGTATGTTAATGTTTTCTTCGCGTGTCCCTTCGAACGAGTAATTAGATAATACTTAAGAAATAAAATAAAAGAAATAGGTAAAAAATAAGCTTTTTTGTTTCTTTTTTATGAAGTAGATACTGTAAATTTACTGTATACTGTAAAATTCATTTTGATAAAATTTAGAAAGAAGATAGCTCGATTTTCAGGTATAGGCGGGAAGTGGGTAACGGAAATATCTGAACACTAGGTGCCCAGGTTCCCTCTGCCTACCCTACTGTGCAAAATATAGCGTAAAGCTATAAAGAAAAAAGTAACTATATAATTACGTGTCTGAATATAAGTACAAATACAATCTTCTCACAAAATCGTAAGCCGTTCTGAACTCTTTAACATCCACTTCAATGTGAAAACAGAGCTTTGATTTAGCTTTTCTGATCTTGTTATAAGTAATACTTAAGATCTTGTTCATTTCTGAGTATGTTTATTTAAATTTGAAAAAAGATTATGGATATGTGAAATATATTTCAATTTTGTTGTAGTTTTGTAGAAATAATTATTATTTATTTAATTTGTAGAAAACGTTTGCATTTCAATAAAATTCTAGTTCCGCTACTCAACACGAAATTTCTCAAGAATTTCGCAGAAATTGGGGATCGGAACTGTCCTAATGTATAAGTGTGTGCCACTAGGTTCCCTCTGCCTACCCTGCTATATATGGGATACATCGTCAAGTTGGAAAAAAAAATACAATTATCTATACTAATATAATAAAGCGGAAGAGTTTGTTTGTTTGTTTGAACGCTAAGATCTTTGGATCTAATGGTCCGATTTACTATGTTTTTGTTTTGTATGAAAGCTGCATTCTTCAGAAATGCTATAGGTTATATAATATTACATTACACATATGTACTAATAAATTAAAATACTTTCTAATTTGACATGCAATTTATTCTGCCATGTTAATAACAACCGTCGTCGCTACGCGACCGCGTTCGTTACCGCGTCATTTTGATATTCATCCTTATGAAAAATATAATAGTCACTTTTAGCATTTCATCTAGATTGAAATTATTTCTATAGAAATTATATTCTTATATTTCAAGCAGGCGTAGCCGCGTCCGAGTCCGCTAGTAATAGATAAAATCCAAACTCATTTTATTTCTTTAGTATTGAACATATTTCAAAGACACTTTCAAATATCAACTGAGCTGAATATTATTTGAATAATTCATATTTATATATACTATGCAAAGAAAATTTCCGTTAAGTTTTTATCATCTGATTCAAAGAAAAAAAATTATAAGTATTTGACTCACGATAGTTTTAGGTTCGATAGTCGTTCAAAAGTACGTATTCATTTAAAACGTTTTCTTTCCACCAGTCAGTCAAAATCAAACGCGGTGTTTAATTCCACCACCCAATGCAAATTATTTCTAAAATGAACGGAGAGTTGTTAAGGAAGTGTGAAATACTTGTTATATTAGGACTATGTATCTAATGGATAAAACGGGACCCTATATATTACTAAGATTCCGCTGTCTGTCTATTCGTCTGTCACCAGGGTGTATCTCATGAACCGCAATAATTAAACAGTTGAAATTCCCACATATGATGTATTATTTGTAGCTGCTATAACAACAAATACAAACAAGATAAAACAAATATTTAAGGGGGCTTCCATACAAAAATCTTGATTTTTTTCCAATTTTATAGACGAACGAACTAAGTAGACATACGATTATGTGATATTTTTTAATAACAACTTTATGTTACTTCATATTGTACTCATAAAGAACTCACTTCGTCACAAAATATACCTAAACAATGATAAAAAAACTACATCTAAATTATCTATGCATACTCAAAGTATCCATACATATATTATTTAAAGTATACACAAGAAACACCAAGTGCCATCGACGACGGCACGTTAATGAAAAGATTAGTACTTTATATCACAACCCCTAGGCTTGAGTGGTACAGTGTAAGGGCGGGGCCAGATCTGGTGAATAATTGTTGAGGGCATGTCTTCAAACATTATCAGGTAGTTGGGTTTAATTGTCGCGAATTATAAGATATATTTTCCTTATTTATATTGTTTTATTAGATATTGAGGCCGTCCTGGCGGAGTGGCACAAACTTGTGACTGTAACGTGAAAGTTGCGGGTTCGATCCCCACTTGGCGTAATAATTTATTAATTTCTTTTGTCTGGTACCCAGGCAAAAGCGCGGCGTTGAGTTCGGACACTTAATACACAATGCCTCGAAAATTCGGCGGAAGGTGGGGAACGGAGTGTCTTAGCACTATGTCTACCCTGTTATAATTATACTAAATACAACTTGAAGCTTGAAGACAAATATTTATATATTAACATCCATCATTTTAAAAATTTGAAAAAACAAACCATACCTTCAAACAATTTTCTCACAACCAATTTCAAAATAAAAGCTTTCAAAAGTTATTCTATTCCAAAGTATTGTATTACATTATATGCATAATCCGATATAATGATGCATCGGCGCTGCTAAGGGAATGTCCCTCGGTTATTTGTCAAGGAAACAAGAATTAATCTTCCGTCTTCGAACCCACGACCCCTAGAGTGAACATTTTATTCACTGCACCCCGTTGTTTTCGCCCCCGGTTGTCGACACAAAGATAAATATTTTGGGAAGTATACTAAACTACATAGATTGTTTTGATACTATTTTTTTTTTATTTTAACCTGATTATTTCTATAAATTTTAATAAATATATAATTATACTTTTACCGATAAAGGGAAATAATATAGTCACTTAAATAAAATGATATATTAATATACTTATTGAAATGATTGAAAAATTTAAGATATTATGGTGCAACCTCAGCGTCTGATGATTATTGCCACAGTGTGTTCGCCGCTAATAACTCAACACATCGTACCTCGAAAATAAGACGGAAAGTGGAGAACGGAAAATACATTCCGTAGTATTTAAATTTACAACATTTTGATATACAATTAAATAGACGTACAGCGGCGTTAGGTTTCGCTACTCAGTGCTCCTGTCTACACTACTATATTCTAAAATACTCACCAATCCCCACAACCGTGTGTATTTTCTTTAAGAAATCACCCTCTTTCTCCTCTTAGCTGCAATTTTTAAGTGATTTCCTTTATTACTAAGCACGGACATGAAAAAACCAATATGAAAAATCCATAGTGAAAAGTGCAGCTTTACGAGCGAGTTTTATTGTGTAATGAAAGGTGAATGATTAAAACGCTTCCTTTTACGTGTTCCAAACGTATAAAAGCTCTAGATACGACCGGCTTGAGTTGTTTTTTCTTTGAAAAAATTAGATTTTTGTTGTGGACAGAGAGAAGAGTGATGCAGCAATAAGTTCTCTACTTTCTGTTTACATTTTTTTAGCAGACGCTGTATCCGGCACATAATAGAGTAGGCAGAGGGAACTTGTGAATCTAGGGCTACGACACACCATTTCCACTTTCAGCCCAATTTTGAAGGCATTGCGTGTTGAGTGGCGAAACTTAACGCCGCACTTAGCGCCCTTCGATACCATATTACATATTATTTAGATAGAATTGTTTGTATTACATATCGTACATACAAATTAAATGACAATTTGAATTTTTTTTGCAAATTTGTGAATTTTAAAAAATGTTTTTTTTTTTATTTTAAGTTACAGTCACTTTAGTTCGAAATAATTGCATATAGTGTTTTATATATGACATAATACATATATATTATAATTATTTTTATCTATTCTATTAGAAAATCCATCATCCTCTATACATTTTGAAGTATGAACTTTATGATCAATTTGATGTAACCGTTATGAGCTATTTCGTGTATTTTACGATTATTTTAGTGGAGATGCCTTCGAGATGACATTTTTATTATAATAACTTTGTATCCCCATTTCGGATATAGTGACAAACAAACATACATACGTATACAAGATGAGAGTTTAGTGATAACGCACTTAATTCTCATGTATTATATATTGTGTGAGGAATCGAGTGTGCGGAACCAAACGCCGCGTATAGTCGAATAAAGCTACCATTTTACCCATAATGTTTCCGAATTTCATATAACATGGACTTTCTCCATCAACTCTCTTTCTCGCTGCTTGTTTTTCGCCTTGTGTTATTCCACATTAAGGATTTGGGCAGTTTCCAAAAAGTACGGGTTCGAGTCCCGCTACGTTCAATTCTTTACACCTTTCCTAAAAATATGTTTAAGTAGGACTGTTCACAAAAACGTTGTATATAGTTGTTGTGATATTACAGAGAGCCTCTTATCCTGTCTGGCAGGTTTAAGCCGGGATTGCGAATGTTAAGACGCAACTTTAGACAATGCTATTTCATTTTTGTTGGTGTAAAGAGATAATGTTTTAAGGATTTTTATATACTTTAATTTTATTGTTAAGACAGCGTAGTTTACTGTGTTTCAGAATGCGATAGGTGTAGGTTCGATTTCTAACCAGAAATGACTTTATACTGCTATTTTTCGAATTTAAGCTTAAATGGAGGATGGAGTGTCGTAATATTTAGTACTTTCTACCTTGTTAAAGGTATGTGGCAGATTTATAGATTACAGATTTATTTATTTACGGAAGCCTAAAATAAAATAATACCTTAGTACAACCCCCACAATTAGTCAGACACATTCCCAAACACCAAAAGCCATCAAACATAAATAACAAGCTTCTAAGAACAAAAGTTCCACTTCGAAGAACAAATCTCAATATCGTGATAAACATATTAGCACCCTACTTCACCCCCTAATCTCCTAAACCTCTCACCCATCAATTACCACTATATGTAGTTTTTGCTGAATCGTCGTTATAATAACAATAAGATTCGTATGTGACTGAGATCAATATGAGATTGGAAGGAAAAATAGATGGAATATATAAGATATAGGCTTATATATTTTTTAACTTCATGCTATATCCCGCACATAGCAGAGTAGGCAGAGGGAACCTGGAAAATCTAGTGTTAAGAGACTCTGTTCCCATTAAGACTCTTCCGTTTCCAATGGCGGAAATCAATGGAGGGCTTTGCGTTCTTGCCAGAATAAACCCACAACCTATGGTTAGGCTTATAGTTGCACGGTTCTACCCTTGCGCTACGACAGGTCTCTAATATATATCTTGTTATATACATTTGTAATAAATATATTACATATTATTGTAACCTCTCGAACACATCCTGATCAGCTCATCTTCAAACCTACATAGTTCCTAATTAATATAAATAGACACAAATCAATTATGCCTCGACGTCTCGAGCTGGAGGTTCATTAGACAATAGTCTGTGTTTACTCAGTTCACGCATTAGCTACCTTATTATTTAAGTATTTTAAGTGAATAGCATGTATTGTAGGTTCAAATCAGAGTATAAAAAGCTTTTTTTTGTTTCTGCTGTATCCCGCATATACCAGGGTAGGTAGAGGGAACCTAGTTTTAAGAAACTTCGTTCCATGCAGGAGTTCTGAAAAACAAAAATGTAGTAGGCATCTATTTTACCAAACACTTTATCAAATAAATATAATTCGATCGTTTCAGTAAAAAATCTGAGATAATATGAAAAATATCTTAATTAATATTCTTATATAAAGACCACTTTTGTCTTAGAGTTGTCATATAATTTTTACCATCAGAAGGTAATTAGTAGGACAGAGGGTCTGTTTTAGTTGGAAGGAAGTTCGTAATAAGTGAGAAATGATAAATGATAGCTAATGGCGAGGGGAGACTTATATTGGCTATGGAAAATTATATTATTCAATTAATGAGACTCAAGTAGGTATTACTTTGAAAGATATGATTTTTTTGCATTTTTTCTTGCTTAGTAAATAGAACTAGATTTAAGTATATCCTGAAATGGCAAAGTAGGCAAGAACCACCACCGAGGCATTGCGTGTTTGGTGATGGTTCTCGTATCGTACAGCGAGTAACGAAAGTAACTTAAATATAATCTTACCCCCTAGGTAAGGTTGAACACATCTCCTTTACAAATATTGTACCACTTCGCCACAATGACAAAAAAAAATAAAAAAAATCATATCTTTCAAAGTAATACCTACTTGAATCCCATTACCGTTTCCCACTTTCCGCCAAAATCTTGCGGAAATCAACGCCGCGCTTTACCTCGATAACAGAACTAACAAAGGAACATAATAGATATTTCATTTTAGGAAAGGACCTACAACCTGTCCAGTCTACAGCATACAAACCTAAATAAATGATAGTTATATAGAGATATCAAATCTTGTGAAAGCCAGATAAAATATAAGAGTTCCTGTCATAACAAATCAACGTCAAACACACGCTAAGTTATAATTGGTAACAATCAACAAGATAAACTGCTTAATTAAACACTGTCACAGTTTAAACACTCAAAGAATGAGGGGTTAGTCCTCGCATACCAGATATAATTTAGAATTATGGTAAAAACGTAACCCTTCGAATATACCTACATTTTAAAATAGAAGCCAAATTGAATGAAGATTATTAGTGGTTGGTTTTTCTGTTAATAATTTTTAAATTTATCTAAAATTAAAGAAGTAGGTTGAAATGATTCACATAAAAAAAATCTAGGCAGTGGCTATGAATAATTTCGCATTAAATACCATTTGCCCACACTTTTATAATTTTATTTTCCCCGCCCATATCAGGGTAGGCAGACTGACCCTGGCAACTTAGTGTAAGAGACTCCGTTACCATTATGCCAGTCATAATGGTAACGGAGACTCTTAGTTTAAAATGTTTTTTTTATGAATATAAAACTGTAAATAATTAAAAAAAAATCTCTGAACGTGATGATACATAACCGTATTAATAACGTGATTTGTCTTTACAAATGACTTGGTACTTACTGCTCTAGTGAAATTCCCACGATTTAAAAAAACATCGATTGTGGTCCCATTTATAACAAAAACAAATATGCTTCTTTTAGCTTCAGTCATAATTCAGGGTAGACGTTACATTATTTTTTTATTCGTATAAATTAAATGTGTTACGTATTGAATAACGGAATTTAACACCGTTTTTGTTTAACCAAACGTTGATTAACAATCATGCTCAAAAGGTTCACACTGTATCTCACATATAGTGAGGTAAGCAATGGCAACCTCGAAGTAAGAAATTTCGTTTTCAGTTGCGGATCTTAAAGCCGCACTTTGCCTTGTTTCCAGAGCGATAAAAAATAATTTAATTAATTCCTTCAAATGGGATTCCAAAAACCATTTACAGTCACAACCTTGTACCACTAATGGAAAGACGGCCTCAATTTCAATTTTTACCTATTTTCACGAATGGTAATCAAATCCACGACCACCTCTAGCTTGAGAATTTTAAATAATCTCAGTATACAACATTAAACTACTGTGTAACACCAAGCTACCGACATACCAAGTAAGAGGGGAGGGCGGAGGAACGTTAACTCGATAACTCCCCTAAGATTTATTCATCCATCGCTTTAACCGGCCAAATTGAAAAATTATGTGCCGACGTCTTAATCTCAATGAGAAAACGAGACTGTGATAAATAGTTCGAGTGTTTATACGTATGGGGTGGTTTATTTAATGAAATTTTATGTTTTTTCTTTAATTTTAAAAAAGTAAAACTACTATTCTATTCTTTAATATATTATATTATCCTAGAAATACACAATATTGCTTTTAGTGAAGCATTGCAACTCTAAAACGGACTAATAGTCAGATTATACTCATTAGTCGAAAGTAGAAACCTTTGACGTGAACTTTTTAAAGGAAATAAATATTTTATGTTGGTAACATGTTCATTCGTTATCCTGGTGCTCTGACCTTAATCAGTATTCGTCTTTTTTAAAATTTATTTGTATAGACTTTTCTATATTTACTTATCGCATTTTAGCACGAGCAATCTTGTAAATGCGAATGTTATGGGTTCGTTTCCCACTGAGGGGAGCCAAATATTATTTTTTATTTACTCGCTCTGGTAATAAGGCAAAGAATGCTGTGTACACATATCTAAATCTAAATTTAGATATGTGCTATAACGAATATATATTTTTTTATTTCTTATATCTTTTAAGCTTCACGTTGTATTCCTCATTTTTTTTATGGAAAAGAGAGAAATTGTAATTTAAAGAAAATTGCATCTCAACGTCATACTTTTTCTTGCCACATTGTATCACCGACGGCCTCACATATAAACAAAATTATTTAGATTCTCTGTATTAAAATAAAAGCCTTCAAGTTCATTTCTTCTTTAAAATTATTCTAGCGTGCCGACACTTAAAAATAACTAACCTAACCAAATATTAAAACATTATACACTATTCATTTCATATATATTTTATACTAGTGCTTCACTTCTCCTTAAATCCTAATTTCATTTTATAAGCTTACTAAATTTCATAGTTTAAAAGGCAATTACCGTCAGTTTAGATATAACTGACGTTTCACAAAGGTCCGGTACAAAGCTTGAACTATTCGGGCATGAATATTTTAGTACTTGGAAAGGTCAGATTAAAGTTACACAGAGATTTTATTACCTAGATTGTAAATTTAGTTTAAATTTCTAATTAATTATTGTTCAGTTATCTATGACTTAGCTATGTTATGTTTAGTACTTTAATTTTTCTCGGTTTAGTAACAAGACAAATCGCGGCGTTGACTTCCGCCACTTAACACACAATGTCATGAAAATCCGGATAAAATTAGGGAACAGAGGGTATTAACACTAGATTCCCTTTTTCTATCGTGCTACATGAGGTGTAGGATACACCGTGAAGCTATCTCATGTCAAGAACAGTGATAATGTACGACTTATAGTTAGGCTCTGTAAATTTAGTAGGTATTAAACTAATCGTGGACATTATTATATCAATATTGGAAATAATTTAAAGTTTTCTATAATTTGGTCAATATTACCACAAAAATAAAATAGTAAAGTTGTTTTGGATGAACGCACTAATCTTGGGTGCATAAGGATTATTCTAATACATTTTTTTTAAAATTCTAATATTGAATTAAAAAAAAGCATTTTGTATGGGATAGTTTAATAACCGAGTAAGGCTTTATGTGACATGTCGATCGTATAATGTCGTCAGTCCTAAAGTTCCCATCCGAGAGAAAAAGTTAAAAATAGGGCATTTAAAAAAAAATGTCGTGCGTACAACAGTTAACAATCTTAGTATAAATATTCTGCTTAGAACTCTATCTTATTCCAAAAAAAATTGAAAAAAATCACAAATTCTACTAAAATATAAATTTACGAAATTTATATACAACAATAATTAAATTTAAAGATAATCTCGAACTCTGAGTAATGAAAGATAAAAAATCGTTCGTAAGGCGTTGTCGTCAGAAATTGCAGCTTAACAAATCATAGTGAGACGACGGGGGCCTAGATTGTATTAGACGCCGCGCCGGGTGCAAGAGAAATAAATTCAGGTTTTACTTCCCGTACTATCAGTGCTATATTCTATTTTTTTTTCTTCTTTAATATAGAGAAAAATTCATAGAATATATTAGTTAAGCTGTGATAACATGATTTTGGTGGATTTAAATAGAAGCTTTTATGGTACAGCGGCACAGCATCTTATTGTAAACGTAGTTCCGGGTCTAAATCCCAATTCTTCTTCTACTTCATTTTCCCGTTCTGTTGTTAAGATAAAACAAGTTCAGGCTGTGGACTGGTACATGCAAATGTGGAAAAATTGGGCGGAATGTCTTAAAACTTTCCCTCTGCCTACCGAGTACCATGCTAGTGTGGGATGCAGCGAAACGAAACGAAACGAAAAATGACCAAATCAAAAATTGTCCTGATAAAAAATATCACGGTTTGGTTTCTTTTCGTTTTCGTCAATCATACCAAAATAATCTTAATTAATGATAGTAATCAAAAATGTTTTTTTTTTATATTTTCAACTCTAATTCAGAGAAATTAAAAGGCCAGTGGTGGCACAGACACAAAGTGGGACTGTAAACGCGACAGGTTGTGGGTTCGATTCCCATTCGATGAAATTTAATATTTAATATTTTTATATCTTTGCTATGGTGTCGAAGTAAAGCGCGGCGTTGAGTACCTCCAGAATTCCAGAATTCGGCGGAAAATGGGGAACGGAGTGTCTTAACACTATGTTTCCTCCGTCTACCCTGCTGTGTGCGGGATACAGTGTGATTCTGTTTTTTTTTTCCTTTTCCTTTCACTCTAATACAGTGGTAAAGGAACAAACCCTCGAATAAATTTACCGCAGGGCGCAGGGCTGTAGACTTTGCACTCGAGTGGACCGCGATATTAACAAGTAACCTATCATCACTATCTGGTAAATGAGCGCTTTTGCAAAATATATCCTATCTCCTAAGAAATAAGAATCATAATGTTATAGAAAGTTAAGCATGATGTTTAGCATCGTTTCAGGCTTCTTTGTGAAATTATTTGGCATTTTAAATGTTTGTTTGTCTTATATTCCGTGTAATTTTTGACAATTTTGACAATGTCTTACTATTATATTCTTTTTAGCTTAACGCTGTATCCTGCACATAATATTTCTCACTTCTCAAAAATGGAGAAAATAGTGAGCACTCTCTCTTACAAATACAAAAAACAACTTACATTATGCATATCTTTACTAACTTTACTATTAAAAGGAATTTGTTAAAATTTAAAAATTTTCTATTATGAAGTCAAATAACATTCAAAACGTCCCCACATCCAAATGATCGAGCACAAAAACGTATCAAATCAATCTATCACAGGTGCTATAAAAACATGGGGTATTATACCAGGGCTGGATCAATGGAATATTAATTGGTTTTAAAGAGCTCCAGGATTATCCCAATAAATGGACAGGGTCCACGGGGGCTTTCCGTTTGCGCTTTAGAAAGTAAGTACTATTACTTTCACTTTGTTAAATTTAAAGTTTAGATTTAAAGTTTGTTACTTATTGAAGTTTGTGATGAGAAAATGTTTTATTTTCTATAATAAAAAAAATAACAGCTTTACGCTGTGTCCTGTATGTATTAAAGTACGCAGAAACTTCCCGAGATATTTTTATACTTTATAGAGCGAGAAAATGATTCGTCGTGAAAATAATTCAATCGAGTGGGAACCAAAAGTGCCTTTGTGCCATGGCGGCCTCATTTCCAAATGAATATACTTCTTTTTCCCTTTTCACCTAAAAACAGATAATCATCCATTAAACCGTGTAAAAAAAAGTGTAAAACCAAAAAAGCCAAAATTCCAATCCATTTAAGGCAAAATAAAAACAATACACGCAAAAAGCGTTCACAAAAATGAAATTTTCAATTACACACTCGGAAAGAGCAAAAAGCTGTTGGAATTAATCAATTATAATCGACCTCATTCAAGTATCATCGAGATATAAATCGCTTTGGGCGGGCGGTCACGGCCGGATTGCCCGGAAAAATGCCTCTGCGTGCACAAACGATCACTAATGAAAACATCATATTTTTTTTTATTTCACGCATTTCACGTGTTTGTTTGTTGGGGACATTACTTGGCTTTTCATTTTTTGTTTTTTTTTTTTGTATATTATTACTTCTTAAGCAATATGTGACAAAATATATTAGAAAGTTGTCAGGGGTTCAATCTTTGCTTGTAAAAATTATTATATTTAAATTCCTTCTTTATTAAAATATTACGTAATATCCAGAAATGGGGCATCATTAGACGACGTACAATATTGGTTTAACCTTGTAGACGTAGGCTTACCCGGCAAGGTAAAAAAGAATATGACGTAATATTTTTAAAATATTAATTTCACTAAGAAATTTATATTAATTGTGTCCTTTGGGGTAAATATGATAAATATTTGTAGATCAACAAAATTTTGTTCTCCGCAGCCTTAAGTTCCGCCACTAACTCGTAACATCTCGAAAATTTGGCAGTCCTTAGGAAACGGAGTGTCTTAGCACTAGATTCCACTTACCTTAAAAAAAAATATACTACATAAACCCGTATATCCCCAGTGACTTACCACAGCGTACGCACGGCACAGTGCCTGTCGCCGACGCCGCGCCACTCCATCCCTCACTGTCCGCCGCTACACGAACAGTCAGCACTGCCATCGATGTTTTTATTTATCACGTGTACGTAGCGTCGGCAACGACATGAAACTGTTTTGAATTTCATTTGTTTTTGTGTGAAAGTGCCTTTTTTTTCCAGAATGTGAAATGTGGATATGAATTTTTAAAGTAATGTTTAATATTATTTGTTTATATTGTAGCGTAGCGAAGTGTGTGCCTGTACAGTGTACACGCAATAGTTGTGGGTTTTATGCTTATTCGTATGGATAGTTACATTTCAGAATATTTTATTTTATTGGCAGCATCAGATTTCAAATTTATTATATAAAAATTGTATCGGATGTCCGAAGGAAGATGGTATTTGAAGAACTAAATGGTAAAATATTTAATTGGAAATAAATGGAGAATTAAGAACAGAGCTTAATAAATATCAATATCTCAAAAACTTTTAATTCATCTACAAAGTCTTTGAAAGCCATAACAATAAATATAAACAATTTAAACATATAATTGTGTAATTTATATATTCTTTTACACAATAACTCGACCACACTCTCTGTACCTACCCCCATATTTACGTCATACGTGCTATTACCTCAAAGGCCCCAATTAAAAATAAGTTATTTTTGGCTAGCGGTCGATCAAACACAAAGTACAAATTAATTGGTACTGCGTGGCGTCGCAGACACGTTTCCAATCTACTCTTAATCCATACTTTGGCCACATCCTCCACAGGCAGCTTTGACATAGCGGGAAAAATCAATCATATATAAGAAAAAACATCACACAATTTTACTAGGGTTGAGAAGAAACATAAAATTAGCTAATGCTATATATATATATATATATATATATATATATATATATTTATTTACTACATTAATATATTAAGAAGAAGTTAAATTTAAATTAAATTTGTCTAAATATGTTTTTTCACCCTTCAAAACGAAACAATAATATTATGTTCTTTTAAGTGACAATGAAAAAAACAATAGTATCCTAAATAAACAAGCAGGGCTTTTACGGTTGACCTACCACGTCTTTTTAAGAGATACTTTAAAAACACTTTCAGATGCAACACAAAAAAGTCAAAAATTTAGGTATTTTTTTGAAACAATTAACATAATAAATTTGACCGAGCTGTTAATTTATATAGGCTATGTTCAAAATTATTTATAAGTACAGGTACAATTTGTATACATTTTTACCCTTCACATGAAGGATATATCGGGCCTTGGTTTTCCTATAATGTATATAAGTGATAAAAAATATTTATATAAGAGGTCATTTAGCATATATAGAGGCATATTTATATTTAATGGAGAAGAAATAGGTAAGAGAGTTAGGGAGAGACCTTAGTTTGGCTTTGAAAACACTATATCAATGATACTAGAGGAAGGTCATGTGAAAAGTATGTGGACTCCCCACAGGGTATGAAGAAGTTGATAATAGTAGACGAGGCGAAAGCGGCTATGTAGAGACTGTAACATTTGGTGTTCCGTTCTCTCTAATCACCCAGCTAGGGATATAGCGAAGCTCGTGACGCAGTGGTATAGTGCTTTACTGTAGGCACGATGGTTATGGGTTCCCACTTGTGACAAATAGCGGCGTTTGGACGGCACAAATGCAATGATAGCAAAAAGAACATAGGATATGACGGTTTATTTCTAAAGAAATGCAAAATAAAAGTAAATAATATCATAGTTTTTGTAAGTGAGATCGAACCCACAACTATTGCTTTTACTACGATAGTATCTGATAATTATATTACTTTCTATTATTAGTAATTTAAAATTAAATAGAAAGCCGTAGCATTATAAATAAAAAATGAACATATAACAATATTACACTGTTTATTTTTTCTATATAAGAAAGGCTTACAATATTTTATTTGCTAACAAATGAATGGGCGTTTTGAAAAGCACTTGAGCCCAAATTAAGTGTACACGCACTACAAGGAAACATACATCGAATATGTCAGTGAATACTTCCCCTAACAGACGTGGTACTGAAAGGATTTTTTACTATCGACACAAACACGGCTTTGCCCGCTTAAGCTTAAAGTTATGCTTAAGACAAATTATACAAAATCATAACATAACTTGGTACTTGTTTTATTTTTATGTGCATGCTGTAAAGTTTTATCTAAATCAATTTAGTGGTTTTGGCGCGAAACTGTAACAAACATCCAATTTCCATTAAAAATATTAAATATTTAATTTCCTCGAGTAGGAATCGAACCCACAACCGTAGTGTATAAACGTTTGTGTCTAACGCCACGACAACGTCTGAATAATAATAATAATTAATAATATTAAATAGAATATTACATAATACATAACAACAATAATAAATTAAACTAAGCAGCGCCTACAATTCACCAAACACTAAACACTAGTGTAAACAAGTGACGACGCGTGAGTGATTCAACCGCCGCGTAAAGCACCTGAGGCTCAATTAAATATCTCAGCTGAGGGGAATCAAATACTCAAATACTGGATTATAAATGTTTATATTTTTAAAGGGTTCCTTTTAAATATACTTAATATTATTGTAATAGAGATCGAAGATACATTTAAGGTCCGCGTCAGTGGCACAGCCAAAAATAATGAATATAAAACATATATATTCATTTTATGTTTTTATTATTAAAGTTACTTAATTATACCAAAAGTAAGATTTTTTCCGAAATGCCTCAAAGTACGAAAAAAAAACAGTAATATTACGAAAACTACGATCAACGTCTTCATTTGGATCCTTACAAAGCAAAGAATGATTCTTAAGCAGTCGTTCTCCGCGCAAGACTCAAGACAAGACAGTTCTTTTCCTTTTTTTGCTATTTGAAACACGAACATAATGAGCTTGCTTGTAAAAAGAAACACGAAACTATTCAATTTTTCTATTACACTTGCGTTTTTAGTAAAGAAATTATTTTTACATTTTACAAAATGAGTCTTCTCACTAACTAATGGTCACAGCTCTCAGTCTACGGAATAGTTTTTTCTATTCTCTTCGGTTTTAACTAATAAGGAGTTTACTAATAAGGAATTCAGTTGTAAGATTCATAGACTCTAATATATTTAGCATATATGTATTTATATTATGAATTACTTAAAAAAAAATATAAATGAATGAACATATAACCATATCCTATCTTAATCCTTTAAAAAACAATCATACCACCATTACCACACATCTCCTAAACAAAGAAAATCCACTACAGAAAGAATTATGTAAAGAATACTCAACGCGCGCCGCCATCTTGTGCATCATTACACATATTTACGAACAGAGATTAATTTGAAACTGAAGAGGACTCGAATTGAAACTAACATCGATGTAGCGGGTTCAAAACCAAAACAGAGATCAAAGCGACAATGCGGGAGGGGGAATTTTGTCTGGGTGATTGTCTGTTACAGATATGTCAGTTACTGGATGAGCTGGTATGTAACTATTGTTGTTAGTGTTAATCATGGATGTTATATTTAGTTATTTTTGGATAACTTAAAGGATTTATTTAAAAATTATTATGAGAATTTCTTCATTATTTGTATTTTTCAATTGTTTTCATTTAATTGTCAAAAAGTTGATTTACGACACTAGTCTGGGATTATCAGGAAATCCGATGAAAATCAGAGTAGCAAGTTTCTTGCAAAACTGAAAGAAATATAAATTAATACAGACATAGAGATAGTAGTATTACATTATTCTAATATGTCGGTTATGACGGTTTTGGGGTTGATTCTGACTCAGGAATAAATTGCTTAATGTTTTCTATTTCTTTCGTTTGGAAAAATACAAAGCGCAGCGTTGAGTTTAATCACTAAATACGCAATATCTCTAAAATTCAGTGGACCCATTCCACGGGGGGACGGAATGAAAAAAAAGAATATTTAGTCATATCTAGCAAAACTACCGCGGCAGCTCTAATAAGTGCGGTGGATACAACATACGTCATTACGCCACGAAACGCAACACGTCGAGCCGTCGAACACTTTGTATCAGCAATATCGGTTTTTCTTGACACCTTCCGAATATGGGTTCCGATTTGCCTTTCTGTATTTTAGCATTTGTAAAGTATTAGAAAAGACATTACTTTTAGAAAACGTATCTATATTTATTAAAAAATCGTAATATTCCAATTAATAAACTAACACTTAACCATAAGATAACCCTATCTACGAATTTCCGTCAATATTTCACAAGTAGCTAACTGACAGGCCGTAACTGCTTCTCATCTACTGACACCATCAAGTCTAGTCCAGGAGAGGATGGTGTCTCTTATTCTTTTGTTACTAGATTAAGTGAACAAGCTAAGCGCCATTTTTTAAATCTGGTAAATATTATATTTCAATCAGGCAACATTCCCAACTCATGGAAATCCCAAATTATTATTCCTTTGCTTAAACCAGGAAAGTGTTCTTCCGATCCTAATTCCTATAGACCCATTGCTCTATCATCTACTTTATCAAAAATTGTTGAACGGCTTTTGAAAAACCGTTTGGAATGGTTAGTGGAAAGCAGGAATATACTAGCACCCTCTCAATTTGGTTTCAGAAAGGGGTTAGGTACCATAGATAGTCTCAGTGTTTTAACTACAGACATTCGACGGGCTTATGCCAAAGGAGAGTATCTAGTTGGTGTTTTTCTGGATGTTGCATCTGCATATGATGGTGTTCTTCTTCCGGTACTCAGGCAGAAACTTCGACAGCTGAGTATTCCGCCGAGGATGTCTCATTACATATGCAATTTGCTGACCGGTAGAACGGTATCTGTTAAGCACCCGCTTCTTACTGTACCTTCCAGACTCGTCTGGAAAGGTCTTCCTCAAGGTTCAGCTCTGAGTCCTCTGTTGTATAATTTATACACACATGACCTCGAACTGTCTGTCAATAGTTTTTGCAACATACTTCAGTACGCTGATGATATCGTTCTCTACTACAGCTCAAAATCTGTGGAGGACATAACTTTTCGTTTGAATACTGCTTTGCACTATCTTAACCAATGGCTTTCTGATCATGGCCTGGCATTATCAGTGCCTAAATGTCAAGCGATGATATTTACAAAAAAGAGACTAATTCCAAATTTTAACATTTTATATGATAATATTCCCATTAATTTTTCGGATAATGTAAAGTTTTTAGGTTTAATACTCGACAAACGATTGAACGGAGTTGCACATGCTGAGTACCTCAGCAAAAAATGTGAAAAAGGCATAAATGCTTTAAGAGCTGTGTCTGGTGTGTGGTGGGGTGCACACCCTTATACTCTTAAATTATTATACCATGCAATAATTCGTAGTCATATTGACTATGGTTTATTTGTTTTAGACCCCTTTAATAAAGCAGCGTCAGAAAAGCTCAATCGAATTCAATATAAATGTCTTCGAATCATTCTAGGTGCAATGAGGTCTACTCCCACTAACGCACTCCAAGTAGAGTGTGTTGATCCTCCTCTTCCTATCCGCCGTCAATATCTCTCCGATCGATTTGTGGGCAAAATGTTACAGCTTTCTTCCCATCCTTTAAGGTCTAAGCTATCCGAGTTAGCCGACCTTATCCCTCGTGACAAACCCCTACCATATGTACTTAATAGTTTCCTTAAATTTACCAATCTTCCTCATCCTCTGTCCTGTTCTCCATCTAACCCATTGTTTTGTACACCATACAAGGCTTTGGTTTATGCTCCTCGTATCATAACAGATCTTGGCTTGATCAAAGAAGATCCTGGCACCAACACAAAGTTTCAAGATATAATTCAGCTCAATTGGTGTAATCATCTTCTCATCTACACTGATGCGTCAAAGCTCTCTAAAGAAGGCTGTGTTGGTGCAGCATGCTGGATCCCAAAATTCAAAATTATTTTACAATTTAAATGTCCTCCCGAATCCTCTGTGTTTACAGGTGAGGCTGTTGCTTTATTAGAAGCAATCCTGTTTGCACATTCCCATGACTTTAGACAGACGGTTATTTTTACTGACTCGCTAAGCTGCTTAATGGCGTTAAGGGGTAACCCATTTCATAGTAAATTAAGATCTTCAATTGTTTTAAGGATTCGTGAAGAATTGTACTCATGTTATCTAAAGGGTTTGGATATTACTTTAGTTTGGATTCCAGGGCATTCTGGAATTAGTGGGAATGAATCGGCAGACTCCTGCGCTAAATTAGCTACACAGTGTGGCACTTTAGATCATTTCTCTAATTCGGCCCAAGATTTATTGTCCCTTGCATCCACTCATCTCGACGAATCCTGGAGTAAATTCTGGGAAAGATCAAAGTCTCTAAAAGGTAAGTACTACGCTTCTATCCAACCTTCTATCCCAAAGCGACCTTGGTTTTTTTCTCAAAAATTTACTGAACGGAGAATTATATCGACAATTTGTCGCTTGCGTTTTGGGCATGCATGTACGCCTGTTCATCTGGCTAAGATCAGGGTCAGGGATCACTCTCTGTGTGAATGTGGCCTCGACGACGGTTCTCCTTCTCACATCCTTTTCTCTTGTCCTAAATTGACCCGTCCCTTATATGACATCCTTCCTTATAAAGTTCCCCGCCCCCTTAATGTTCAGTGTTTGTTAATGTTTGTGTTTAGTCCGTTATGTAAATTTTTATGTAAATATATTAAGAATAACAAAATTAAACTGTAAACTAACATTTTTGTAAAATAATAGTATAGATTTTAGTTTAGATTTAGATTACTAACCCTCTTGTTTATATATTGTATATTTTTTTTTTGTATTGTTATAGGTGAAGGCAGTATTTTAACTGGACCACTCTTAAAAACATGCATTTTTCTGTTGTGTAATATTATTTCTCTTTTTTTACCGTACAACCTCTTTCGTGAGTTCTCCATTCAACGTGACACTGGCGAAGTGATTTTGTGCTCAACTGGCACGCTCGGAACGCCATATTAGAAAGAACAGAACAGAACCATCAAGATTTCAAATGTAAATTGTTTTGAAATGTGTCACCTCAAGGAACATTTCCTTGTATTCTGTTATGTCAATAAATAGAGCACTTTGATACTAATATTATATACAATTTGTATCTCTATACATTTATATACTTTAAGAAAAATTAACTTATAATGGTAACAAGTAAAAAATATAGGAAATCTGCTATCATTATTTAGAATTACGTCTTTTCGTCAGAAAATTTGCTACCGTGCTAATATTTTCGTAGAATGAACCTTAGGATTAATACATTGCCATATAGTAGCTTAATAAAAACGTTTGAGATGGCATGTATTACTTAAAAGTTCAAATTTTACTATTTTGCGGTTTTCATAGAAATTGTTCGAAAGTTATCGAATAAGATTAACCTATTTATTTGTTATTTTTAACAATTAACTCAAGTCAAACTCTACCAAATAGTACCCATCTCACATCCTTCTCATAAAATCATGAGTTCCTTAAGGAATTAACATGTAAGTTTTCTAAATTTATTTATCTACATTTGACTCAGAAATGTCACCTCAGGGCGCTGTTACAGTAGAATTGCTAAGCAGATGCAAAATGCAACTGCATCGTCGATCCACCTTGTTAGGAATAGGGGACCATACATATGTTGTTTATTGTATCACTATTCTAAGTTACTTTCGACTAATACTGTTTTGTTTTTACCTAAAAATAGATAAATATTGTGGTAGTTTTAAGGGAAAACAATATCGTATTTATGACTATGGGTAGAAGGGGATGCTATACAATATTTTACTATAAATAGTTTTTTTTTATAATGATCTACCTACGACTTCCAATATGTATTTGAGTTTAGAAATTCTTGTTTTCTTTAATCATTTGACTGTAAACTCCTGAATTTAGATCTGTTCCATAGAGTATCAACTGTTCACGTCTTCCGATGCCAGGCACTTTCTTCAAATCGTCTCTCCACGGCAAACACAGGTCGTTTGCCGTGGTTCTCCTAAACCTAAAATGTGTCTCCTACTCTAAAATGTGTCGCTTCATCAGCTCTTGGTACATTTGGACAGAAGGGCCAGTTTCTCTTCAGCCTGGTGGTTTTACGCGACTTAGATATAACTTTTGATTAGATATTTTTTATAGTTTTTTATAAAGTTAATCTGCATATCTCTCTATCTATCATATCTGCATAAAATGACCAGAACAACTACTTAAACAATACAAAGGTACGTGTTATCCAGCAAGACACAAAACGGATGGAAAAAAAACAATTTCCCGATAAATCCTTGTAAAAATCACTAAATCACAATTTCCACTAAACTCTAAGGTGCAAACTCCGAACAAAGTTGGTCAAAGATTCAAATATTTCCAACAAAGGCGTTCTGCATCAATTTGTCTGAGAGTCGTTAAAATTATTTCCCCTTATTAATTTTTGCCCCCGCGTCCTGAGGCCGGAAACACGTTGTTATAGTCAAATTTACGATATTGATAGATGTTCTATCGATTTTTGGGGGAATGCGGCGAACGTGTCCCAAATTGTGGCAATTCCATACTTGGGAAATGTATGGGAATTTGTGCAAAAAAAATCTCTGATCATTTGCGGTTTGACGTGTAATGAAAGAACACGACCATATTCGTTTTCTAGGGCTTGCACGGCTTTGGTTTTAGAAATATCTACTAGAATATAAAAATAAAACATGTTTATTTTTAGCAGCACACTTCGGCTTCACGCTGTAGCCTGCATATAGCAGTGTAAGTAGAGGGAAACTGTGCTCAATTTTCGAGATATTGCGTGTTTAGTGGCACAGTTCTACTCTATGTATTTTGTTATCAGAGCGAGGAACTTAACTTTTTTTTCCTAATAGGGCTCGAAACCATAACCATCATCTGAGTCATACCCTATTCCATTGTTATACTATATGTTTTACCTTAGTTTCTATATCAAAGGGTGGACGCGTTAGCTAAAATGTTTGATATTAAAGTGTATAATTAGTCCATCAGCCGCTAGTACAAGAATACCTCGCGCCTTTGATGTGCATAACTTAAAATCCTCTTGACTAAGTTATTATCTGACTTTGTTTCTAACACCACTTAAAAGATGGAGACACGTTTTATTACATATTTTCGTTAACAAAAATTTAAGTAAGTATCGCATTTCCTCCAGTGGGGATCGAACCCATAACCAGTCGCGTTTAGTCACACTTCTACCCTGGGCACAACTGGCAAGCTTTATGCTGTATCCCGCACATAGCAGGGTAGGCAGAATTACCTGCGAATCCAGTGTTAAAACACTCTATTTCGCTTTAGGACACGTCCGTGTATGTTTTTGAAGGTCAACCGAGATCTCTCCCTACCTCTCTTACCTCTCACATTTTCTTCATAAATCTAACTAAACCTGAAAGATGAATAAATCAATGTCAATATGTTTTTTCATACGATAGGTACGCAAGTCGTCGTCGGTCTTGAAAATATTGCGAAAGTTTAATATAACCTAATAACTAAAGTAATAAATACACTCCAGGAAAGTTAGAATATTACTTCTTACATATAATACGAGGCTACTTTAATATCGAGGCACTTCAACAGGTAATTTCAAATGAAAATATTGTAGGAAAATTTTTGTGGATTATCTCAGCAGAGATTTTTTTTAAATAATTAAGTGTTATCAAAGTTATTGCCGTGTAGGGAAGCTTCTGATTGTAAACGTAAAGGTGTCGGTTCGATTCTCACTTGGGGGAACAAATTATTTTCTAGAAGTACTGATAAGAAATATTCAGGGGGAGACAACATTGGTCCTGTAACATGATTTAAATAAGATCTCATAACCGCTTTAAATGATAAATCATTCTACTTCTACTACTTCGTCTATAACTTTCTGCAATTTAAAAAAATAAGCCTATCTTTACACGCCACGTAAAATATAGTATAGATTTGGTGTTTATTTGTGAAAATGATTTTATTATAATATATTTGTATAATTTTCTTGCTTTAATGAGTAAAGCTAGGCGTTAGGTTACGCTCCATAGAGACTTTATATTTAACGCTGTAAAATTTTCATGCAACATGGCGAAACCTAACCCCTACACCTTGTCTATTCTAACCGGAACCTCTAATTACACTATTGTAAGTATCTACTTAGAATAGCGTTATAAATATTAAGTAGCATTCGAATCTGTAACCGATGCCCTTTACCAGAATTACTTAAACGCACCAAAACAGTATTTCTTTCTATAATTTCAAAGACTCCGTAAAAAAATCACTTCAATAATAAATTATTAAACATTACCCACTCCTACATAAAAACTGCCTCTCAAATGACGCACCTACATACGTACGCTTTCTTTTATATGAAAATTTAAAGTAAAACGTCATGATGATCATTCTTAGTACACATAAATCATACTCCAAGTCGATTTACACTGCCTGTATATTCCTTTCGAGATTTTTACACCCTCTGGCAGCTCTACACCACTACTATAGGGTTTCAAAGCCTATTAAGATATTATTTTTATTTTATAATGTAATAAATATTTTATAAGCAATAAAATAACGTGTGATTTAAAAAAAATCTATATCAAATATATAAGACTAAGAAAGATCAATTTTGGAATGTAGGTAGATTAAGAAATGTTAAGAGAGGATTTTATAAAATTTCTTTTAGTAACTGGAAAAATGGGATTTTTGGTAATCTTACCTCTTAAATTTCACACAAGTAAATCTGCGGGCGACGACTAGTATGCACATAAAATATATATTGTAGAGCATATACGCAACGGACGTCAACGCGAAAAATTGCTAAATAGCCAAAAAATAAACAATTAACAACATCTCTCTATTACACAAAACACAAAAATAAGTAAAAAAAAACACAAAAAAAACACTCCAAACTCACACAAAACTCACACACGCCTCACAAATAGTTCCTCACACAAAAGTAACACCAAGGCTTTACTCCCCCAAGGCAAACTTCCGACACCATTTGAAATTCATTCTTTAAACGTGTGATGTAATAAAAGTAGCGCCGGCGGTACAGCCACTAGGCTCTATGATAAATTATGCACCCCTACATCCAAGATTACTCTACATTAGGGCCCTTTTGATATATATTTTAAGACACCGATTTTTTCCGTCGAATTGTTAAGACATTACGTTGCAACACGGAACTCAACGTCACACGTTATCTCTTTATCAAGGCTAATAAATATTTAATTTCCTCGAGAAAAAATTGAACCCATAATCATCGCGTTAACATGTAATTGCTGTATTGTGTAATTTTATTTATTATTAGTCGAATTTGAACCCAACACCAACACCTGGGACGTCTGGACAACAAACTCAATTTCAAACATTTTTTTATATATATTGTAACATAATAAATGAAAACTTTCTCTCATTTAATAGATTTCAAGGTAGATTCTCAAACGTATGTGCATTTTATCATTTTCAATGCTTTACGTGCTCACTGTTCTCTACATGACCATCTCTAATAGCTTCTAAATTGAATATAAAATATTTAATAATACTTTTAACGACAGCATCTCGATTTAGGAAGTGAGGCAATGGTTGTGGGTTTGATCCCAACTCGGACAAATCTTTGCTTACGTACAAATCAAATAGAAGAATCGGTCTGTGATTTTAAAATAACTGTGTTTTTGTTGTTTGTGTATTCTAGTAGTACACAAATGAATGATTATAAAATTATGTTTGTCCGCTCTTATCTCAGGAACAGCTGAACTAATTCTTATACGATTTTCAATGGAATATACAAGAGAATTTTTATACATTTTTTAAATTTTTTTTATATGCCTTTACTCAATATCAAAATCCGGAATACGAAAAATAAAACATTTAGCCGAAATGAGAACTGAACTCAGAACCATCAGAAGTGACAAACAACTACACCACAATCGCATCGTGATAAATAATTTAAAACGACTTTCAATTATGAATACAATTATATTTCCATTAAAATCTCT
>JAEBDU010000071.1:1726983-1803306 GCA_016802625.1 Heliconius numata
CTTTAATAATTAACACAGTAAATGTTAGTAAGGAAATTTATGAATATGCTACTAGTTGTAAAATATGCGGAGCAAGTGTACGCGGATAAGTTCTTTTTTGTTTTTTAATACCGTCAATTTTTTTTTCTGTTACATATACATAAAAAGACTTGCTGAAAAATCACTTCGTACGCAAAAAAATATGCTCAGATATATAAAATATTTACTTTTTATATATCTGAGCCTGGCTCTATTGTCAGACCAGCTCTACAATATGTTTCATGAATATACAATTGTTGAAAGTGATTCAAATTCAGATTTTAAGATTTTATTACATATTCACAAGTCGACCTAATAAAAGCGTGATTAAATATATCATTAATTCCTGACAAAAAAAGAGAGGTGTAATAAGTTTGACTTGATTGTATAATATGTACTCATATGTATGTATGTATCTGTATGTCTGTCTGTAGCATCTTAGCACCTAAACGAATGAACCAATTTAGATTTTTTTTGTTTGAAAGGTAACTTAGTCAATTATACTACTCTAGCTATGATTCGAGAAAATATAATCAGCTTTGAAGATTATCAGTTCTACTCTATTTGTTTGTCATTTTGTACTTTTTAGCATTTTATATAATTAAAGGTTTTTAATTATTTATAACCTAGTAACTTAAAACGCTTACACTATAGCCCCACCTCGCTCAGGTAAGACAAATACGCTCATTTCCTACGTAGAGCGCCCAAACGTCCGAGCCGACAAATTGCACCGCCGCGGGCTTATTCACGTTTTATATTTACTTTGTTTTTTTGTGTAATTTATTACTTATTTGAGAAAATAATTGATTCGCGACTTATGTTGGTGGTATTTTTGTATGGTAATAGTATGCTAGAGTAAGTTCTGATTATATTTTTGATTAATATTGTCATTTACTTTATAATTTCAAATTGTATCCCGCATATAGGAGAGTAGGCGAAAGGAACGTAGATTTAATATATTTTGCGTATTGAGTGGCGGAACTCAACGCCTCGATTTACTTCATTACCAGAGCTATAAAATGAAAATATTAAATAAATAATAATGAGTGGTGATCTCGCATTTGCAGTCTCATATTGTGCCACTGAGCCACGACGGCCTCAATCTCTTAAGCTATTTCACTTAAAGTCTCCAGAATACAGCCAGCGTGACCTCAGAACGCGGATGACGGAAAGTTTGCCCGCTAGCTTTATTTACGACGCTTATGCACTAACGAATATAAGTTTTATATAATTTTCCTTTCTTTATCAGATCGTTTGGGAAATGGCTGGTTCTAAATTACAAGTTAATAAAATATTTTAGGAAGGAAACAGTTTAGTTTTATGTTAAAAAAAGTTTATTTTTTTTCCTGTTCTTATAAAGTGGATGTCAGATAAGTTAGCGAGTGAAAAGGGGCACTAAAGAGGATTTTTTTCTTAAAAAAGAGGGAAAAACTGGATTTTTCTTTTACCTCTTAAATTCCACACAAATATAGTTGCGGGTGAGTACTAGTATTATTTAATACTTATCCATTATGATCCGATCTTATAACAATCGAATATACGAGTAATATACGCATGCTCAACTATGCCTGAAGGTATTTAAGTATTATAATAAGAAAACTTCGACTATGCCTTATACCTTGGAAATGAACTAGCTATTATTTTAAGATTATACTTTACATTCAGCAGAAAGTGGGTAACGGAGTGTCTTAACACTAATATCCCTTCCTACCCTTCTGTAAACAGGATATAGAACAGCAAAAGAAGATAACATTATAAATTAATATTCTTAACTACCATATTAGATAAATATTATACCAGAGATATGTAACTAAGTAAATAATTTAGATTTTACCGCCGGAAGCTGTCTCCCTTATTAATATTCCTTCGCAGACGCCGTGTGAAATGTCATTACTTAACTATTAATTGGCAAGACGTAGACATGCATACATTGATGTTGTGGTAAGTAGATTTAATATTATCTTCAAATTATAGAAATTATGATAGGAATTATGTATTTTTTGGCTTCACGCTGTATCCCGCACCTAGCAAGGTTGGCAGAGAGAACGTAAGAACCTAGTGTCAAGACTCTCCGTTTTCATTAAGACACTTCCTTTCCACAATTTTCGTCTATAACTTATACATTAGATTAATACATATTACTAATCATTAAGTCTCATATAGTCTGTCTTTTAGCATATTCTATAGCATTTGTAAGCACTTTGCGTAGAAAATTTACTTACGACTTTTTAATATATTTTTGAATCGATATATTAATCAAATATTTATTAATATAGAATCTCTTAGTATCCTAAATTGTTTATTTTAGATTTTCTTAATTTATTTTAACATATATTTTGATAGAAAAAGAGATTTATGCTTTTCTTGATTAAGCAGATGAATAACAATAAATACGAATACCTATGTACAATAACTGTCAAGGTAAGTCACGGCTAAGATAACGCCTCTTTATTGTTTTATTTGACGCGCTCCAAATGTCCAACACTAGCGGAGTGACAAAGGTAAAGTACAAATATATGATTGAATTTACACGTACCTACGTGTTATGTGTTCTTATAATATCAATACCATGTTGAGGCCCTCAGGCGCAGGGGCACAGGGGTGTGACTGTAACGCGACGGTTGTGGGTTCGATACCCGCTGAATGAAACATTTAATATTTTTATTTCCTCGCTCTGTTAACAAGGTAAAGCGCGACGTTGAGTTCTGCCAATCAACATGTATTGCTTCAAGAATTCGTTTTTGCCAAATTCTATAGGGAAGTGTCTTAACAATTGATTCACAAGTACCCTTTGTCTACCGAGTGCGTGATATAGAAGTTAAGCTAGAATAATATAGCTAGAAACAGCCTATACTATAATATTTATTATTATCTCTCAAGTAGATAAAATTAACGGCTCTCCTCATAGGCGAGATTGGTCAATTACGTTTAGAAATTTCCATGTCTAACTTAATAATTTACCTGTAACAGAAATAATTTAGCAGTAAGTGCGTACTTGTTGCGTCCACATTAAAACTGTTTAAGTGAAAACATTGAACATAAACGGCGAACCAAACATAAATGGTGAACGGAAGTGTCTTTATGGGGACGGAGTGTCTTAGCACTAGATTCCTCGGTTGCCTCTACCTACCAAGCTATGTGTGATATAGCGTGAAGCTAAAAAATATTGTACATAAATAGTGGATTATATTAGGTATTACACATTATGTAAAAGAAAAGTAGAATTAGTAATAATGTTAAAAATAAAAAAAATGTTCAGTTCACAAGCACTGTTCTTCACTATTTAATTTCCAAACATGTTTAGTCGCGGAATTGAACGTCACACTTTGTGTTAACTAAAATATAACCCAAAACCGCTTGCTATAGAGTCAGGGAATCCACTGAGCCATGAAGGCCTCACGACTGTTATTGAATTAAAATTTTCATTATAAAATTATGCTTACTAACTGTGAGAGCAGAACAAAACATAAAACAACAATTCAACACGAAATTGATAAATTACGTAATTTGTCACGTTGACTGCTACTGGCCAGTAGGGTTGCCGAAAATAAATTATGAGTTTTTAAACTTATTTTAAGACATCTAAAACAGATTAAGCAGAGATGACTTTGTGATATATAGTAACTGAGAAAATAATTAAGCATGAAGAGAGCACTAAGTAAGTCGTAGTTTCGTATGTGGATTGTCTTTCAGTCATTCAGTAACATGAGAATTTTATTTCATACTTAGGAAAATGAATTGCTACGTTTTTAATTTTCAATTGAAATATAATATATACAAGCATTTCAACTATTCAATTCAATATTCATATAAATAACCCCTGGAGTTAAATTCAAATTAACAAATATTACGTACAATCAAGTCTTACTTTTAAAAAAGAAATCAAAAAAATATTATTTTAGACTCAGCGACAACCCTACAATTCATCAAAATATCAACATTACTCAAAAATAACTATTTCACCCGCGAATGTTTTTATACTAATTGACACTTCAAAGACGTCTGTCTCCGCTTGGGGTGTAAACCCTCCGTAATAAAAATAACTTGGAACATCTGTTGCAATATCCATACTAAATACTAGAACTGCTTATACTTTGTATTCATAGTAAGCACGCTTTACACGAGGTTACTGAAATCAACAAACTTTTTACCCGACTGCGGCCAAACGCAAAAGGAGGGTTATGTTTTACTTTAAACATGTTAACTTCATTTTTTTATTGTTTCTTATGCTAAGCCAGCTTCTACAGTCTGTATATATTATAGTCATTGCGTATATACGCAATTGTTGTGAGTTTGATTCCCAATTAAAACAATATTGTTTTAGCTTCATGTTGTATGCCGCATATAGTAGGGTAGACATAAGGAACCTAGTAGAAATTTAAGAATTATTATACTTTAATTGTAATTATAATTTCTACGCTCTGGCAAACCAAGCGTTGTTTATTGTCTACTATATTGGTGTTTACTTTTCTTCTTTAATTATATAACAGTGAAGAAACAAAATGAAAACATTCAAAAAACTAACTTCCCTTAGCAGGATTTGAACTCGTAAACTACACGTATAATCCGTCCAAAACACTACTGCATCTATCGCTATTACGATAGTAAAACTTTCAAATCAATTTCATAAGTTAAGAATAAATAGTAAAAGTTCTATAGAAAAGGGATTTTAAATTTATAAAGCAAACTATTGAAGTCTTGCAAAATTCTTTTAATTAAACTTTATAACCTCTTAAGATAAAAGAAGTGGAATGTACATTTTTTACTTTGTTACTTTAGTTTTAATTAATTGAATATTTTAAATAGCCAGTTGTAGAAGACATACAATAAGCTATAAATTAGTAGATACTTACCGTATATAGCAATGTATACATAGAAAATCAATTCATTCATACAAACACTAACATGACCAATGCATGTTAAGTGACGGAACCCACTGCCGCGAGACTATAAAAGTTTAAATAATAAAAATAAAAATATCACCATAGAAGGGTAGGCAGAGGAAACAAGGGAAATAGTGTTAAGATACTCCGTCCCCCATTCAAATACTTCCATTCCTCACTTTCCGCCGAATTCTTGAGGTATTGCGTGTTGAGTGGCGGAACCCACTGCGGAACTCAATACCGCGATTTGCCCGGTTACCTAAGCGAAGAAATGAAAATTAAAATCATTTCATTCCCTGAAGTGGAAATCGAACCCACAACAATCCTGTTTACCGTCACACGTTCGTGCCCGTGCGCCACGACGACGGCCTCAGTAGACAGAAACATGTTCTTTTAAAATATTCGAGATTTAAATTGATTATGAATATCCATATATACCTACACAATATCAATAAGAGTATACCTAATCTTTAAAGAAGGATCCTCTGACTTCGTTAACTCATAAAGATTGAGAAATATCCGTTAAGTATATTAAATATATATATACTTTTGTGTATCCAATATAAGGCGTTTTTCAGAAAGTTATTCTCGTAACTCAGTTCTTCAATTCCATATATTCTCATTTACTGAGACCTTCTGGGAATCACAACTATTAAAGAACCAATAACGATATCGAACTGTTATAATAAATTTTTGTTATGTATTAATGGACATAACTAGGCCAGTCCTGTTACAGGAACACAAGTGTGTAAACGTGACTGGTTGTGAGTTCGATCCCCAAATGCGATCCACGAGGAAATGAAATAGGTATTTATTTAAATTTTACATTTTCATTCTATCGCTCTGGTGTCGAGGCAAAGCGCGGCGTTGAGTTTCGCCAGTCAACACGCAACGCCTTCATAATTCGGTGGAAAGTGAGGAATGGAGTGTCTTAACACTAGGTTCCCTCTGCTTACCCTGCTGGATGCGGGATACAGCGTGAAGCTAATTTAATTTAATTTTGATTTATACATTTTCTACTATAAAATAACAGTAACAAAATTAAACAAACAAAAAAATACCGACATCTCGTTTGGTCTCCAGAATCTTTCTGCTCGATTCGCACTGCCACCTAGCGGTTTCTATTAGAACTACGCGTAAGGAATTACTTTCTAACGTCCAGCTCTTTTCGATAGATGGCGCTACACTTGAAAGCTTTTTAATATCTTGAAGAGAAAACGCTTCATGACTTAAATACTTAGATCTTCACCTATGGTATGGTGATCAAAGATGTTACGGATATAATAAATATTTCGGTTACGGTTACGAATGTAAAATTAATATAGAATATTAATATAATTGTCCGTTAGTTTCTGATAATTTCAATTAAAGATATTAGAATTTTGAATGTTGATTTGAATATCTTTAAGGTTTTGTGGTTGTTTATGTTTTATTTTATTTATGCCTTGGCAACAGTTAGCATAGTTATATAATTATACAGATACAAAAGCGAGTACCTTTTCGTTTAATTCTTATTACTTGGTTTTCCATGACGCTCCTGAATTATTAAAATATTTTTATATATGCAGATACTGAAAATAATTTATGTTCTATATAAATATATAGTAAATTTTGTTCAATATTAAAAATAACAAATAAAAAAAAACATTGTAAAAAATATTTACGTTCCACTACCATCCCCATAAGAACAATGTTTTGATGCTATCAATGCATCCCTTACCATAATCGACCCCACTTTAGCCTTTAGTTTTAAGGGCAATAATCCTTTATACGCTATAAATACTTTTCTTAAAGAATATTTGGAACTTAACACTGCGTTTTGTAGCTTCACGTTGGATCCTGCACATAGATACTTCGCCGAATGAATGGCGGAATTAAACGCCGCGCTTTACCTCATTACCGTGGCGAGGAAATGAATAATGTAAATCGTGGCTTCAACCGCCACATTTACAGTCGCACCCTTGTGCCTCTGCACCACAACTGCCATAGAAGATTTTTTATAAATGTCAAAAAGTAAAAGAACATCCTATCTTTCGTTACGCTTTCGTTGGAACACATTGTCGTATGCATTTCTATAGTTGACTAGTATTATCTACCCCATATAACGTATAAGCCGTAGTATCGGATATTCTACTGCAACTAAATCATATGATGAATGAACTATTGGGAGCTAAGGAAGAGAGATGGCATATTTATAGGCGCAGGGACGCAAGCGTGCGTCTGTAAACGAGACAATTGTGGGTTCGATTCTCACTCGTAGAATTCATTTCATGCTTAATATTTTCAATTTCTCGCTCTCATTTAACACGCAATGCCTCAAGAATTCGGCGGAAAGTAGCGGAACATAAGAGTCTTAACGGGGAAAGAATACTCCACACACTAGATTTTAGATTAGATCTATAGAGTAAGCAGAAAGAACCTGGGAACCCGGTGTTAAGACATTCCATTACCATTAAGATACTTTCATTTCCTGCTTTCCGCTAAAATCTGGAAACATCGCCTGCTGAGTGGCGGAACTGAACGCCGCGCTTTTCCTCATTACCAAAGTCAGGAAATATAACACATTTGATTCCTCGAGTGGGACGCTAAACCACCACCTGTTTACAGCCCCTGCGTCACGCCTGGTTTCTTTTTAGTTTCACATTCTTCACGACCTCGATGACTTCACCACTTATCCTACATAGGACAGGTAGAATGAATTTCGTTTCAAAACTCACCATTCTTGGGTAGATACTCCAAAACAAAAACATTGCATATCGAGTGAGGGAACCCAATTAGTCATGCGAGTTACGAAAATGAAAATTATTAATTCCCTGAGTCGTCTTAAGTTAAACAACTTGAATTTTATAAATACTTCAGAAGCATCATCGATATAACAAATTTTATATCAAAATTGCACTTCCGTTCCGAGACGGCACCAGATTCGCGATGTTTATAAAAGTATGCGTAACGTCGATTTACCCGTCTTTGATCTTGATATAGAACAATCGATGCGACGTGAGATCGTTTATAGCTTTTTTAATGTTAATTGTTAATGTTTCTTACTAAGTTGATAATATATTTTTGTATGTTCTTAGGCCAGTTAACGTGGCTGGTTGTGGGTTCGATCCTCAATCGAAGAAATGAAATATTTAATTTGATATTTCCAATTCTTCGCTCTGCTGTCAAAACGCGGCGTTGAGCTCCGTCACTAAATATGCAATGTAATATGAGTACCGCTCTGCCTACTATTCTATACGCGGGATACAGCGTGAAGCTGCTAAATGTATTTTAGATTTCAAACCACAGTCATAATGGAATAAATAAAAGCAAATATGTATAAATTTTTTGTTACTAACTTACAATACAATAAGTATATATAAAATGACTAATACCACTACGATATATGTATCTTAGAGACTCAAATACTTTAAAGTCATTAAGAAAACAGACTTGCTTTATTATAATCGAATAGGCTACCTCGTCCATATAAGTAAGTCCACATGTCCATTAGTACAATGAACGTTTTGTTGATACATTCATTGCGTCAGACCAGTGTTTCCCAAAGTATAGGTCCTAAGTTCGAAATATTTGTACATACCTATTAATAATGATTTATTTTTTCATGTCATTATACTTAAAATTAATAATTTTAATATGTTTATGTCTCATAGAGGGCGTTGTGGCGCAGCGGCAAGGTCTGACGGCAAATGCGATGCTGTGGGTTCGATTTCCAGTCGTGGGAATGAATCAATATAAAAATTATAATTTTATGCAAAAAGTACAGAATTAAAATATGATTAGATTGATGTTAAATAACAACGAGTATATTTTTCAATACAAAAAATTACAAATTTTAATTCATTATAATTTGTCATACTTTGCTTAAAGTATTTTTATTGATTGTTTTTACCAATAATTATTTACTAAAACAAACTAAATCATAATAATACACAAAAAAATATTTTTAAGTGTATTTCCATACAAATAAGGGTTAATTTCGTATTTAACTCAGAAATGTACTAAGAAAAGTAATAACTGACCATCTCAACGTTAGCACGTGTAGAGACCACATGGCGGATCAAAGGCACCGGATGCGGGACAATAACGTGTTCACGGCAAAAATTATATACGTACGGAAATATGTGTTTAACTTTTATATACATAGTAGTGTAGGAAATTCCGGTTTTGAGTAATTTTTCGATTTATATCAGGAAATAACAAAAAAAAATAAACGGCCGTGACGTAGTGGAACAGTATCGGGTTGTGGGTTTGATTCTAACTCGGGGTATTAATCATTATTTTCATTTCCTAGTCCCAGTAAGAAGGTAATTCTTGATTCGATTGAGTTTCGCCACTCAACACTCAATATCTATTACCAAAAATATCGACAATTTTGATCGATATCTGTGGGACTGAGTGTATAGACACCAGTTTTCCTGTGCCTATTCTACTACCTACGGGATATTGGTAAAGAAAGACAGTGAAACTACAGGAAAACTGTATCGTTTATCCTAAAGGATTAAAAGAGCCTAAATACTATTTCCACAAGTGGCAGGTAATTAAAAGTTTTTTAGGGCATATAAAAATTTAAAACTCGATGTCGATGGCCCTTCCCCCTTTTTTTTCTCTCAATCATACATATACTTACACACAAAAATAAATAAAAATAAAGCATTTAACAGAACAATTCAATAACAAACTCACTGCATTGAAATCTAACCTGAGCCTAATGAATAGACCAACCAGAAACGAAATGCGAAAAAAGTAGAGTAAAAGAAGATCCTCAAAGGCATCCCGTATGAGTACGTATCATTAGAATTTTACAAAGAAAAATCCTTTGAAAATTGCGTAAAATTGTCATTTTGATGACATGAATAGCTTAACACGACTTCGTTTTGCGTATTAACATTACGTGGAAATTGCAACATTAATGAAGCTTCAATCAAAAGGGAAACGGAAGTAACAAAAGTTACTTTACTTTAAAGTCGGCAAAGTACCGGTAAAACGTGGAGTCGCGAGTTAATGAAATGTTTTAATTCTGTCCAAACGGTAAATTCACAATTTACATGTAAAATGAAACGCACAGCTTTTTAATAGTGTCGCCACTCAATTTGCGTGTAACGTGAAAACGGCTGGAGGGATTTTAATGAGGCTTTCTCATTGTGCAGTCAAAAGTTTGGATTAAAACACATAAAGTTTAAAGTTAACTGTGAAATTTGTGTTTTTCTGTATTTTTACTTATCTGAATTTGAAAGCCATAAAAAGTTCTGCATTCTGCATTCACTTTTTTTCAAAGAATCTGTCTAAAAGTGGAACCCAGCTCTGCAGTATGTCCAATCAAAATAGGGAAGTAAATAGTCTAAATGAGATTTGAATTCACGATCGCAAGATTTTGTCACGTAATTACGGCGTGGTGGTGTATGTATCTCAAATTTCACATTATACTATACAGTTTTTATGCAATAATATAAACATTGTGATATTTAACACACCTAACAACAAAATCAAAGGGTTTATTATGAAGAACTTTCTCCGCAGTTCCAAAGCTCGATACAAATGTAAACATAATCTAAAACACGACCGGAAAGCTCAATGTTCCATTCTGAACGTGAATTAGAAATAGATTTTATGTTCCCAGTCATGTTTTAGTTCTATTACTATGATTGTTATCAGATACTTGATAAATACATAATATGTATATTCTACATATTTTATATTGCTATAAATATTACATATTTCTTTCTTTCAGCTTCACGCTGTATCCCGCACACAGCAGGAAAGGCAGAGGAAACCTAGTGCTAAGACACTCCGTTCACCACTTTCTGCCGAATTCTGGAGGCATTGCGTGTTGAGTGAGGGAATTCAACGCCTCGCTTTGCCTCAATACCAGAGATAAGATATAAAAGTATAAATTTAAATAAATATTTAATCCCCTCGAGTGGGGATCCACGAATCCACTGCCAGTCGATTTTACAGTCACACTTTATGCCCGTGTGCCACGACTGGCCTCACAGACTAGTATATTAATACGTGAAGTAAATTTTTTCAATGTATGAATATTTTCTTTTAAATTATAATGTTATTATGTGCCGAAAATAATTCAGATGAAAAATAAATAATTGTGTAGTACAAGCGGGCGAAGCCGCAAGCATACATTTTTTATGCAGCATCACGCTGTATCCCGCACGTAGCAGGGTAGGCACATAGATACTTCCACTTTCCGCCGAATTCTGGAGGCGCCACGACTAACCTCAGAGAGTAATTGCTTATAAGAAATGATATAATGAGAACACTATTTGAGTTGTCTTAATTAACTATTTGACTCATTTTATCTTAAAGCTTGCCGCTGACAATTAAACTTTGACCTGCTCTTAGCGGAATTAGTTCGGTATATTTTTGAAACAAAGAACAAACTTATTAAAATTCTCAACCTAATAATTTTATTGAAACATAAATCATATTTTTATGCAGGTTTCAATAAAATACATTTATTGTTACGAGAAAAGTTGTTTTAAGTTTTATAGTAGGTACGAAACCACAAATTCAGAAAAGAGATACTTTGCATTTCTGATCGAAATTATAACCTACATGGAATTGAAAATGATGTGGAAAGTAAAAATTTTCCCTACAATTATATTAAAAAAAGTACTTAAAATTAATCAAATTTCACATTACTTGTTTGGTAGTTATCAAACATTTTTAAAATATTATTTTTTTGATCTATATGTTTAAAAAATCTGTCTAAATATATTATTTATATTAAATATTTTCACGAATAATTACATAGTCAGGATGGCCGAGCGGTCTAAGGCGCTGCGTTCAGGTCGCAGTCCACTTCTGTGGGCGTGGGTTCGAATCCCACTTCTGACAGATATTTTGCCTAAAGGTATAAAAACAATATATTTCATTTTGAAAAGATTACTAAAACATTCACTTGCCCTGCGACAATCGGATTTACTGTATTTTTTTCTTTATATTATCTAGTTTTTAACTTGAGAATTACGCGTTAACTGGGAAAGAAGCTATAACATATGAATAAAGTATTACTGTATATGTAGATACGTTCTACCTACCTAATATTTAAACTAAAAAAATAAATGATAGTATAACACAATTACCCCTTACCCTTTCCCTTTCAATCCCTGCATCTTGGTTGTATTGCATCGTTTTATTTCTTGTCTGATAGAAGATTTCAAAAGAATATAAAGCATTGTCCAGAGTGCCTCCATTATGACCGCTTCAATGGTTACTGCCAGATGAGACGGCATTTCGCTTAGAAGGGCCATAGTGAATTATAAAATGTAGAATAGTTTGCAAGGCGCATCGATTGACTTTAAATGCAAGAGTTATCGGTTCGATTCGCGAAAAAGGATTTATTTTATTTCCTCCCTCTGTTAACAAGACATAGCCCAGCGTTGAGTTTCGTCACTTAACAAACAATCCTCGAAATTTGAACAATGGAGAATGGCGTACTAACACTAGGTTCCCTCTGCTAATCCTTCTATGTATGGGATAGAACAAGAGCGAACTCACACTTTATGGGTGGTACAGTCAGGTATCAAGATATAAATGAATTATAAATGTAAATATGTAAGTATATTATTTCTGCTTTTTCCATTTAAATAATATAGTCAGGATGGCCGAGCGGTCTAAGGCGCTGCGTTCAGGTCGCAGTCCACTTCTGTGGGCGTGGGTTCGAATCCCACTTCTGACAAACGTTTTAGTTAATCTTGATGATTTATTCATAAATTTGTATGTACATACTATGGACATTTTTTTTGTATTTACCTCTGGTTTTATTAAGTACATGATAGATTAGCACTAGTTCTGAGAAGTCTTTTTTTTACTTTTAGTTATTTTTTAAGATTCTTTGTGTATGGAAGAACCTAATGCTGGAATGATCTAAGCATTAATCTATTTTTTAAAATGTTCTAAACGAACGAAGGAAACCGAAACATCTAGTAAGTAAATAGTAAAATGTCAACTCAAAGCGACTGCGTTCACTCAGTAACAGCCAATTTTATTTATTCAATTTTAATCAAGTTTATGCAGTATTGTTATTTTTTTTTATTCTGAAATCTTGAAAACAGGGGAGGCAGAGGTAGACTAGTGAAAAGGCACAAATTTTCCCACTTCCTAAATTTTCGACATATTGTTTCTTGAAAGGCAGAACTCTGAGCAAATAAATTAAAATATTAAATAAATCATTCATTTTTTCGAGCAAGAATCGAACCCAATCCGTAAACACCCGACGGCATCAAAATCTTAATTTATTCAAATTAAAACATTAAAGTCGAATGTTTCCCAACATTCCGTCTCTAAATCCCTGATCAACTCGCAGCGATGGTACTCAAATGTCCCCCAAAGCGTTTCAAAGACCGGCGGAACCACTCCACGGCAGTCGAGCCGGCCATTGAGAGCCGGCAATTCTTTGAAATGTCCTGTCTTTAAGTAATAAGGGGAAAAAAATAATTTTTCAATGACTTAAATGTCTACATCATCAGTTTTTACTTGAATGATGGAAAACGAAAGGATTTTTTTCAGATAAGCTTTGTGTATATTATGAGTTTGTATTTTCATACAATCCTTTACGACGACGTTGTGGTTGTTAACGCGACGGTTGCGGGTGCGATTCCTAACGCGACTTGGGTTATGAATTATTTTCATTTCCTGGTTCTGGTAATAAGATAAAGCGCGGCGTTGAGTTCCGCCACTTAATTCAACATATATTCGCGGAGGGTATATAACAGAGTTACTTAATAATAGGTTCTCTCTGCCGGGTAGGCAGACTATATGCGAGACATACGTATAAGTATTTGTATAGAAAGAAATAAGACATATTTAAATCTTATTAATACTTTATTTCAATATTTAAGAACTTTAGTAGTACCACACTAGGAAGCGAAATATTTTCATTTCCTGTTTCTGGTAACAAGACCAAGCACAGCGTCGAGTTCCGCCACTCAAAACGCAATACCTATAGAATTTGACGGAAAATAGACATAGGAAACGTCTTAATAGGAACGGAGAATGTTAACACTAAGTCCCCAGGTTCCCCTTACCTACCTTGCTAACGTAGCAAAATAAAATAAAAATATAGGTACACATTTTTCAATAAAAACCTTAATTACAGTTTGGGCAGACAAACAGTAATTAATGTAGCCAAGCTCAGTCACACGTGTAATAGGGACTGGTTACTATTAAAACGTGAGGTAAAAACCATTAAACGTCTGTATGGTTCAGTAGATCAAACAGATGCTCCCCGTACACGTACATACATACATACATACATACATGCGGGTGGAAAAATAAATATTTTTACATTTGTCGACGGTAATACGTTCAAAAATGAATGCATTTCACATGAGTCCAGGCGTTTTCGATGACAGCGTATAATAAACATATGCACGTGTGTTGGACCGCGGGGTATGTGATAGGATGAAGCGGATAGTTATTTTTTTGTAATATTTTTAGACATTGAGTTATATTTTAAGACATTTTTAATCCATTTAGAGACAATGTACGTAAAAATCGGGAAGGCACAACTTTATTTAGCTCACATCGGGAGATGTGGATTTATATTTTCCCAAATAAATTTGAACATGGAGTTCAATATGCAGGTCACATATGAATATTAACTAATTATTAATACAACAATGTCATATTATTAATTAGAAGCAAATAAAGTTTGTACATAAAATAAATATAAGAGTACAAACGTACGACTGTTAATGATATAGATGAAATATTTAAAAGTTGAGTTCCGCCAGTCAACATTCAATGTCTCCAGATTTCAGTAGAAAGTGGAGAACAGAGTGTCTTAACATTAGGTTCCCACGCTTCCTCTGCAACGTCCAGGATACAGCGTAGAACTAAACAGTACTAGTTCTGATTAACTTTACAAATGTCTCTTTAAAATATATTAAAATCGTCATTCCCTTCTCCCTTGTTCCGTTGCTACGGTACAAAATGTACGCAACGCACCGCCACACAACTTATTAATAATGTGTAACACCTAAAAACATATTTTTTATTTTTTACAGCCTTTTACACTATTGGCATTTTAAAAATTCATTACACCAGTATTGTATTACAGATGACATGTTATTTAAGCTTAATAGATTACTTACAGTAATTAAGATAAAAATAGAGGTTTTGTTTATTTTTAACATTCGAAAAAGAAAGTGGAGAATTAAGTGTCGTAACTCTAGGTATCTCAACATTAGATTTACTTTGTGTATCCTGCAATATGCAATATTCTAAAAATGTAGAAATTGGAATGTTATTTATTTTTCGTAAACATAAACGAACGCCAGTCTTTGCGCAAGGGCACAAGCCTGCGAATGGAAACACAATAGTTACGTGTTCGATTTAATATTTTCACCTTCACGCTCTGGTAACAGGAATAATCACGGCGTTAAACAGCGCCACTCAACACGCAATGCCTCGAAAATTCGGCAGAAAATGGCGAAAGGATTTATAAGAACGGAGTGTGATGAGACTTGAACCTGCAACCGCCAAGTTCGTTTAACATATCTTTATGCCGTCAAATTAATGCAATCCATATAATTTGATTATATAAATAGAGCACAGTGCAAACAAAATTGTATGCAGCTTACGACAGAAAATGTTCCCGGTTTTAATAAAAGCTGTATCGGATATTGGACGATATTTATTAGTTCCTCTCGATTCCGATATGTATATAGGGCATCCGATGCAGGTAAGAAACCATACCTATATTATAAATTCGAAAGTAACTCTGTCTGTCTGTCTGTCTGTCTGTCTTTTACGCAATCAGGGCCAAACCGCTAATTTAATTGTGATAAAATACTCATATAGAGATACTTAAGGGTCTCGGGATGAACATAGGATACTTTATTTTCTCATATTTGTAATATTTTCGATATATACCAATATATTAAAATAATTAATTTGACATGCAATTTATTCCGCCATGTAAATAACAATCGTCGCTAGGCGTTGCTTAGCAACGGCTTGCAAAGTTTGTTGTTGTAAGAAAACGTCACCCAAAGTGAGTTTGCTTAATGCATACATGGCGCGCGCCGATATAGATTTGTATTTATTAATAAAAATTAGATGATTTCTATAATTTGATATTCATCCTTATGAAAATAAATATAATAGTCACTTTTAGCATTTCATCTTGATGGAAATTATAGTTTACTGTATAACATTCTAATAAATAATTAAGATGTCACGGATTCCAAATGACCTAGCCTTCGGGCGGCATAGTATGAGTATGACCGACGCGAACGGGCAGATGACTTTGATGATTTTGTAAATTTTTATATATTTTCGAACTACTATTATTTTTTATGTAATTATTTGCTGCTTATAATTAATTTATCTCAGTTCGGTTATCTATACCGATGTTATACACTTAAAATATCGTAATTTTAATCATTTGGGATTTTATTTAATATTGTTCGCAAAAATTAATAATTATTTCATATAGAAAAATGTTTAGTACGCGCGCACGCCAAACTTTAGGTACTTTTTCTAATATTAAGAATTTTCTTTAGTTACTTTTACTTCTTTTGTTTGTTCATTTCGGTTACTCAGATATTTTTTCTAATAATAAATCTCCACTTATTATTATTTTTTAACTTATTTTAATTATTTATGATTAGGCTTATATTTCCGCGGGCGTAGCCGCGTCCGGGCCCACTAGTACTAATATAAAATTTTATTTATGTTTTAATATGTTATAATTATCATTTTTGAGACCTTCGTAGCCCAGGGGTACAAGGGTGTGACTAAAAAATACGACGGTTGTGGGTTTGATTCCCATTTGGGAGAATAAAATACGGTGATGAGCGCACTGAGTTCCTCCACTTCACACGCCATACTTCCAGAATTCAGCGGAAAATGAAAAGTACAGTGGAAGACCAGAGTGTTTAACATTAGGTTTTTACGTTCGCTCTGCCGCATGTGCAGGTTCAACGTGAATCCAAAAAAAAAATTAAAATATACTTTAAGATATATATTATAATATGCTTTAATTTAAGACATTGAGTGATGGAAGCTAACGCCACGCCGCGTCTTACCAAAATATAATCATTACCTCGAGTTGGTATCGAACTTTTAACCATTACGTACACTGTCAGGCATTTCATAGCTCGCGGATGACCTCAAATACATTCTTATCAGTATATATAAAGACGTTACGTATAGTTAATAGGTCAATAATAGTTTATATTTATAGACATTTAACACTACAAAAGGCGACCACCCGCAAACTTCCGAGCCCTTTAACCAGAGGTTATCTGGTCTCCTCACGAATGACATAATACTTCAAGATATTCATAGTTCGAAATATAATACTAAAATTACATTCAGGTTTATCTTCATAGACAACAATATTTAAATTTTGATTTGCTATAAATATTTGAACAAAAACAAGTCAGGAGGAACCTAGTGTTAAGACACCCCTCCCCCACATTCCGCTCATTTTTTGAGACAATACGTGGTGACAGAATTCAACGCCACGCTTTGCTACCAGAGGAGGCAAATCACTACTACCTCTTAATATTTAAGATGTTAAATAAGAAATTACTTAATAAAAAAGATATTTACAATTGAAGAAAAAACTGTGAAGCTCTCAGCAGCTCAGATTCTAGATTTTGGCGGAAAGTGAAAAAAAAAAACATAAAATTTTGAACCCGCATCTATCTGGAACCGTCCCGGCGCTCTAAGAACTAAGGCCATACGTTCTCATGAAGCTACAATTAATTCGAAATTCATATATTTATGTAGGACCATGTCTATAGGCAGATTTCAAATTAAAGTTAACTATTTAAATGTCAAATACAATGCACTTAAGATGTCTAAATAAGATTAATTGACGATATTTTGATACTGGCAGGCTAGTAATGTGATTGTTATCACCACTTACTACTTGAGATTGACATTGACAAGTGATAACGTCGAAAAATTAACTTGTGTTAAGAATTTAGTAGAAAAATAAAGACTAGAAAATTATTTTATAATACGTATAAAATGTAGCATTTCTGTAAAAATAAACTGAACATGTACATAACGAAAATTGAACCTACAACCATCATTAAAGCAAAACGTTAGCAAAATTCACTCCATATATTCAACAATTTGAAATGACAAAGGCGGATTCCGCCATACTCTGTTCCACAAGGGTTCGTATTATATCAAGTAACAGTCTGCATCTACGCGGTAACCCTATACTGCACTTGTATGTATTTATTTAATAACTTTGTCGTTCTTAATATAATATAGGTATGAAATAAAATTTTACTGTAAATAATAATATTAAAATGAATTATCCTTTTAATTTGGAAGCTTTAAAATATTTTTTTTTTATTTGTGTGTGGATATAAGATTTTTTAAAATAAAAAAATATTTCTATATCTTTACTAACCCCCTTCACTATTCTATTCATTATAGAATATAATATTAATTAATGGAATCTGAAGTTAAACTTTATTAACAGGCAATTATTTCCACGGGCAATGAACATATCTTTTATAATTTTTTTTTTCAAATAAGTAGGTATTCATAATTTTCAAAGAAAGAACCTATTCCATAATAATCTTGATTAGTTAAGAAAATGTGGTGCATAGATTCTGTAAAAAAATTACATATAATATTCTTCATATTTCATTTTTTATCATTATGAAGTGGAACGATTTCGCAAAGAAGATTAGAATTTATGAACACAACCTCCACTAATGAGACCGTGGATTGGAAAAAGTCAACATTCGAAAGCTTATTACAAAAGTTACCTTTAATATTTTTTTATATAAAGAAATATATTTCTTATAAAACGCCCGATTAATAAAATTTTTGAAATCTTTACCTGCTTAGCTAAAAAAAATAGTTTTACCTATTTTTACTACATAACTATATAAGACACTTCGTTCCTCAGATTATAAGTGGCGGAAATCAACACTGCGCTTCATCTTCTCGAGCGGCACAATCAAATAAAACATAATTATTCCCCCGAGTGGGGATCGAACTCACAACCTTCGCGTTTACAATCAAAGGCTATCCCACTAAGACTCTAATTTACGACTTACCTAAGAACCTAAAGCAAAAAAAAATAAACCAAAAAACAAAAAAAAGAAAACACCATCATTATGTAAAACCAAACTAACAAACCGTCGTTTCACTCCACGCAAGATTCTCTAATTGCAGACGCAAGCCTCTTTGTATCAGATTATAGTTAACTCTGGTCTGGTACTCGATACTGCAGGATACAGACTGCAGGGTACAGAGTACAGGGTACAGACCAATCAACTTGGAATGTATTCATGTCGCGTCAGACGAAACCCACTATTGGCAACGCATGGTGTAAATTATCAGTAATTATGATACGGTTATATTATGAACATGCTATCGACATTTGTAGGGTTGTGAGGGTTAACACAAATTGTGTGTTTGTTTTTATTTTAATTAATTTTGTAGGAACAATTTAGAGACATATACGAGTGTATAGCGACTATATGCGGCATTGGGTTCCGTCATTCACCTAATGTCTCGAATTTGGACCAAAAATGTCTTAAACATCATGATTTCTTTGTTTACCGTACTGAATAGGAAATAAACATACGTGAAGCTTTGAATCGAATGGAATCGAAAATATATCATTTCCCCAATAACAATCGGGAATCAAACCCACAACCTTTTTATTCAGTAGAGAAGACATCTACAGACGGTCGTTAATAACATTACTTAAAATTATGTTGCTTAGCAAAACTTCAGGTCCCTATATTATTAATAGAAAAAAAACATTTAAATTTATAAAATTCTTATAAAAACCTGCATTTATTTCCCACCATGTTTTCTACATAACATTGCACGATCAAAAATCACAGCCACAATTTATTTTCAAAGTATATTTTACCCGACAACGAGTCCGCGCGACGCATTGAATTAAAAAATACATCTCTCCATATTAAAGTTTAAACGCAAATGAAATGAAACATAACGTTCCTCCTCCTCCTTCTCTCAAACACTTGTGACTCCTACTCATATTATAGAAGCTAGATAGTAAATAATGGACGTTCGTTTTTATGTTTTTCAAGTTGTTATGGTATATCATAGCGCAGTGGCTAAGCATCTCTAAGCGTGAAGGTTGTAGGTTCTATTCCTACTCGGAGAAATGAATTATTTTTATTGTAATGAGTTGTATAAGTATAACTAACTAATTAATAAATAACTTACCTGAAATTATAATTTTATTATCGGTAATACTAGAATCATGGCTCAGGGGAAGCGCTGTGCACCTCAATAGGTTCAGGTAATCAATATTAGGTCTATTCAAGTTACGTCAAACGCAACGGAGGCTTACGTTGAGAGCAATGACGAATTTCGGAATACGAATATCGAAACTAAGATTTATTGCGTTTGATATTGTAGGTGTAGGACAGAGTGAATGAACAGTAGATTTTCTTTGATTAGCCAATTAGCAAAATAATCATTTTGTCCTTAAAGCACTCATTCACGGTTTAAAATAAACAGTTCACGATCTTTCCCGCATAGAAGCAAAGGCTGAGAGAACCTAATATAAACATACTCTCTTTCTTAATTTTAGCTCAATTTTCGAGACATTGCTTCTTGAATAGCGGATTCATACAAACGTTATATAAATAAGCTTAAATTTATTACAAAAACATTCAACTAAGACAACATACATTTTATACGATCAAAAAGTTTCTAAATATTCTTTCTTCGAGTTCTTGAGTGAAAGTTTCTATAATAAATTTATTAAACAAAAGTACACAAATAAAGCCGGGGTATTCCACTAGTTGCAAAACGGTTGAACCTGACTCTAGGCACGTGAACTCTCCCATAGAAACCTCGAATAAACTATCAAACGTATCGCTATCGTTTGGTCGGCTCGTTTCAAAGTTAGACTAGGTACCACGAACTAGAAATTGTTGTATTATGTATATTATATACTTTAGTTATATGTTGAGGCCGTCTTGGCGCAGTGGTACACCGTGTGGACTGTAAACGCGATAGTTGTGGGTTCGACTTCCACTCGGGGGAATGAATTATGTAATATTTTCATTTCCTAGCTCTAGTAACAAAGCGAAGTGAGCATAGCAGACACACAGAACCCTGAGATAAAACTTACAGACTGAATTTTCAAGTCTTTTGACAACAGAACTCGACACCACGCTTCATCTTCAACAATTTCAACTCTGCGACAAGAGCAATGGTCTCTTGGAAGCGTTTATATGTTTTCTATTTTCCTGACGTACGGCGTTAGATAAACAATACTTAAAAATCAGAGTGATTTACCACTATGTTCTATCTGCTGTACAAAAAATGATAAATCAACGGATATAAAAAATAATCCTAGTCCGTAGTGGCGCAGTGGAACAGCGTGTGGTTCAACCTCCATTTGGAGAAATCATTATATTTAATTTATTTACTTTTACATCCGCTTAACACACAATTTCTCGAAAATGGACAAAAAGTGGGGAAAAGAGTGTCTTAACACTATATTCCCTTCCTATCCTGCTATCCGTAAAGCTACTTTTTTATAAAAAAAATACATGCAATAAATTTTACGCAACCATAACTAACTATTCAATTTGACGACACATCCCATATACAGGATGATATTAATTAAAAAAACCCGCGCCAAACAAACTCAACACCCTGTAATCGTCTATAATATGTACATACGAAGCATTTCGATGACGCGATATGAATACACTTCATACATACCTTTTGTTCGGGTGACGCTATTGAGAGGGTATTATGACACAAATACGATACCTGCATTCGATATTATTCAATGGAACCTCCCACGGGAGGTAGTGGGGGATTCAAATTCGTTATTTTCATATAATGATTAGTTTTAGCTTTTAATTATGGAGTGGTTATGGTGGAATTAGTGACGTTCGGATGAGTATTTTGTTTGTAACCCTTTTCATTAGTAAAATTCTAATTTTAATCTATGTAATTTTTTTTGGTTTATACAATTTCCTTATATAGGTAGATAGACAATTTGTCTTAGTAGACTGAGGGTAGAAATATATTTAATACTAGTTATGCCTAGTACTTATATCTGGTATTAAATAGTATTAAATATACCTACTTAATTAAGTTAACTTATCTATCTATGAACTAACTGTGATCAAACAAACGTACAATACAATAGTAACTTAATAGTATTTTAACCGGTGAAGCCGTTTCTGAGTTAAGCATGCATCGACAATTAGACAAAAGTTTAAAAAAATCATTGTTTTGGGTATTATTACTTTGACAAATGTCTCCAAAAATAGATTTTCTCATATAAACCTTTAGTGTACAGACAGCGATCAGTCAAATATTTTTTATTATATGTATCGGTATTATAAACATTCCCCAAATGCGGATTGAAACCACAACCACTGTGCAAACAGTCAAATAATTTAACTATTACACCTAAACTGTAAACAAACTATCATAGTTTAGTATAAACCACATAATTTGTAAGCAAAATAGAAAACCAATGTTCGCAGATCCTATACAGTCAAATTTCAGAAAGCTAATTGCCTCACAGCACCAATGACAATACGAGTAACGCAAAAGTATATATTGAGGCCAGACGTAGCGCAGGGGAACAAGCGATAGGTCATGGGTTCGATTCCTACTCGAGAAAATTAAATATTTAATATTTTTATTCTCAACATGCAATGCTTCCAGAATTCGGCGAAAATTCTCTCTGCTTATCCTGCTATGTGAGGGATACAGCGTGAAACTATAAAAAGTATATATTCAGGTAAAAGTATATATTATTCTCATCGCTTTGACCGTTTATATCAGAGTTGATTCCCTATACAAAACTTCGGATGTTCAAATTTACATAAAGATTCGGGCTTTTATAGCGATTCAAATGTAAGGACTGGTGAAGCAATCTCGAACTTAGAATGGGAAGTCTATCAACAAAGTTTTTACGAGTATTGAAGATACTAAAAGAGGAACGTACGAGAGTTGTCTTTTCTATATTTTTTGTATGGTCTATGCAATTAAGTAATTCTTCTTTAACGTGTGATTGTTAAACTAGTAACAATGAAGTTTTTGCATGTTTTAAATGTATAATCATAGCGATTGAATTATATATAGTAAAAAACCCGACTTTAAATTAAATTTCATTAACTCTCGCGCCGTCAAGAATCCAACGTGCAACGTTCGATTTATTAAAATACCGGTTCACTAGTTTAATAGTTACAAGAAAACAAAAAGACGGGCATAACAAAAAATACATACAGGCTAAAACAATCCTCTTTGTGAACTTTGGCGCAGTAGGGTAAAAATGCAAGTTCACTCCATAACAAAAAAAATAATGTTCAAGACACTTCGTTCTCCACATTCCACCGCAATGTTATGTCCCTTGAAAGGAGAACGAACCCACAATCATAGTAGTCAAATGCCTTCCCAATGGTCTACAAATAAAAATATCATAACTATGTAAAAACAATGATTTATTGTGAAGTAAGTAGTGCGTTAAGTAAGTGATATATGAAATTTAATATACTGTGATGTATAAAAACTGAACCCCGATTTTAACACGTGTGGTACAATAGACATTTGTCGAGTTTCTTTTGGGATTTTGGATGAACTAAAAAATAAAAATATGGTTTTTTTTAACTTCACGCTTTATACAGCAGGATATACAGATGAAACATAGTGTCAAGACACTGTCGAATTTTCGAAACATTCTTGTAGGTATAATAAAGATATAATAGATTTTTTTTTCTATTAAATTCACAGATTTTGCGCGCCAGAACAAATAAGATCCCAAAAGGTTTAAATTAAAATTAATTTACTTTATATTTTATAACTGTACAGACTTTATTGACATAACTAAACAAATTTATCTATACACTTAAATAATATTACATAAATAATTATGAAATTCAAGCGGGCGAAGCCGCCATCAGGGCGCAAGTTAATAAATATAGATACTGTCAATTGCACTGTGTATTAGAGCTTTCATTATATATTTATTATACAGACTATTTTATGCCGCCCGTATATTTTATCCAACACTTTGATAGTTTAAACAGATTATCGGTGATGTAAAATTTCACTAGTTTTAGGGGCTATGGATTACGGCGGCCTTGTTCCTTATATTAATAGGTATCAAAATAGTCTACTTAGTGAAAAGCATTTTTCCTTATTGAAGTTTTGTGTTTTTTTTTATAGAAATACTTTATGGAATTTGAACCTGTAATAGTTAACTAATAATAGTTAAGTTATTTGTAGAACGACTAAGGAAACTATATTTTTGTTTCCCTGCTCTGTTAAGACAATATGTGGCGTTGAGTTTCGCCACTTTATATGTAATGTCTTGTCTTCGAGCGGAATGCGAGGAACGGAGTATCTAAGCTTCCCTCTGCTTGCACCACAAGCTGGGGTCACACGCTTGTGATTCTCACGACAGGTTATGGGTTCGATTCCCACTTGAGGAAATTAAATATTTACGTCAAATGATTTTACTTTGTAAACTTTATAGTAATATAGCTTAAAATGCATACGAACATCATATAAGCTACGATTTATATATAAAAAAAAAATATATTTTTAAAGTATAAACTCACCTATTCGGCACTTCCTTAGGCGGCGGCATGGGTGTGGGTATCCGCCGACCACCCCGCATGCTGCCTTCCATAGTGGCTCCGTGTATGAGGCTCTGGAACAAAACTACACTTCAGATGATGACGATTAGCTATGGTATGCTACTCTAGAGATTTGATGTTTCACTAGTGTTCTTGTAAATAAGAATAAAAAAAATGAAAAATAAAATATTAAAATTAGTATGGTATAAAATATATTTTCTAAAATGGATGGGGTACTTTTTTGCTTATATTTTTTATTTTTTTTTAAATAATTTATATTTAATAAATAGTTTATTTATTAGTGATGTTACAACTTTCTAGTTTCACGTACGTATGTGTCTGTGGAATCGTAGCTTCTGATATCTGAACGAACGAACCGATTTTAATTTAGTTTGTTTGAAAGGTGACTTTATCGAGCGTTGTAAGTAAAACAGACCGTCTAACTCTTCAGTCCCTCTGCCAACAAGCTATATACTAGATTTCTCCGTTTTTTTTCATACATTTTTTATTTTCAGATACAGTGAGAACATAAAAAGGACGAAAAATTACAAAAAACATGAAAAAATCTAGTTTCCTTTCAACTATTATCTTTCCACATCTCCCTGACGAAGTCTAACTCTAAATGAAGGAGCTACCGCTTGGCTATTCATTAAGACCGACACCGTGCTATTGTGTGCAGGTCGTTGAGGCTCATCGTCTATACTGGTTTTAAATAAGAGGACTGAAAGATACAGATTTGTATACATTTTGTTCCAACTTGTAATGACACTTTGACGCCTTTGATGGTGGCTAGTATTGGATGAGAATCAATATTTTTGATTTATCTGTAGGGCTGATATTCTTTGGTAATTTAGATTGAAAATAAATGTACCTACTTTATTTTGCTGTGAAAATTTTAAATGTGAAAAGGAGGATGAACCTCCTAAATGCGCTCACGCTTGTGCCTCAATTTAAAAGTCACATCCCGAAAATGTTGTAATTTAAGTATTTGAAAAGTTTAGTCTTTTTTAAAAAATATCTTTTTATTTGTTAATTTTAATGATATTTTTGCTTTCCAACTCCACAATTCAGATATCAAAGGTGGCTTGAAGAGATGGAAATGCCTGCCTTTGTGTTTCACGATCGCTGTGGCTATGCGTATTTAAGATATTTGTAGATACTTCTTACATTTATTAAACGAAAATAAATCTTTTATTAATTTAAAATATTTTTTTCAAAAATAAAAATAAAACATTTTTTTCGATTATATTAGACGAAATGTCGCGATGGTTCCGCTGTCGACCACTAAATATCTTAAAAATTCTAAAAATAGAAAAACAGAATATTTTTCCAGAGAAAAGTTCAGAAAGGTTATTCTGAAACTAATAAAATTAGGAATGTTATTATTTCTGTGTTTCAATATGCATTAAGGCGCAAGAAGCCCCGCGTCCATTGGTCTGTTTAATTTTAAAACTTTAGAGCTTGCAATCTCCATATTAAATTTCCATATTGAATAATTTCTTTATTGTTATATTGCTTCTAAAGAATATGCAACTGTAAAAATAAGGAACTATCTTTAATAATAAAATATGTATGTAACATATAGTAGGGTAGGCAGAGGAAAATAGTGTTAAGACACTACGTTCCCATTTTTTTAGATGCAATATGTTGAGTGGTGAAACTCAACACTGCGTTTTGTCAACCAGACCGGAAATCGAACTTACAACCTTATACCCATGACTGGCCTGTATACACCCTTTAATATTTATGAAATAAGCAAAAACGCATATACACACATAGAAACATTCAATTAAAATTAACGGAAAACTCCGAAAAATGCAAACTAAAACAAAATTTTCAATTCTTAAAATCCTATACAGAATACAGAATACTTGTCAAAAATATTTCCAATCTCAATACGAATTCAAAATTGAAAATTAAAAATGCAAAGTATGCGGCCAGGAGGACGAGATATATCGTCCAGTAGAGATAGAAGCCCATATGAGATAGAAATGCTGACCGTATAGTGCAACGAAAGCAATGATTGACGATCCCATTACTTTGAATTTTCTACTATTTCGGACTAAATTGGACTAGAATTTAGGCTAGTTTTGGTTTTCGGTCTGTTTTGAAAATTGACTGGTTGATTTATATCACTTGTACTGTATTTCAATAGAAAAATTAATAGATATTTAGTCAAGAAAGATGATTGATAGATTTACTGAGATTAATAGATACTTAGTCAAGAAAGCTGGCTGATTTAAATCAACCAATATAATGTATCAATCAATCATGAATGGCGGTAGTCAACGCTGCGCCTTGCCTCGTTATAAAAGCGAAAAAAATGAAATATATAAACATTTTTTTCGCTTCGCTTTTCTTATATATTTTTTTATTTTATTTCACAATACATTATTTTACCACCCCAATGTGATAAAAAGTGGAGAACGGACTGTCTCGATCGAATCAATCGAACGGACCTAACACTCAGTCAGAATAAAAAAAATAGATTTAGTTAAATACGAGTATTGTACAAGAGTAACACGATGTTATTTAATAGTATACTTTTAATATTTTAATTTCTTTACTCTGGACAGAGGCAAAAGCTACTAGACTAGACTTTTCAACTACCCTGGTAAACATTACACAGCTATAAGAAAAAAAACAGACCTTACAAAATTTTTTCAGCATTACATTAACAAAACGAAATAAAAGGTTTAAAGAATTTTAAATGAAGTCGTCTCATCAGTTAACTCGAGCGCACCTCCCGCCACTCGAGCGCGTGACTACGCATAGTATTTAGCACTTTATTTTATTTTTATTTAATCTAATTGGATATTATACCTAGCATGAATAACGAGAGGGTCGTGAAAATGTTAACAGTGTAAAATCTTCAACTTATAGAGATAATATAAAAATTGACGTTATTTTACTTTTTTATTTTTAGGCTGTATCAAGCATAGCAGGGCAGAGGGAACCTAGTGAAGAGTTAAAACAGTCCGTTCCAAATTTTCCGCAGAATTCTGGAGCCAACTGGCCTCAGGAAAGTTAAAGTAATTGACATAATATAATCATTCCCCTAGTGAGGATCGAACCCACAATCATAGTGGTTACGATCACACGATATTCCACTGCTCCGGCTACGATGATGATTACTTGTAATAATTAATTTTTACCTTCACCTGTATCCCGCATATAGCAAGGCCTACCTTGAAAAGAGAGCCTTAACACTAGTTTCTCTGCCTACAGAGAAACTTGTGTTAAGGCACTCTTTTCTTCACTTTTCTTGTGTTCTTGTTTTAGTGGCGGAAAGGTAATAAAGAAAAATAAACAACATCAACACAAAACAATATTTTCACTTTTATATTTAATTATCACCATTTTACATAACAAAATTGAAAAGTTAATTTCATGATATAAAATGGCTCACTGCAAATTCGCTGTGCTAACTCACTTGTTTGTTTTAAAACTTAAGAAATTTCCAAGTCTTTTGTAACACTTTTCAATTATTTCTTCAAGTACTTATGAAATTTAAGAAGAAGATAACAAAGAATAATAATGATGTACTTTTAATTTTATAATTTTAATGAAATAACTCTAAAATTAACATTTGCTAGATATTTACTTTCTACTTATATAGTGTCTGGTTGCCGCGGGTAGTGTATTTTTATTATTTCCGCAAGCTTAACGAATCGAATATGGGAACAAACATACATACATATATTCTTACATAGACTGATAAACACATTACCTCACTTTGCGTTGCACAATAGGAAAAAATGTTTAAATGAAACCAAGCCAATATTCATTTAAGTCTTATTGGCATAAGATCGAAACCCTACGTAAGGCTGAATCGTAAGTAGATTGATTTCCACTCGGAGACAAGGCCATTTTACGTATAAAATTTCAATATCACTGTTAAATGAGATTTCTGAAAGGGTGCGCTCGTTTCTAGTAAATGAAATTGCATTTAATTTTTTTAATCATACGGTTTCTTCACGGAGACTTATAAATATAAAGAATTTCATAAGAAGTGCTCTGGCACTACTTCACTTTTCACTTGAATTCGAGGCATTGCATATAGAGTGGCGGAACTTAGCGCTGCACTTTGTCTTAAAAGAGCGGGGCAATAAAAATGTTGCCACTGCACTGTGCGGGATACAGCGTGAAGCTAAAACATATATAATTTGCATCAAATTAAAAGAAAAATGTCTAAAAAAACAAGAAAATATAAAATTTCTACATACATTAGGAAAAGATAAGGCTGTTTCAAATAAGATTAGATATAATCAAATGTAAACGGCAAAGGTTCGTCGCTATCCTCGTGGTTTACCTTAAACCAACATTTTTCAACTTCAACTTTGACATTTCGTTTAAATAGATGTCTAGAACGATTTTATAACGATTAACGATCTAAGAGACGCCGGCATCGCGTCGGTTCGATTCCCAATGGGGAGAATGAAATATTTAACATATTTATTTCTCACTCTGGTAGCGAGGTGAAGCGCGGCGTTAAGTTTCGCCATTCAACACGCAATGTCTCAAAAAATCGGCGAGATATGGGGAACGGAAGTATCCTAATGAGCAACCAAGTGTTTTAAAAAAATATATATCTCTCTTTTTCTCTTTAAACGATCCGTGATATGGTTATCATATGAATCTTTACTCCGAATGAGAATCGAACCTACCACAATTGCATCTATAATACAAATTACATTTATAAAATATATAACCTTACTTTACTATCAATAATTTTACAAGAAACAAAATTTTACCAACTATAAAATAAGAGAAATTCATGTGAAACCTCATCGTAACTTACATAGTTTTATATCTAAAACGTGAGAGCATTGAATGTTGGGAATGCAGGTCTGGAGCTAAACCGCTTGTGTTTCCGTTCATCGAGGATACGTACTTAACTACTAAATAGTTTAGAAACTTAGTTATTTAAGCGATTTTATGCTTATATGTACAGTGTAAAGTATGTGCCATTGTAAACGTGATAGATTGTAGGTTCGATTCCTACTCAAATTAAATATTTCATCTTTCATTTTCCCCGCTCTGGTAAAGAGGCAAAGCTACTTAACACGCAATGCATCCAGAATTCGGCGAAAAGTGAAAAGTGAAAGTGAAATGGAAGTGACGAATGAGAAGAGAGTGTTTTAACAGGTGGCGGAACTCAACCTCGCGCTTATTATCCTTAATGGGAACCGTGTCTTACAGAGAAAAATTATATTCAAAATTTATCAGTTATAGTTTTTCTGGTCCTTTTAGCATACCACATATCTACTCAAGTAGCTTATAATGAAATTTGATATAGAATACTGGAACTCTCCCGGAATGTTTAAATTAGCTTTCCCAGGAATGCTCTTTCATATATTTTTAATTGTTAAGTTATAAATGAAATTGTTACGGTCTTTGTGCCAGACTATTTGTAAAGTTGCTTTTTTCATTTGAAGTATTTTTATTTATTTTCCTCATTTTGCTTTTTTTTTAACTTCACGCTGTATCCCGCACATTGGAGGGTAGGCTGATGGAACTTAATGATAAGACAATCTATCCAGAAAAGTTCTCTACTTTTTTTTCCACTTTTTAACCTACATACATACGTAAACACTAATTAATTTCTACAATGTCAGTCAACAAATGAGAAAATGCCAAATTCTATTTAACTTACATTGCAATTGCAACTGACATGACTGACTGACTCATGTTGATTTTAAAGCAAACATAATACTCAGCTTATTGACAGCCCTAAGCAAATAAGGGGTGGTTTCGATTGTGAATACACTGCTTTAATGTTACAAATTAAAAAAGGGTCGAATATCTATAAAGTAAATTTAGTAATGAATAGTGACTTATATTGATTTTGGATTAAATTGAAAGTGGGTCCCTTTCAAATTGTGCACTTGTTATTTCCTTTTTAAAAGTAAAAGAAATAGCTTCGTTGTATTTTGCCGTAGCATAGTAAGCAGAGGGAACCTGCCTAGGAATCTACTGTTAGGACACTTCGTTCACATGAAAATATTTCCATTTTCCAATTTCTGTCTAATTAGTTGAGACATTGCGTGGTGAGAGGCGGAACTCACGCCTCGCTTTGCCTCGTTATCAGAGCTATCGGGGATCGCACGGACTACGATAATTTTTACAGTTGCACGCTTCATCTTTAATGTTAAACTATTTTTATATATATTTTTAGAGTCCCGTACCCAAAGGGTAAAACGGAACCCTATTTCTAAGACTTCGCTGTCTGTCTGTGTGTCACCAGGTCGAATCTCACGAACCGTGATAGTCAGACAGTTAAAAACTTTCTTTTCTGTTGCCGCTAAAACAACGAATAGAAAAAACATAATCACATCAAAAAACATAATCTTATAAACAATAGACTTCCATACATCAAACATGATTTTTTAACGTTTCTATAAATAATAAATAGTACGCAAGCCTTAACGCACGAACCTGACTCGCACTTGTCTTCTTCTTGTTATTCTTATCAAAGAAAGTAAGCAAACTATCTAATTTTAACCTTTTAATTCTGTTTCAGGTACAATAATTCACCCATTTTATGATTCCTCCTAAACTAGTATACTCGTAGGTAGTTTTTTTAGTAAACTGTTTATAAAATGAGCGTCGGCGGGATTCCTTCAAAGCTGTACATATGTGGTTCATTGACTGTAATGTTGTTGTAACACCTCTATACAGTAGGTATGTGTGTAATCATCTAGTATTAGGGCTTGTTAAATTTACTTGAAAGTTAAAATCTTTAAGCTTTATTTTTCCGTACATTCCGCCCAATTTCGAGACAGTTTGTACGTTTAATTGCAGAACTCAAGGCCGTCTTTTGTTTATTATATCATCATTATTGAATTATACTTAAAATAATTCAAAAACGATAATATAATAAACATTTTTAATTTAACTTTTGTTTTCTCACCTGTGTTTCCACTGCGTTGCGTTCTAGTTATTTGGTATACCAAATGTGGCAACCCTATAAAGTTGGTGTGTGTTTATGCGTATGCGCACCGGTGCCGGTGGTCGACTGATTGATCTATGGACTTTAGTTAAATAGGAATAATTACTTATATTTTGGTTCAACTAAAACTACTGCTAATTTGACTAAAAGTGCTGTTTTTGATAAATTGTAACTAATTAACAAAAAAATATATTACAAAGACCATGGAAAACCATTGATTGGGAGGCAAGTTTCAAATTTTCGTTAAATATAAGAAACGTAAAAGGTTGAACTAGAACTAAACGAATGAAAGTCCTACCCTTTGCTCAACGTAGTAACATAGTAGGTACAGGTTATTCCTTTAGGAGGTATCAAGAAATATACTAAACACTTTTTTTTTTACATTCACGCTTTGTCCCGAGCAGGGTAGCCAGAGAAAAATGAGCGCCAAACGCGCTCCAAGCGGCCAAACCAAGCGGCTTCTGCATACATCTTTGGCATCGTCTATTATCATCAACCTCATCATACGTGGCCTCCGGGGGGTCTCATGCTTATTACGCCTTTCACGTAAACCTTTCACGCAACCTTATCATAGATAAGTCATAGATTGTTTTCGAAGATCACCCAAGGTCTTCCTCTTCCTCATTCATTTTCTCTACTTGCCCAAACACCTGAACATGTTCTTCTCCATTCTCCCTTAATCATCCTATTCTCCTCTAAAGTCTAATACATTTTAAAATAATTGTTCCTACATCAACTAATATGCGTTGCGCAGTACCGAAATTTTTGCTCGCATTCGACGGTCGAGTGGGCTTTAATCTACTCTACTGTTCATTTTTCCGTACTCAAAATACAACGAAATCTATACTTTACCGCCTTAAAATAAAGCTTAGATTCGCTTACGATAAATTCTCAAGAGTCCACATTTCGCATTTCGCTGATATTTACAATGAGTCGTGGTGTGTCGATGCACTTTAAATTGATTGGTTACATATTGCGTGAAAATGTATACACATTTTATATTATAGTAATTACTTTCTATAGTTCTTGTATCAGCTAGGTTTTTTAGCTTCACGCTGTATCCCGCATAGCAGGGTAGGGAAAACATGGGAACCTCCCATATATGGGAAGTAATGTTAAGCTTATTTTTTTAGAAAATTTTATAAAAAAAAGTTACAAAATTGAAATTTTTCTACAAATCTGTCAAAGAGGTTCGACAGTGTAAACGCCTATATAAATATATCCGTGTTCAAACGATTTAAATTTCATGGCGTCAACACACGATGCGGGCATTTCATATAAAAAACAACAAAAATGTGCGGTGCCCAAATAAGCGCGGGGCTCAGCTGTTACTTTTAAACCTTCAATATTTTTTTAAAAGTTTTGTCACGTTATATAAAAATCATATTTTTTGTGATTTTTAAATTTCATCTGAGCTCTATAGTAATATTATGAAGTTGAAGAGTTTGTGTGGGGAAGCGGGAAAAGGAAGTGTCTTACTTAATAGGAAAGACCAGAAAGTGTCTTCACACTAGGTTCCCAGGTTCCCCTTTGCCTACCCTGCTATGCGGGATACAATGTGAAGCTAAAAAAACGTACTAACACTCATTTAAGAGGTATTTCAATCTGCTACTTTCAGGTATTTCATCTTTTCACTTTCGCGTTACAAAAATCCAACATAATTTTATTATTACCCTTTTTATATACTTAATACTTATTTAACTACTAAACTACTAACTAAGGTAAAGTAGACCAAAAAATATACGTACACGAAATTCTATGTGACTTTAGTCCGTAGTCCGTACTTGCATTTAGTAATGTGAGAACTTATTAAATACTCACAAAATAGTGAAAATTTTCTGTAAAACGTGGAATTCCACCACCGTTGAAATGGTTGTACAAACTTAACCCGAATTCAGGCGTAAGCAAAACTAAAACAAATGCACCTTAACGAGCGTTTCCCGCTAACCAGAAAGGTAAATAGAAGTTAAAAAAAGTTTAAATACTTCCTTCGGGGTTAAAAGTTGAACCTTTTTTGTGTTATTGTATTATACTATGGCTTGGTGGTGTCTGATTGGGATTGTATGTGAAATACTTAATATCTTAAGTATTATAGGATGTTCTTTAATATTTTGGATTTTTTTTTGCTAAATCCTATTTTTTTATGTATGATATGATGACGTGTCGATATTTTTTTTAAAACTAGGATATAGCGGGGAACTAATGCTAAGACACTATATTCACCACTTTTCGACGATTACACGACAATTATAAATTATTAAGTATTTAATTAAATACAAAATAACGCCTCTGGTTATAGCATTAATAAAATAAAATAAAAATTACAACATGAAAATTTGTAAGAATAACACTAAATATGTATTAGATATGTTTTTATATCTAAGACATAAAAAAACTTAACTTAAAAACTAGTCTAGACTTATAGATGTTCGTGAAGCTTGGAGCATTAAATTGATGATTCTAAAATCAAAACTTTTCCAAATATACTCGTACTACTATTATTGAACCAATAACAGTTTATTATCTGTAAAATAATACGAAAAAATAATTTATTTTGAGATAATATTTTTGTGTTGAAATTATTTTAACAAACATTTAGTAGGCCATCTTGCCTCAGGGGTACAAGCGTAAGACTGCAAAAGCGACGGTTGCGGATTCGATTCGAGTATGTTAATTAGATCATTCTCATATATCATGGAACGATCATTACAAAATCACAAATTACTCTAGAAAGAAATTGCTTAACTAAAGTTTTACTACTTTATTAGAACAGTCAATGCACTTTGCCATAAGCACTTTATATTTCTCCTATCACATATTAATAAAAAATAATGGCATCATTAATTGATGCTAGTCATGGTGCAGGAGCGCAAGCGTGTGACTGTAAACGCGACAGGCAGGTTGTGGGTTCGATTCCCACTCGAGCAAATAATATATTTGATATTGTCATTTCTTCGCTCTGGTGCCGAGGCAAAGCGCAGCGTGTTCGTCCTCCACTCATCATTACCTCCAGAATTAGAAATCTTAACGCTAAGCTATACTCCGTCTGTCTACCCTGCTACAGCGACATGCAGCGTGAAGCTGATTAAAATTAAATAATAATTCACACTCTAAAATGACACAGCCATTAAAACTTTTTTCTACAAAACGAAAACATATGTTAAAAGTCACTTCTTCACTCCCACATGAAGTGGCCATCATAAAAATGTTATCTCCACACTATATACTCGTATACGACACAATCGTCAGCTTTTGCAGCGAACAATGAACCTATTGAAAACCGTTTGGAAAACGCACAAAGATATGTTTACACTGAAATGGCGAATTTACCTAAACTGGCAAATTTTGGTGACGTGACAGCTTGTGGACGGAACGACGTGTCAATAACGTGTTCTATTTGGCTTAGTGCTGGCTATTCAATTGTGTGTGGTTGAGGTTCTGAGTCGGAGTACCTACGGGATTTTTTCATTGTTCAATTCCATAACGATTTTGGGTCCGATTTCCACTCGGGAGAATGTATTAATTTATTTTAAAGTAGGTACTCTAGAATACTGAATTTAACCGTTACCGTTATTTGTTAAACATATAATAGAAATAAATTTATCCCACCCTCTTACTTATTCATGATAGAAACACTATATTTTAATTGTAAAACCTACAGCGAAAGGGTCTAAATCTTAAATTTAACGTAAAACATTAAAAAGCACAAAATGAAAGTAGTAATTAGAAACTTTACTAATAAATTGAGCTTTTCTACGTTTAAAGCTGATGCCGAATTATTTTTACCTCAACAGCGGAAGGGTCTGGAGGGTTGGAATTTCAAAGCGAAGGATTACATCAAAGGCCTTTGTTTGCATTCCAATACCAAATGCTATTTCCAGTCTAGTAATATAATATGTTATTTTCAATCTTTTTTTTATAGCTTCACGCTGTATCCCGCAAATACCAGGAGACATAGGGAACCTAATGTTATCCACTCTGTTCCCCATTCCCCACTCATTTTTTACAATAAGATGCGACGGCTTCTTATTTTCTCTTATAAATAATAAAAGACTTCCTAATTGCCTAATATCAAATTTAATTCTTTCTCCTAATTTAATTGCTTCTTTTTTATTATTACCGCACACAGTAAGGTAGGCAGAGGAAACCTAGGGAACTCTTAAGATACTCCGTTCCCATCAAGAAACTTCCGTGTCTCGAAAATCCGGCGAAAAGTTGAAAATTATTTCTGAATTTCTATGATGAACAGTAAATTTTCATACAAAAATTGACAAAGCCAATGTGGACACAGCTTAAAACTACCGCACTAAAACGTCAATCATGAGGGGTCATGCATACAGAGAGGAGGACCACCAAAAAAATCGCACCCTCGAATAATAAACAAAAGGAACCAATTGGATCCTTGTACAATCGATATTTGAATTTTTTATAAAGCTTTCCGCGTACTTTGGGCATAATATAGTTCGGTGTAATTGAATTTTCTATAGCCGGGCGTGAAATTTGGAGAAGTTCAACGGGATTACCAGTTTGTTTGTTGTATTTTTTTATACTTATAATCTTTCTATTGTAGCTGTTCAGGCTAAATTGGGATGGGTTGAATAAAGGTTCGATCCCCATTTAGAGCTATTTATAATTAAAAACTAACAACATTAGAATTGCATTTGTGTTGTATTTACAGCGCGCTTCTAATATAAAAAACTTTTTTCTATTTTTTTAATATTTTTAAATTATTTTTTGACTAATTTATCAACTCGAACAACCAGGTCCTGAAATTAGCGGATTCAAACAAACAACTTATATAATATTAAGTATAAGTGATATAAACTCAAAAACTTTAAAAATTTGTCAAAATTCATACACAAGAAATGAAGATAGCAGCTGCGCAAGTTTTCCACTGTAAAGTTTTGAATGCGAGCAAGGTACGTGATGTGGGAACTGACAGGCGAGCTGGTGGCCCAGTTGTTATAAGATACTTATGCTTCGACTTCTAGACTGCAAGAAGTCGTTTAAGCTTATAAGTTTCTTTTATTGTAGTTTTTTTTCTTGGATTTTATGAAAATATTTTATTTCTAGCTTTACGTTTTATCTCGCATGAAGCAGAGTAGGCAGAGGAGTATTAAAACACTTCCAGTTTCCACGTTCCGCCGAATTCTGGAGGGATTTTATATTGAGTGATGGAACTCAACGCCGCGCTTTGCTTTTGATACCAGAGCGAGGAAATGATACCATTATATATTTCATTCACCCGAGTGGGAATTGAAATCACAACCGCCGCATTTACATTCATACACTTGTGACCTTTCGCCACAGCCTTATAAGAAAACAATAGTACTCCAGTTAATACGAGAAAGCTTGCTATATTATCTAATATTTACGTATAAATAATGAAAAAGCTATTAAATAACTTATAAATAAAAAAGAAAATTTGCAAATTGTAAAAATATAACATAATTTTGTAACAAAACTGGAGTGTCCTCCAAAAAGCAATGTCCAAGGGCGTCGTTTGAAAATTTGGCTGTTGACACATTTACTTGGTGCGAATACTGAACAATTTGGTCTGCGCACTTTACCTAAGCCATTTTTAATTGGTTTAACCCAAAAAAAACTCCTTTTTTAATAAAAAAAATGGGAAGCAGGATATTCCGATTTGGTACCTTTTAACGTTTTTTATAACTATTTTGTTAGGTTTACATAAAACTAGTGGTTTCGTGAAGTAGAGTTACAGATTTTGAGGTCATCATGACACAGGAGCACCAGCATGTGACTGTAAACGCAACGGTTGTGAGTTCGATTCCTACTCAGGGAAATTTATTATTTTATATTTTCATATCCTGTCTCTAATCTCTCTTTTCTTATTAAAACCCTTTAAATAGAAGTTACTTTCATGTGTCTATACAAATGTAACAGTACCTACTCATAAATGCTGTCTTTTTCCTTTACAGTAGTTTTAGAGTGAAACGAATCTGTTTTACGTCCGCAGCTATTCTTGCTGATAGTAAAACGCATAACGCGTAAACTACAAATGTCTTTGAAAATAATAACATGTTGGTATATCATGAAATGTGTGAGGTCTTTCATTTCAAACTAACTTTTGTATGCGGATTCGCCCGTGTGGCCTAACGGAAATAAATAAGAGGGAAGCAGGCAGAGGGAAACTGAGAACCTCGTGGTATGACAATTCCATTACCCGCTTTCCGCCTAATTATTGAGAAGGTGGAACTCAACACCGCCTTTCATTTCCTTACCAAAGCGAGCAAATGAAATAACCTACATATTTCATTCCCCCGAATGGGAATCGAAGCCACAACCATCGTGTTTAAGTCGCACGCTTGTGACCCTGCGCCACGACGGCCTAACTAAGAGTTGTGTATGAAATATTATGATACCTTCATAACGTTCCAGGTAATTTGACTGCAGGTACAAGAGGACATCGAAACTCCTTCTTTGATAAAAAGGAATGTTGAATACAAAAATATTTCTTCATTTCGAACTAATAAGTTCCTGTAATACGCGCTTTCATTTAAACACAATCTTCAAGCTTATAATAGAAAATTAGACAATATATTTAAGCACCTACCGGTCTTTTAGACAAGCTACAAGAAAAGTCATTGTAAATCTTTGACAATTATTTAATTTTTAAATCGAAATCCTCATATTCTCATTTATCGGAAGTATTTGATGCAACAAAAAGATATCTACAGGTAGGTCTAGTAATTAAAAATGCCTTTCAATAGGGTCGCACCCCTGCTTTGTGCAGGTATGAGATTCAAAGCTTTCTGATTTTCCAATAAATAAGAAATAAAAATTAAAAAACGCTGAGATTCCATTATTTTTTTTAAAACGTCACAGTTATGAGACAATACTTAGCCAGAAATTTGTACTTTTTGCAATTAATGTTTTTTTTTAGATTCCTGCCTTATATGTACTGCATATAGTAGGGGCCTACTCTGATGGAATTTTGTATTAAGATACTCCATTCCCCATTTTCCACCAAATTTTTTGAGACATTGTAAGGCGCAATTCAACGCAGCACTCTGTCTCATTACAAGATCTAAAGCGCGAAAATATATAAATATTATTAGTGTGGTAATAAAATAGTATTATTAGTGTGTTGTTTGTACTTTGAATACATTTGGACAATAGTTTGGACCCAAAATTGTTCTTTTTTTTGGCATATAAGTAGGTTAAAGATAGTAAGGGAACACGAAGAGAGAATTTCTCAAAATTCCTATGGGAACAGAAAAAGACGATATATTCATTTTACGTCTTAAAATGCACACAAACAAACGCGGGTGACAACTACAACTAAGTATATAAAGCTAACTAAACTTGACAGTGCAAATAAAAAACGACGAATGAAAGAAATGTAAATAAGATATTTTTATCCTAATAATTCCACGTCTGAAGATGACATTCCTATCCTTCCAAGAGCTCCTTTACAAATGTACCTAGCCCTACCCTTTTTCTGTGCGTAATTATAACATTTTAAAAGTACAAGTTTTTTTTTATAATTATTTCATTCATTCATTCAATATAATGGCGTAATGTATATTTATTATATCTGGAATATGACAAGTTGCTTCTTTACTTCAACATATGTATATCTAGTAACTATTGGAGTCATAAAAAACTATGATTATTTCCTAGTAGTATCACGACATGCTAGCGTATCCAGCCAAGTTGAAAAGCTGGAAACGAATACAAGAAACAAGAATTATTTCTTTTTCTGAACTCATAAACTGTTTAATGTATTTGTATGAAATTTCGCATACTCATAACTCTCATTGCTTATATTGTATTTAAAAAGCCTCATACAAATTTAGCTTAGACGTATTCGTATAAATTAAATTTAACATTTTAATAAACTATTTATAGGATGTAAATACTAAATATTATTTGAATTTTACGCTTCACCGCTAAAAAGAAGCCAGCGTAAGTATAAGTCGTTTCAATAAATAGCCGCACATTTGTATGACGAATGTTGAAGACTGACTTGCATGTCATACAATCATTTAAAGCTACGCTACAATAACTAAAGTGTGTATGAAAGAAAATAAATACTGTTCAATTAATTACAAATACACACATGTTTATTACAAAATCTCACACTTTTAGAAATATCAAAAAAATACGCTTACTTTCAGTTTCAAACTTTCAACTCACTAATAAGAACGACAAAACTCAAAACTTAAGTTAAAAAATATCGTAAGATATGAAATAATTGAGGTACTGGAGGCCGATTATTCAGGACAAAGATGACACAGGAGCACAAGCGTGTGATTGTAAGCGCGACAGGTTGTGGGTTTGATTCTCACTTGAGGAAATTAAATATTTATTATTTTAAATTTCTTCACTGTAAAGGGCAAAGTGCAGTTAAATTTCGACACTCAATAAGTGATGCGTCCAGAATTCGGCGGAAAGACAGAAAGGAAAAGCTTGGAATGTCTTAAAAGTAGATTCCCAGGTTACCCCTGCCTACCATGCTACATCAGGACAGAAACAAAATAAAAAACGAAAACTCAACTTTATTTAGAAGTCAAGAGAGCGAGCAAATTGCCGACTAGACACATCGTCCAATTAGCGTTTAATTAATATAGCGTGACAATTTCAATCTCGCGTGAATTCATTATTTGTGATAACTATGCGGTTTTGCTCGGAATATAATTTGATCTTTAAATTATGTTACATATGCTGTTGTGCCTATACTTGTGGCTTAGTGGTTCTGATATATGTCAGAGGTAGCAAGGTTCAAGAACAGAAAAGGGGCATGTATTTATAAAAAAGATTCATATGTAATATTGAAATTATAGAGTATAGGGGTACTTTAAAGTACAGGTTTACCACAAAATTAAGGATTTTGATATTTTAAATTTTAAAATGTTTCCTATATCTAAAAATATAATATAATCTTATATTACACCAAAAGACAAGAACTCGAAAGTCTCTTAAGAAATTACTAATTTTGTTCAAGAATTTAACGGAAAAATTAAAAGTACCTACGACACAATTTGGAGTTACCCGAGTAACTTTATAGTATTTCCATCGTTTATTTCCTACCATTATTTTCCGGTAAAACCTTCTCAAACGATAAATCACAGAAGTATACAGAAGTTTTTCGTAAATTTCCAAATGGCCCGAGAAGTTAGTTTTTCCAGTTGACATTACGCTCGAAGAAAAATTATAGGTACTTATAAATTATGTTAAAATATATATTTTATTTGGGACAACAAAGACGTATCTGCATTTCTTTTGAAATATAACTTAAAAAAATCTATTCTTCTACACTAGCAGGGTTAACAGAGGAAATCTGGCAACGACAATCTTAAGACACTTTCGTACACCACTTTCCGTCGATTTCTGGTGGCATTGTTGAGTGGCAGAACTTAATGCCTTGCTTTGACTTTTAATGTAAATAGATATTTATACTTTTTTTAATCTAAAACACTAACACTAACACTATATTTTAACCAAAAAAGCATTCAAATCTACTACAACCGCCTACAACCAACATTCCAATTGAGACATAATCTCAAAGCCACCATACCTACGACGTATAACTGAATACTTACCTGTCTACAGAACATTTAATACATTTTAAGTAAAGGGTTGCTCTGTAAAATGAATTCTACTTGTGAAATAAAAGAAAGAATTCACGCATGTCATCTAAAATAATGAAGAATATAACTTAAATTAAACGCTTTTAGTAATGCTGGATAGTAAATGAGATGTGTCATATAAAATCTTTGTATTGTATAAAACGAAGCTCGAGTCTTAACCACGCAGCAGTTTTTAATGCAGTTTTCACTAATAGATAGATAGAGAGAGTTAAGGGGAAGAGTGTTGTCCAAACGGGTGAAGCCTGGAGTACTTGTATATTATTAATATAGTAAATATGTGCAATATTTATAAGTATGTTACGTTATTTTTTTTAGGTTCCGTGCCTCAAAATAAAAAATGGAACCCTTATAGCATGACTGTTGACGTTTGTCCGTCTGCCAAGACCAATTATATTGAGAGTATGGTAGGCAAAGGAAACATACCATACATACTCGTACTCAGCTTCACGCAGTATGCCTGATAACCAGAAAGAATGAAGCTTCAAATGCTACGGTACAAAGAGCCATGGGCCTTCTCTTCTTCAGTCTTTTCGAGGGCTGCAAAGTTTCATCCGCCACGTGCACCATACGAGAACTCACTGATAGGTCGTCTCCCTAAGGCGACACGAACCAGTGCGTCCCCGCTGGTGTGATTAGTGGCGATGAATGTAGCGTTAGGGATCACCACCCAACACGCCATGTCCGGAACGCCGACAAGAGAGGCGGCTTCTACTACAATTGAGTTTAATTAACATCTCGGTTGTTACTTATATTATTTATATTCTGTTTCAACTGGAATCTACGACGCAAGACAGATAGAATAAATTAATTTAAAGTCTTATAAATCATATTATCATGTTCAGTTCAAAGTAAGGAACGCCTACATTTTATTTTTGTCTGTGTCTATGGCATGGACTTGGAGAATGGAGAATTCAAATACGGTACTTGTAGAAAAACTTTAAAAATATCATGAAAATTATGTAGGTAATCTTATTTCTTTCTCATGTTCCACACTCATCTTTCTATATTTCATTCTATTCTATTAAATTCAATTTTATTAAAACTTAATAAATTAAAAGTAAACAAAATTAAATTGTATGTAAAAATAGAATTCACTATCATGCCATATCATTTTTGTATCAAAAAATCTCTAATCTATCGTATACGAGTACAAAAAGAGTGAATCGTTAGAAAGGCTTTTATTTCTGACATTAATAGGCTTATGCGAAGCTCGGATTACGTACATCTGTCCGAATTTACTAACAGACGGGTGCTCAGATATTTATATATGCATATATATGATATCCTTTTGTTTTTTTACAATACAAATATGAAATACATAATGTCTAATGTTTATAATAATAAAACCATGAGGCTATCGTGGCGTATTGGTGCAGTATCTAACTGTAAATACAACGGTTGCTAGTTCGATTTCCACTCACGGTATAAATTACTTTCCATTCCTTGCACTGCCGATAAGACAAATCGAATGCTATAATATCCTGAAAAATGGGCAGAAAGTGGGCAAGACTTTTCTTAATATTTGATTTTTTTATTTGATTACCTTTTGAGCTAGACCGTTTTTGTTATCTATTCAAAAATATTATTTCCATTCGAACCAATAGTTCCTAAAATTAGAACGTTCAACCAAACAAACGCTTTATATTTATATTATTATTAACTAATAATAAATAAGCAATAATAATAGGATATAGTTTGATATAATAATCGACCCGCATTTTGAAGATTTGAACGTGTACCCTTTTTGATGATGTAACAAAGAGATCTAATGAGCTATACCAACCCGTACGCTTACATATACCCGTGACGGTGTTCACGTTGTTGTTACAATTTTGTTATTAATTTGTAATCGTTACGAAAACATAAATGTGAAATGAGAGCCAAGTTAAATGTTTAATCGTATGCGTAGCTCTCGACTTTACCAAATATGGGTACCGAGTTCTGTGTTCATTTGGGATAAAGTTCAAGCTTTAAATTTGATTTGGCAATTTTTTACAAATAAATATATAATTAAACTTAAAAAATCAAAATTATTAGATATCACCATAGAATTGTAGAATCGATATTTTATTATAAGATATTTTTGTTTCGATATATTATATTTTATGGAAATTGTGCGGACGGAGAAATGTGCAATTTGTTATACTTACAATTTATATAGAGAAGTGGGAATGTTAATATGTTTTCAAAATAATGTATCAAAATACATTTATAAAATCACTAGTATGGTTATATATAACATACAAAATTACAATAAAGAGAAATGAATTCGAACTACTTTCCCAATAGGAAACATGTCAATCTAAAAATTGGTTGACATGACCTTCAATATTGGCATTGTAGTCATTTAGTATAGCAAAGTATATCTAGTATTGTATAATATAGGGGTTGTTTTATTTATAAGGGCGAGTGCAAGTGACACGAGGGGGATGTAGGAGAGGGGACAAGTACAAATGTAGAGAAAATCGCGTTATTTTTAACTGTGTTTTGATAAAATGTGGATAAATTATGCATGGTGGGTGTATAGAAGTTATATAGATTATGGTACGTACCTAAAGAAAATGTCAATTATTGATTAAAAAAATACCCACTGACTTTCTGGAGCTGGTTTTTATCAGTTCCAAAGCAGTAATTTTTGTGAACTTGTGGTAAATAAAATATTTGACCATTAAAACTGAAGAACGTAACTACTAAATCAAAATTGAAATATTTTATAATTCACTAGTGCGTGAAATCCCGTTTTTTCCGTTTCTATAGGAATTTCGGAAAATCCTCTCTTAGTGGTCTCCTATGGTCTCCAAAGAACCTATATGCCAATATTCAGCGTTCTACGCCGCGAATTTTCATTTGTATATACAGCCTGTCTCAGATACGGAAGAGTTTTATATTATCAAAAGTATAGACCGTAAAGCTCATAATAAAAATAAAAATAAGATGATTTTAAATATTATTTTCACAATTCTTAACTAATATTATAAAGCTGCAGAGCTTATAAAGCATTCCATTGACCACAGGGGCGAAGCCGCATATAAAAGTTCGTATAAGATAATTTTAAAAAGTTAACTCATATTTTTTTTTTGTTTAATACTTCTTAAGGAAAAGTTAATTTGTACCTAAATGTACTTCTATCTGTCTTAATAGGAACGGACGTTCCCTGATTCCCTCTGCTTATCCTGGTATGTGAGGGATACAGCGTGAAGCTATTCAAAATATATTTTTAGGCTTAATTTAAGAAATTTTCAAGTGACATTTTCAAACGGTCATAAAAAATCATTAAAATCACTTCACCGTTGAATGATATAGTGTTGTAGTGTATTGTTCAGAAACAACCCTACGATAGGGGGGTTTGGGTTTATTAATTTCTTGTCAGTTGTTTAGTACCTACTCATATATTTTAATTTAAAAAAATCTATAGACGTCAAGTGTTTCACCTCGTACTCTTGAAATAATTGATTTTATTTTAATTAACTAATATTAAATGTATTGTAATATATTATGTTTAATTTCAATATAAAATAATATCTTACTAAAAATCTAAAAAAACTTCTTACTACATGGTGCTACTTATTTTCTTTCAATTTATTTCAGTTATTTAAGCCTCACGCTGTATCCCGCATATAGAAGAAAAGACACAAGGAACCTTATTTTAAGACGCCGTTATTTTCTGCCTGTAGATGCCATTGCTGGAGACATTGCGTGGTAGATGATACAACTCAACGCCGCGCCTTGCATTTTGACCAAAGCGAGGAAATGAACATAAGTAATCCTCCCGAGTGGAACCCAAACAGATCGACAGCTGTGCCGATGGACCACGAATAGCTAAAGTATTTATTTGACTTCATACTTTTCTTCTTATTATATATATGTATTCCTGAAATCCTATTTATGAAGGCGTACTTAATAAAATATTTAATATTTTCATTTCATTTGCTCTGGTGTCAAGGCAAAGCCCAATGTTGAGTTCGCCACTCACACTTAACAATGCCTCCAGAATTTGGCAGAAAATAGGGTACGCAGTGTCTTAACACTAGGTTCCCTCTTCCTACCCTACTGTATGCGCGATACAGCGTGAAGCTGATATTTATTCATATAAACCTACTTGATTATTAAAGCCTTAGGAGCTGAGTACCACAACTAAATATAACCTTATTCGGGGCCAAGAATATTATTCTAGGTTTATTAGGGATCTGACGGTTATTGCTAGCCCGCCCGCCAAATATTTCACCTGAAGTTATTAACTTAATAATTTAGTTAATACATAGGTAACTATATATAAGAAGATATTTTTATTGTGGATTACACTCCGATCTAAAGTTTCCTGCGAATTTTCCAAACAGTGAATGTTAAGAGGCGGAACCTAACACCGTCTAATCGAACCAGGGGAATATAATGATAAGTAAGCCGTTGTGGTGCAGCGCGAAGCGAACTCGAGTGTTGGGGGTTTAATTTTCACTCGGAGGAATGAATTTGAAATGTCTCGTAATTTGGGCGAAATGCAGAAGACGGAGTGTCTTAACTCTACGTTCCTTTTGATTACCACGCTATGCGTAAAAAGGCGTGAATCGTAGATATGTATACGAGTATATAGTAGGTGTATTTAAAACAAAAACATAATCTATACAAATACTAATCTGTACATAGCAAGTATTTAAGACAAATTAAAATGAGGGAGGGGTCTATATAAGAACAATACAAAACAAATATTTTTAGAAGGCTTGTCCAGTAGGTACAGTAGTCCACTTTCATAAAATTGGATGCGGTTTTTGTCATTTCTATTCTTTCTTTTTACTTGTCATTGTAAAAAAAATCTTTGTTTACTCCTACAGGTAGAGTTCTAATAAATTTCTCAATTATCGTTCCAACTTCTAGAAAAAATATGAAAAATGAGTTTAACTCGCATTGATTATAATTGTAATTATATTTATATTATTTTGTACTATTCTAACGGCTATTAAAAATTACGTCTGAATAGAGCAGATTAGTAATATTTACGGCCCAGCAGCACAGCTTCTCATTGTCAACGCTATAGTTCTGGGTTTGATATCTACTCAGGGGAAGAATTCAATCTCTATCTTCTATTCAAGAAACCCTAAGTATTTGAAATTATTTTCAGCTTAATACCTCCACGCGATCTCGAGAGAGGTCTTGACAGACGGACAACAAAGTGATCCTATAAGCGTACCATTTTTTCCTTTTAAGGTACGGAACCCTAAAAATGATAAAATCCAAACTGTCAAGCATTATTTAGTAATCCCAAATGAGAACAATAACACTTCGCTTGCACACATTATAGAGAGAGAACGAGAGAGAGTGCATACGCAGATAATACGGCAATCGGTAATAAACTAACCGTCCCCCGCTAGCCAGACAATTGGGGTTGCTCTGACCTCTAAATAGTCTACAATACCGATTTCATTCTAAATTATAGTTAGATTTGAGTACAGTACAGTGTTTCAGTACTGTGCGATTAAAGTATTAACTAATTGATGTTTTCGTCTCGTTTTACTTTGACATTTTAATGGTAGTTATATATTAATTCAGATTTCAGAGCGTAGCTATAAAGGTAAGATGAATTAAAAAATATTATATATTTAAATGTATGTGTATTTATCTCTTTTTAACCGTCTTCTGTAAGAAAAAGAGGTTATCAATTCGACTGTTTTTTTTTTATTATTTTATCTACTACAACTGCTTCTACTAAAATAATTTGTCAATAAATTAATAAGAATTATTTTAAAACTATTTTACTTAGTATGAATTTTCATATATTTTTAAATATAACCAACTATCAACTATTTTAATAGCAGATTCCAATCCTGCAAAAAATTTACTTTTCATACGAAACATCAGTATATTCCCAATATTTTTTTACCTTTTTAGTATTTTCAGATATTTCATACTAATATAGAAAGGCAAAGAGAACCAAAGTTTGTTATAAGGGACGATCAAATAAAAAGCCTGAAGACTTTGACCATTCCATGACATGAATGACAAATAAAAAAAATAGAAGAGACAAAAGTCACGTACAAATTGATTTGATATCCCAAGAGAACTCTTTGTCTCATCAGAACCAATAGGTACTCGTACCATTGAAAAACTGATATAGAGAAATCTTTCAAACATCGATTTGTATATCACACAACTGAATTTCTGTCATACAAAGGAAGTATTGACGAATTACTTCGGATTCTTCGTACAATATACGAATATAATTATAGTATAAAATAAATATATAATAAAAAAAGTTTCTATGCCTTTCTCTTACTTCAAATTACAACTGATTTTTCTATACAAAATAAACTTATATAGATATTTTTTTTAACTTCAAGGCGTATACTGCACGTAGCAGGGTAGACAGAGGGAACCTGAAAATCTAGTGCTAAGACACTCCATTCCCTCCTTCCGGATGAAAATAACTCTATAGTAAATAGAAAGGCATAATATTCTATACTCTGTAGTATTTTAATGCGCTTTTTTAAGCATTACAAAGCTACTTAAAGAAATTTAATTGGGGTAAAAACTTCAAAGACACCCTTACACACATTCAAAAGGGATTATACGTGCCTAATTTAGTATTATTTCTTCCCTTACTATAGTATTTATTTTTATATTTAGATTTTTTTCAGCAGGGAACCTAATGTTAAGACACTCCGTTCCCCACCTTCCGCCGGCTCAGCGATTACATGTTAAGTGGTGGAACTCAACGCCGCGTTTTGTCTTGTTACGAGAGTGAGTAAATTAAAATATTCATTCATTCTCCAGAGTGGCAATAAGCCGAACCCACAACCGTAGCGTGTACAGTCACACGCTTCTACCACTGCGTCAGGACGGCCTCAAAACATTTAAAATCATATTAATTTAATATTCCCATAAAATCATATTAACACTTTGGAGATTCTTGGTTTTGTATAATTTTATGATCATAATATTAATATGAAAACAGTAATATTTTCAGCTACACAATCAAATTAGATAACTATTTTTTTATTTATATTTAAAATATTATTTAAATATTTAAAGTACAAATAAAAATGTTCCCTTATAATAAAATAAAATAATAAAAAAAATGTCATAACTATATTTTTTAAAAACAATTTACTTCCATATTTATACATAGTCTAAAAAATATTTCCTATTATTATTAAAAAACAATACTTACCTACCACATTAAAAAATCCCAAAACAAACTAAAAATCATATCGTAAAACAACACAACACTAAAATCGTAATAAGTTCAATCGTGAAAGCTCGGAGGGACGTGCGCTCCCTCTGAAACACGCGGCGCTTCTGGCGGGAGTCTGGCATCTGGATATCGTGAATGGGAGAGCTTATAGGATATAGACATTAGACAGTGTATATATTATGTGATGTCTTTTTTTTTACATATGTGAATGTCTGAATGATATCGCAAATATTTAAATAAATAAAAATTGAGGCCAGTCGTTGAGCACTGGAACACGTGTGTGACTGTGAACGCCACTGTTTGTGGGTTCGACACCCGCTCCAAGATATAAAATATTTAATATTTTCATTTCTACTGCTCTGGTGACAAGGCAAATAGCGGCGTTGAGTAGCGCCACTCAACATGAAATGGGAAAATTCGATGGAAAATGGACAACGGAGTGTCTTAACACTAGGTTTCCTATCTGCAGGATATAGGGTATATTATAGTATATTCTGGAAATATTGCGTGTTGAGTGGCGGAACTCAACGCCGCACTTTGTCACAACACCAAAGCGAAGATATGAAAATAATAAATATTTAATTTCTTTGACTGGGAAAATAATGATCCAAGTCCAAGTGAAACTTTCATTAATTTCGAATAATGATGTAATGGTCATAATGATTGAATCTTAATGAAAGCTGAAGCCGATGAAATCAATTGATTCCTTAATGATGTACCTACAAGTATAATTATTAAGACAACTTTGTATCTTTGTATCGGGTCACTGTATTTTTTTCATAAAAATTATAATAAAAACTGTAGTAGCGAAGGACTCTCGAAGCTAAGGCCCCTTGGAATATTATTATTAAAAATAAAAATAATTAAATCTTAATAAAGTAAGCCATGTAAAAAAATATTATAAAAATTGAATCATAGCAGAAAAGCGAGCAAAAGTTAGCCCACTTATATGTTATATAATTTCTTTTTCATACATTCTTGTGTAAACTACTGAAATTTCATTAATTTTGTAACTATTTGGATTTGTTTTGATAAAACGTGGCATTTATTTTTAATTTCAATTTTTAATAAAATTTTAGTCGACGGAGGATACAATGGACGGATTACAGTTGTGGATTCGATTCCCACTCGAGTAATAAACTATTATTATTTTTTTCCTCACTCTGGTAAAGAGAAAAAGAGCGGCGTCGCATTCCGCCACTCAAAACGCAACTTCTCGGGTAACGGAGTGTCTTAGCACTAGGTTTCCTCTGCTATTCGGAAAAAAATTGAAGCAGTTTTTTTATGTAACTATATCATATCTACGTTTGTGAGGATGGCTATAGGGTTCTTAGCATTTGTCTATTATTATTGGATAGATTTCATTTTTTTTTTAAATCATATGGAAAGTATCATAAAATATAATAATTAATTAAAATTAAGTATGGCATGTACATATTATTATATAAAACATAAAACAATTACATACTTTAACATCACGTCCCCGCGGCAAGGGAAACTCATTACGTATACAAATCTCTCGAGGTCCCTGTCAACAATTTTTGTTCATAAAAATGTGCTTCCAGCCTAATTTACACTTATTTAAAAGCTTTCCATCATGTTTCGTGGCCTAGTTTTTACATGTTGTAACATGTTTTTACATGGAGTTACTTATTAAAATATTTTAATTTTGAAAAGTAATAGCCTTTTTCAGATTAAAGCTGAAGTGTAATAAATATGGTTAGCAACTGTATTCACGTAGCACATTTTTTGTTGAGGATTTGCACATTCATATTTTTTTTACGACGTGGTCTGTTAAAAGTTAACACTAGTTTGTCTGTACCTATCCTGCTATTTGCGGGAGCTAATAAAAAATATAATAATGAACGAAATTAAAATCTTAACATTAATTATTTGACCGTGTAGAGAATTCTTAAAATAACATCAGCGTGGAGAACTTCTCTAGCTGGGGTTTTTTTTACTTTATCTATACTTTTTATGTATTTTTTTTAGTTTTATCTTTTTATCAAAAAAATCTGGGGTGACTAGACTATTCAGGGGTGGACATCATATTATTTGGAGGTACGCGTGGCTCTCTTGTCTTCCCTTTTCCTTTTTGGTCCAATAGATAGACTATAACAGTTGCATTTATAGTTTTTTTAGATATCTCCTCCTTATCTCCTATCCTCTCATTCTCTCCTATCCTTCCTATCCTCATCCTCTCCTATCCTTAGGTATCTAAAGTATATGTTAATGTTTATCACAATATATTTTTTGGTAAGTATGAAATTAACTAATAACTTTTTAATATCGCCATCTAGTATAAAATGTATGAAGTTTTGGTAGCACATGAGTATTGAAATAATTGTGCATTTTAGTTCGACCTAGTTTTATTTCCATTCACTAGATGTCAATAGTAGTATGCAATTTTAAAACAGAATTTTGTAACTTACATATTTCAATTCCAATAAAAATACTTAATACCGTATAAGTAGGTATTAAGTATTCTTATCCTGTAAATATTTCTGAATTGTATAATAGACTTTACTTCTTACTATTAAATTTACAGTTACTTAAGATTTTTGTGGGGGCAAATTTAGAATACTAAAAATGAAATATTTTCTTTTTCTCACTGTGTTTATACGACAACGGAGTTGATTTTGGTCACTTATCACGCAATAACTCCAAATTTAGACAATACGTGGAAACAGAGTGGCTTAACACTTGGTTCCCTCTGCATGCTCTGGTATAAGCACGATAAAAAAGCGTAAAAAGTTATTTTTAAAAATAAAGCTATTTCTAACTATATATTCTAAAGTCATTATCAAGTCATAGTCCTTTATTTAACAACAGAGTTCAAGTTGCAGGTTATCAACATTATTTAGCTGTATAATTATATGTTATTGAAGTTTATATTTGTAATACGTAAAAACCATTTTATTCCATAACCATACTTGATGTGGAGGTTTTAAATTATTATTTTCTCAAATTGAGGCCGTCGTAGCGCTGGAGCACATAGGTGTGATTGTAATGCAACGGTTGGGGGTTCAATTTCGGTGAAATTAATGACTATTTATTGATATTTTGATTTCTTCACTCTGGCACCAAGGCAAAAGCTTGGCGCTAAGTTTCGCCAATCAACATGGAATGTTTCAAAAAAATCGGCGGGAAGTGGAGAACGGATTATCTTAACACTAGGTTCGCGGTGCCTACCATGTTAGATGCTGGATAATATGGATTTTGATTTGAAAAAATATGCATTATGCCAGACAATGTTCAAATTACTGCAAATATTAAAAATATGTGCCATGTGCATATTTGTTCACGCGTTAATGATATGCATACTTACATACATATACATAAATAAAACTAATGTATTGAATTTGAATGACACAAACATATTGGATTCTTGGAATTACGTATTGATGTAAATTATTTTTGGAATAAATTTGTACATAAAAGAAATATAAAATTCATTTTGTTATTTTACATGCAAAATTTTAAGTAAGGTTTTATTTACAGGTATTTAAATATATGGCTTCAAAATTAGGGCGGCAAAGTTGAAATTGAATAAGAAGTTCCCAGGTTCCCTCTGTTTATCCTGCTAAGTGAATACAGTGTAAAGTTAAAAAAAAATCAGTTTAATGACTGAATTTAAAATATACACAGTAAAAAAATGCGAAAAGCACCAAACTTTACAGTTATATCAACTTAACAAACAAATAATATACAAACGTACATACATACAAAAACAAAAAAAAACTCGAAACCAAAGCTTTTAGAGCACTTTCACTATCACCCGTTATCAAACGCACAAATACTACCGACAGTGCGATATCGCGCATGACCGACAAAAGTCGTCCACAGCCATACAAGCCAGTCACGCCGCAGCCTATAGCGCGGCCGCGCGCCGCTACCGTACTCCATACAAAAATCCATTAAAACTCCATACAAAAATAATTAATAATGGTTCAATATTAATAAAAATAACTAAATTACGTGTTAATTTTTTTATAGTGAAGTGAAAATGAGGCGAAACGTGAAAATTTTGTTTGGATTTGCGGCGGTATGGTTTTTTGCGGTGTTTTACTATGTGCATTCGGACTCTACTCATACAAAGGTAAGGGAGATTTATTCAAGGGGTTGTTTATCGAGAATCAGCTGATGGCACCACTGCGCATGATCGTTAATACGATGCAGTATTTTTTTTATTTTATTTGTATATAAATTGTACCTTATGTGTACAACCTGTATACAAATAAAATAAAATAGTGAAGAATGGAGTGTCCTAACATTAGGTTCTCTTTGCTTACAATCCTGTGTGTAGGATATAGCGTCAAGCGTGATTTATTTGTTTTTTATTTTTGTATATAAACGAGAATTATGTACCTAAATTTAATTTGAATATCTAAGTTTTTTACAAGTTTTGCTATAATTAGACTATAAGGGAAAACCTATAGTTGTTTCGATAACATAAATAATAATCATCGCGAGTATTTATTAGGTTTTTCTCTTATTTTATATACGTCAAGGGTCATTTCGATTAAAATGAAAAGTATCGATTCGATGTTAACTGAATTAAATGTAGAGTTCACATCTCGATCGCTACAATTGCTAACTATAATTGTTTTAATTAGAGCCTTGAATGAAATAGGTACTGTAAATAGATGTTATTATGAGTGATTGCATATACTATTTCACAATAAGTTAACTTAATTAAAATTGTTAAACGATATTCTAATATTTACTATTCTTCTGCAATTTTAAGGGTATAAAGACAGTATTCGTTCTGTATTTATGGTGGAAGTTAGCGGAACCTTTTATCTCACTAAAAAGAGGAAATACTTCTTTGATATCGTAAATATTTACATTTGGGTACATTATGTTGACCCGAGTCGGTTAAGATTTATTTGTATTATAAGAATACATAGTTATAGCATAATTAAAAATATAAGACATTATTGAATTAAAAAATATTGTTACTTGTTTGTTAAAAAACATTTTAAAAAACCATGTAGCGGGATTTGAACCTGCGCCTCTTAGACATTGTCCAAGCACTCTGATCAATAGGCAATTTATATATTTTTTACCCCGAGATGACTAGAGGTGCACTATGCTAAAATAGGTGATGAGTGCCGATTCAAGCTTTATTTAAATAAATCTCTTTTTTCAAGTCAAGTTAGCACACAATTATACTACACAGATTAAAGGTGAGAAACCAAGTACATCCTACCTTATATCTCTATTATCTTCATGCTCTACGCTAATATTACAAACCGAAAATGTTTGTTTTGTTGAACGTACTAATCTCGGGAACTAATAGCTCGAATAAAACAATACTTTTGTATTAGATTGTCCCTTTATCGAGAAAAACTATAAATTATTTAACATCCCGTTAATCATTTCAATGGAATTCACTGTACCTGTGGTCATAGTTACCAAGGGTTACCAATTCTTAATTATTTCTTATTTTTTATTGCTTCACGCTATATCCCGCACGTCGAAAGGTAAAAGGGGAACCTGGGAACCCAGTGCTAAGACACATCCCTTCAACATTTTCCTCCGAATTCTGAAGACAATGCTTGTTGAGTGGCGAAACCCAATGCCGCGATTTGCCTTGATATCAAATAAATACAACTGAAAATGTTAAATATTTCGATTGAACCCCTAACCTATCGCGCACGGTGATATCCCTCCGCTACTACTGACCCGTTAGTTATTTCAATTTCCATTAAATAAAAAAATATATATAAAATTTAAAAAAACACCAATCTTTGCAGGATAATAATACATTATCTAGATTAACAAAGAGTCAAACAAAGTTGCCGCGTAATTGCACAGTGAAGTACAAATAATTGTTGTATTAACAAGGATAATCATTTGTATGACTCATACAAAATTGTAATAAAAGCCTTTGTATTGAGAGTTATTTTCACATTTTGCAATAATAGATGTCTGTATATTAATTTATATTTTTTATAATGTTTTTTAGTTTAACTAATTATAATAGGTAGGAGGCGGAGGGAATCTAGTGTTAAGACACTCCTTGACTCGACTCAACTTACCCATGTAGTGCCCAATTTTCATGACATTCCCTGTTCAGTGACGGAACTCGTCGATATGACTCCCATATCTTATTACCAGAATGAGGAATCTAAAATAATAATTTTCCTCCAGAAGGAATCGAACCCACAACCATCACGTGTACAGTACACACACTGAACCACGACATACTCCGGATATAAAAAATATGACTAACATTTAATTATTTGTAATTATTTATTAGATAAGATATTTATTAAATACTTTCACTATATATATAATTCTTGAAGTAAAAAAAATAAAGTATTAAGAATTTTTGCCACTTTTAATTCAAGCGTAAATCCACCAAAATGTAACTTAATACCGCCATTACGACCCGGATCTTGTTATTATAACCGTTTAAAATATTAAATATGAGGATAATTAAGCTTTCTTGTAGGTTGGTATTAATATTAAAATAATTTATATTGTTATTTAAAATCTTTATTTAAATTTCTGATTATATTAACAAATAAATATTCAAAACTTACAATAAATAGCTATTACAACACAGTTGGACAGTGCCTAACTGACTATACAAAGGTAGGCATAGGTTCAAATTTAATTCGGGGTATTCCGTTTACCGTTTTGAACCAGTGTCAAAGCATATTCATCCTCCTCGAATTGCTGGTAAGTGGCGGAATTTAAAACTGCATTTTGTCTTTAGAGCAAAAAATGGTAATGACTCATTCCCCCTAATGAACATCAAACCCACAAACATCGCGTCTACAATCCGACGCCATTCCATTGCGCCATGAGGACTTTTTTCATCAAATTAAACACAAAATTTGTTCCAGAAATAATAATTGAATATTAATGTTTATGGAAAAAAATATCAATATTTTTAATTAAATTCTTTGCTAATAATGCCTACAATGTAATAAAAAAAATTAAATGAAGTAAAAAAAAACGCTTTTCTACACCAATATAAATAAGTGAATATAGAATGTCCGCGCTACAAATTATATTAAGAGCCTATATTCGAATGCTTTACAAGTAACCACCGAAGAGTTCCAATATTCAGGTCCTGGCTCCATCAACAGATCAGCTCGATAATACCATATTCCATATTGTATTGTCAATGCTACGCATAACTGCCACGTTTCTTAATGATATAAATACTAAAAGTGGGTCAAATTAAGTTTCTTATATTTTATCACAAAATTTCAAGTTAACTTAATAAAAATATGTAGAAAACAAAAATTCTATTATATAACACATTACTATAACGTCGACGGCGACATTGAAATCACTTTCTATTTGTTTATTATGAACGGTTTCTGAAACGAAACGCTTTTCATACTGTTTACTTGTAACATTATCGACTACGATGGAATTTAAATAAGAAATTATGAAAATTACTAGCGACCCTACTCCTCTCTCAGAGTAATAATAATATTATTATTCCCTCCCCTGCTAATAAAAATTGGAGAACGGAGTGTCTTAAGGCTATCGCTTAGCTGTTGGATCAAGAACCGGATACAGAAGGCAGTGTTACTTGAGACGGCGCGTATTGTGCGGAGGTTCCTCTCTCTGGAGCCCTAGCCACCGATGGCTTGGACCCTTGTCCCCCCCTCGGAAGAGTGGTTTTTTTTATATTTTTAAATGTAGGTATTATTTTATATAATAATTTATATTTAAATTTAATAAAAGTATATCATGCAGCCTATCCTTCTATACACTCCGCTTAAAAAGAATCAAGCATCAAATATGTAAGAAATATCGTTACAATATATGAACCATATTATCAGAACCAAGTGACATAATAACAAATAATTACTAGTAGATAAGCAATGTTTACATCAGCTATCTGGCTGAAGCGTGCCCTACTGAACATCTGATAACGCGAGTAAAGAGTTGATTGAACTTAATTTTTTTTCAGCTTCACGCATTAACCCGCAAGTAGTAGCATAGGCAGACCGGGCGTAGTGCTAAAACACTCCGCTCTCCACTTTTTGTCTAATTCTAACCGAATTTAGAGGGAAATTTACAATAATACAAATTGTACATTGGAATTTATGTAATTTGCTTATAATATAACAATAAAATATACCGGACAGATCAGTGTTTGGATCGCTAGTATATAAGTTAATTTTCATGCCGTTTCATGCCGTTGCCGTTAATTTTCCGCCTAATTCAAAAGGCATTGGCGTGTGAGTGGCGGAATTCATCGCCGCGCTTTGCCTCGACGCTAGAACGAAGAAATGAAAATATTAAATATTTCATTTCCCCAAGTGGGATCAATAACATCCTGGACATGGCAGAGTAGATAGAGAGAACCTGCGCCATTTCCGTTTATCATTTTCCCGGAGCTGGAGGCATTGCTTTGCTAGAGACCTTGCGTGTTAAGTGATTATTGAGTTTTTTTTTTGCGCAATTAGGGTGAAGATATTCCTATTACGAGTATATGAACTACAATAGCCTGTAAGAAAGAATAATTAATATTTTTTTATTGACTATCATTTTATTTAGTACAGTAACTATTAAACTACTTGTAATTATATTTAATCTATCATTTCCATTATTCTAGAGGCCTGTAAATGCAAGTTTGTCTAACATGATGATTACTACTACCTATCGTTGTAATCTATGTATCTGTTTCTGTTTTGTGTTTCTGTTTATGTATCTGTTTTGTGCATATATATATGTAAGTCCATTATTGTATCTTTATATGAATGTATATATGATATCTATGTATGTATTTATATATGAATATTGTATGTTTGTATGTTTGATATAATAAATTACAAAATATCTTTATGCAAAGTTAACCGCCACCAAATTGTATCGTACTATTAGTTTTTGTTAAAAAAAAAAAAAGTTGCCTGTAAGAAATCACTTATAGTGATAAGGCCGCCTATGCACTGTATGTATATAATTACAAATCTAATTGTATTTTCTTTGTGCAATAAAGTATTTTTGATTGATTGATTGATGATTATGGGTTCGGTTCCTACTCATGTAACAAGAAAAATCGTGCCTTTAAGTTTTATCAGTTTTTTATCACTCAATATACGATATTTCGAAAATGAGGCGGAAAATGAGAATTGAAATGTCATAACCTTAAGTTAACAAAAAACGATAAACGTAATGATACTAATTATTTTTCTAAGCATTCTAAGTTGTAATAAATATGTCAAAATGAGAAAAAAAATTATTGTTATTTATTATATCAATCCCGTTCTAATACAAAAGAACTATTTGAAAAAATTAGTTTCCACGATAAAATGACTTTTCATATTGACTTTGCCTTTCATTAGACAAGGAGGAACATGTAGAGTGTGACAGAAATAGAAACACATTAATAGTTCAAAAATACGTAAGAGTAAATGAGATAGCTATAGTGAAAGTATTTCGACTAAAATGAAAGCTTCCGGATCGATAAGGGTGTTTATTTGGGGTGAATAAGTTAAAAATTGATTTGTTTAGTAGGTATATAGTGATTTCTGAATGTAGATAGTACAAAATATGATAAAAAAATAAACATGTTATTATTATATAGCCTTTGAACACTTTTATAGTAGACCTTTTTCCCACATGGCAGGCTTTGCAGAGGGAACCTACTGTCACATGACACTCCGTTTCCTACGCACCGTCGAATTTTCAAAGCAAGTTTACTGGTGGAACTCAAAGCCACACGTTACCAAAGAGAAAATATTAAATGTTTCATTCCCCTGCCAGGGAATCGAACCCGTCGTATCGCCCGGGGTATCGTTTTTTTTAGTAGTGTTAATTGCTAAAAAAAATCATAAACATATTATAAAACAGTACGTAGGAAAACTCTATCTGTCTCAATTATTAAAGTTAAATAAGACCGGAATTTATTGTAACTGATTATTACGTAGATACATCTTCTGTGATTGAGACCAGTGTGACCAGACCAAAGAAATGATAATATTAAATATTTTATTATCTCGAATGAGGATTGAACCCACAACCAGTCACGTTTACAGTCACACGCTGGTGCCCCTACGCAGCGACTGGCCTCAAAGTTTACTTGCCACAAAATAAAAAGTTTTTGTCATAGCATCATTATTCGTGAAAAAAATAGTCTCGCTGCAAATTCACTACTATGAAATCATCGAGTGACAAAAAAGGCTTTTGAGGCAAACGAAAATGACATATTTTTTAAAAAATGTCATATTTTATAAAAAAATATGACATTTTTAAAGACCATTCGTAGGACTCGTGGGTTCAATTGCCAATAGAAGTAATTATAAAGTCCTTCTGTATAGAGATATTTGACTTTGGCCATTAAAAAAGGACTCTAGCTCTGCAGTGTCTCCTACATAAGCATAAGCCTTGGCATATAGCAGGATAGGCCGCATAAAACCTGGTCTTAAATAAAAATAATTCAATCCCCCGGGTGAGAATCAAACCCACAACAGTCGCGGTTACAGTCTCACGCTGTACCACTGCCCCCCCGACGGCTTATAGTGTTTAATAATTATAAGCACGACACAAGAACCTAAACACATGTAAATAAATAAATATGTACAGGTATAATTCAAAGTATAATCTATTATATAAAGCTATAGTTTTTTATTCACACACAGTTTAACTTTAAAAATAAACTTGTTTTTAATAAAAACGATCTAAGAATATTAAATTTATTTAATATCAAAAGTCAAGGTCTGTATTATCGACAATATTTAACTAATCTATTCGTAGAGAGGTCCACGGATAGAATACTAAAAGATAAGAATTCAACTACCCAGGATGCGTGGACTGCATTGGAAGTGACCCTAGAAGTTTTTTATCATGTCCTTCTAGAAATAAATTTGGTTATGCATGAATTATTTATATTAGTATTGTACTGTCACTAACGTGTCTACCGTATATATTACGTAAGGCACCTTTTCCTAAAATTAACTAAGTCATTACGGGAACAGAGTGTCTTAGCACTAGGTTCTCTATATTCTGCTATGCAGGATTGAAAAGATAAAGAATCAATGCCATGATATTACACCATTAAAATGACACTGGTGTCATCTAAGATACAGATTTTTTCGTTTCATGTTTTCGTGTTTCGCACAACTCAACGCCGCGCCCGTTACCAGAGTAAGGAAATGAAAATATCAAATATTTCATTTTCTCGAGTATGAATCAAACCCAAAACCTGTCGCACTTATATTCGCACTCTTATGCCACTACGCCACTGGCCTAAAATACTGATACCAGTATTTATTAACGTGAAACATAAACAACGAGACTTATATAGCAACAGTGTTTCAAAGGAAGGATGCTTTAAAAAGTGTTGGCTCGTAAATTACTCGTATTTATAGCGTTGTAGGAAACGTGTTGCATTTGCATCCAATGTTATAATGAGGATGAAATTTCAATTTTTTTTCTTCTTTTTAGCTTCACGCTGTTTCCCGCACATGGTGGAGTAGGCAGAGGTAACCTAATGTTATCTTTCGGTCAAACTAAGACACTTTTTTCTCTACTTTTAACCTAATTTTCGTAGCATTGCGTGTTTAGTCGCGAAACTCAACGCTGCGTTTTGCGTCGTTACCATGACGAAGAAATGAAAATATTGTGGGGGGATCGAAAATAACTTAATCTAACACTAGATTCCCAGGTACCCCCGGTTTACCCTGTTATGTGCGAAACTCAGCGTGAACCTAAAAAAAAAAGATTGAGAAGAAGAATAAAGATAAAGTAACTAACTAACTAAAAATATCTAACTAGACACTATAAAGATAGAATCGTTATTTTGTCTAGCCACAGCACATTACAGCACGTAGTTCAGAATAATCCACAATCGAAAGGCGGAATACATATTAAAAGTGGATAATCGACCTGATATTCTTAACACGAAGTAGAAAGTACTTGGAGTATTTTAAAACCAACTTAAATTCAAACCACGGTTCAACCTTATTGAAGTAGTCTACGTTTTAGTTTATGTGAACTAAAGCTATAAGGAAACTAAATTTTTGGAATAAATTTGAATGATTCATACATTTTAAAAGGATATTTGGATGGAAAGTGTGTCAATTTCGTCAAAATATCGGCCATTTTGAAGGAAAGTGTTTGGAATTGTTTATCAGTTGTACCTCATTGTTTTTGCTGAAGGAGGGCATGTATGAAGAGGTTGATGATAGTGGACGAGACGAAAGAGGTATGCAGAGACCGTAGCCTCGGAGTTCTCTATGACTTCCCCACTAGGAAACCAGCCTGCAGCTAAGTTAATTGTTTTTGAGATTAATGGAAAATAAAATATATGGAAGCGAAATTTTAAATATAATCATTTCTTCGAATGGGGATAAAATCCAGAACGTTGTTTAATAATCCAGAATATTGTTCATTGTAATACAATTCATTAATTCGTTCATTAAAATTTAACTGAGTCTCAAACATGATAAGGTATTTATTTAAAAAAGTGCATTTTTTTCAAATATATTATGTAAATATATAAAGAAATCAGTTAAAATAACTTAATTTATATTTTTATAACAATTTTATGCAAAAAATATAACTGTTTTCACGCAGTAGTTATTTAGGCTAGTTAAATTATAATGTCATTGACCGTTCACTTGCAATTGATATAACAGATGAGGCCATCGTAGCACAGTGGGTAGTTTCTTACTGTTAGTACGACGGTTGCAGGTTTGATATGTACTGACAGGGATATTTGTGGAGGAGGCAGAGGGAGTCTAGTATTAAGACACTCCGCTGCCCCCTTTCCGCCGAATTCTGGAGGCATTGCGTGTTGAGCGGCAGAACTCAACGCCGCGCCGTGTGCGGGATGCAGCGTGAAGCTCATTTTATTTTATTTTAGTGTCTATATATATAAATATTATGTATAAAGTAGGTAGTTATTTAAACATAAAGCGAACAAATAATTAATGTTTACCGTTGTTTGGACAGTTAATATTACTATAGCAATCTTAATGGGTACTAAAAATATTTAATTACATTATAATCATGATACTGTATTGGGGTTTTTTAAATATATCATAATTATTTTTATTTACAAGTTTGCTTTTCATATCTTAAAATACATTAAAAATTCTAAAAAACCAAAAGCATTTTCAAAAAGTCCACATATATTTCTAACAACGGTATTAGAACGTAATGAGTATAATATTAAGCATTCTCCGGTCGACACTTCATTTATATTCATATGGCATAGACGAAGATAAGTCTCGTTTAATATGAGATCTTAAAGGGATTCCTTCTATCTCGAGGACGCCTGTGGCATGGTACACAACTCAATTTCCTCACGTTTCTTCCCTTAAAGGAAAAGTATGAACAATTTTATTATATAAAAGACTATATAAGTCTTTGTTCTTCCTATATTAGTAAACTCATATATATAAAAATATATGATAAGTAATAAAATTCATTTTAATAAAACTGCCTGTTATTTACTTTTATGTTCTCGCTTCTTTAAGTCAAAGTGCGGCGTTAAGTTCCACCTTTTAACACGCAATGTCACGAATTCGGGGGAAAGTGAAAGGATTGTATGTATATTGACTCTAGGCTCTCTGCCCATCTGCTATACGTAGGATACAGCATGAAATTAAAATTAAAATAATTTAATAAATACTAAATAATCCATTATAAATATTTAAAACTTTCCCACAATGCCGTTGCTAGATTAGAAAATGACAGGATGATAACCGGACAGGCTTTCACGGTCAACGAGTGTTTAATTGCGATTTGCGATTTATACTTGTAAATGTAAATGGTGTCTTTAGAAACCATTTCCTTTCTTACTTTATGTGGGAAGTAGGATTTCACGGACCGGTAGGATTAACTTTTTTCTCAGCTTCTTGTAGCTTTTTGTACCCGCTATATCCCGCTATAGCGTGATAGCATTTTCATTCCCTCGAAAGAAAATCGAACCCATAACCGTCACGTTTATCGCAGTGCCGCTATGACCTCGTTTATCTTCATTTATGCAATAGATCAAATTCTTCCGTTTCCGTCACACTTGGGGGAGAGATTATATTTAAATTATTTCATAAAGCCCAATGTTGGGTACTTTACCAAGGGGGGGCCTGGGTCTGGCCTCTTGTGGTCCACATAGCTTAATGAAATGGCATGAAATTTAAATATTATTCTTATACATAGTTTTGTTTACAACTTTATTTATTCTTCAAATTCAAATATTTTCAGGTTAATATACTGTAGGCATCCTACGGTAATAATTCCCCTTCTCAACCTACATAACTTCTAAATTATGCGAAAAAAGAATCTCTAAAAATTGTATAAATTCACTATAAAAATTGCTAGAAATAAACATTTTTTTCACAACAATCACAACCAACGCTATAAATAATCATTTTTTTTAATAAAAACTTTTATAGCAAAAGTTACTAAAATAGAATAGTACGTTAACAACTGCACACACGAGAGTAAAGTCAATAAGTGTCTAGTAACACTGACCTTGGAAACTTGCGTGGAGCTTTTAATAACTCGCTTTACAGTTATGAATGAAATTATTCTAAATAAAATTAACTTTGTCATTTCTTATATTAATTGACAAGTGTGCTGCAGTGGAATAGTGGCTGTGTTAGCGATAGTTACGGGTTCGAGGAAGTTTATGTATATATAAAAAAAACTCTTCACTTACTGAGTAACGGACAGACAACGGTGAACTTGAAAATATTTAAATTTAAACTCTTAAATAAACCGAAAATGAACATTTAATAAAAAAATAATATGTATAGACATGTAGTACAGTCGTTTGACGCCAGTCGTGGCGCAGGGGCCTTATTGTCCTTAAAATTATATTGTTATTAAATTTAAATAATTGTCTAGTTTAAGCAGGCGAAGCCGCGAGCAGGTGCTAATATTTAATATTTTTACAGCATATTGTATTTAATTTGAAAATTAAAATGTTCTTCATTTTGTTCTCATGGCCTAGATTCTTGCAATTAACCAATTAAGACAATTCCCAGACATAACAGTATTACATATGACTTTTAAATATTATTTATTACATTATACCTGAAAGGATTAAACTAAATTTCAACATGTTTTTTGGTATAAATAGAAACACGTATATGTATACCACGGTCAGAGGTAGCAATTAAAGTTTAATTAACATTAGATCAATTTCACACCGGGTGACTACGGTTATAATTGTATTAAAACGATAATATTTTCAAGCTATGCTTTCGTAATTCCTGGATTAGAACCCACGATTCTTATTAAGGCAAAGTCATTGTTATACCACAAAGACGTTTTGAAACACTCCGTTCCCAACTTTCCAATCGGGTTGTCTCGAAGGCTGGGTGCCGGCCCAGTTTTCGAGACAATGCATAATCTTGTTACCAGAGTGAGAAAATGGAAATAATTAATTCTCCTAAATGAGAATCAAACCCACAACTGTCGCGTTCACAGTCTGACCCTGCCACTACGCCACAACGGCCTAGTTATTTAAGACCCTAAATGAAATTAAAGAGTATTTCAATTATGTAAGCATCAAATTGCGTAATAAATTTCTTTATCTAAACACTTTTAATGCAAATAATCTTTTTATAATGAGTTCGTCTCGGAAATGAGAAATAAATTAACAGTTTCCGTTGAATAACTTTAGAACGGTCATTGTAAGTAAATGAACTGATTTTTTATATAAAATAAAAAGATAATTAACAATAATGTAATTGTTGTCGTTTTAAACCTTTTTTTTTGGATGAAGAATAAAAAACTTGTGAATATGTTGTTTTGTGACAATAAATGCTATATATATAGTAAAGTAAGTAGTAGAGTTCCGTCACTCAAAACATTTTGAAAATGAAGCACAGATTTCCAGACTTCCTCTGCCCACCCTGCTAAGTGCGTGATACAGCGTGAAGCCTAAAAATGACATTACTTTGAAACAATACCATATTAGTGAGAAACATATAAATTGACAAACATTAATAAAAACCGTAATAAGAAAGAAATAATCAGCATTTAAATCAAAAGGGAAATCAATGGGAAAAGTGTGGAAATTGACATCGTGGTAACCTTGTACACCTCTACTATGGGCATGTTGCTTTCTATTGGCGTTTAATTATGAGACTTGAACTAATTAGACTAATGTTACGCCGCGGCGTTTCTTTTTTTAGATTTTACAATTATTTTGTTAAGTGACGTCACTTCCTAACTTTAAACATGATTAAAGATTGTATATCTTTCGTACAAGTAAAAAGTATGGTCCATTAAAAATTGAAAATAAGCTTTTAGCATTTATCGTAAGTAACACACAATAGGTACCTACTTGTAGAATTTTGCAAAAAGTGAAGAACGTAGTATCTTAACAATAAGCTCCCTCTACCTAACCTGCTACATGCGGGCAACAGCGTGAAGCTGAAAAAAACATTTTTTTTTTCACCCACCCACCTATTATATATTTAGCTTTTACAACGCAGACGAAGCCGCAATTAAGAGCTAGTAATACATAAGTAGACACCGTTAATCGCTCTCTTGCATAATACTAGCGCGTTAATGCAAACATTTTTTTTATTTATAACGATGCTTTTTATTACTGTAATTAATATTTTTACATCGTTGCTTACAACTATTTAATCTGTGTTGTTATATAAGGATTTGTTAATAGGTGCTTTTGAATTTGGATTTTTACTATTTTTTTCGCTTCCCGGTTAAGGAACCTTATTTCGCTTGTTTTAGTGACAAATAAAATAAATGTCTTTAAAAGACAGTGTCATGTTTTTTTATATTATTATGGCGTTAGGTTCCGCCACTCAACACGCACTGTATCAAAAATTGAGAAGAATTTAGGGAACGAAGTGTCTTAAACGGAACGAAGTGGTGAAATTATACTACGATGTTGTCACGAAATAGGATGAATATTTAAATATTATATAAGGAAATTTTTATAATAAAGTTATTACCCTAGTTTAGTTTCACAAAGTACAGCATTGGAGCTTTGGTAATCTACACGCAATATCTCTATTAAAGTGGCGAGTAGGGAACGAATTTGTGTTAAACTAAGTTCCTTTTTGCCTATTTATATTAAACGTATTTACTATGATCAAACCGCCGTGGCGTAATAACATAATCTCTGATTATAGGCACGGCAGTTCTGAATTCGATTCCCGCTGTGGATGAAGATATTTTGATATACTCAGTCTGGTTACAAGACAAAGTGCGGCGTTGATCTCCGCCACTCAAAAAGTAACGTTTTAAAATTGCTAATGGATAAGCTTCTCTTTGATCAAGCGTCCAAGTTAACGCAAATAAAAGATACAAGCATTATTAGAGTCAGGCTCACAGGCAAAAGCACATTTGTTAAATCCTGATTTATATAACATTTTAACAATTTACTTCAGTTATTGACGTTTGAAAACCGGCATTTTTGTGACTGACTCACTAACTCATTAAGGTCTAACCCGCTTCTAGGTAACCTAGAAACTTGATATTTGGTACTAAAGCATCCAGAACTCGGTATCCATATAGATCTCCCATTCTTTTGTCATATTTAACTTGGCTCTTATTTCACATTTATGTTTCCGATGTTATAAATTTACATATAATTTGTGCATGTGCACTTGTATCGAACAATGGCATAATTTTCCTTATTGACAACATGTCAAGATCTCACTAACCTTGAAACGTTGTAATTAGGTAGGTACTGTACTCTATAATTTTTTGAAGCTAGATTTTTATACGTATTCTCGAACAAAGTAAATTTTACACGAGGTTTCATTTTTTTCTTTTTCATTTATTCTTTCTTATATTTTCGTAAAAAATATATTACAATTAATAATATAAAAGGTTAGGCACGTCTAGAGGAGTTACTGGCGCAGAAAATAAGTGTTGAACTATTACAGTCAAATACAGTATACATACTATACTTTACAATAATAACTCTATAATCAAATCGTGAATCGTGATCGTGATCGAATTATTCCACCATGGCGCAGTGGCACTAGCGAGCGACTGTAAACGCGACGGTTGAGAGCTCAATTTCCACTAGGGAGAATAAATTATTAGTTATTAATATTTTCATTTTTTCGCTCTAGTAACAAGGCAAAACGCGGTATTAATTTCCGCCACTATACACGCAATATCTCGAAAATCCTGGGAAAAATTCCTCCAATTCCTCACTGAGTGTTTTAACACTAGGTAACCTCTGCCTAACTTGCTATTGAAAAAAATATAATAATAATCAAACATGGCCGGAAACAATGTACCTAGTTTATATTGTAATATTATATACTTAAAAACATTTATATTTTAATATTTCACACATCAGTTCCATCAAATAGCTGGTAATTTTTCGACTTATTACACACACATTATGTATAATAACGCATCAGCCTCCATTACAGTTGTCCTTACCTTATTGTAATCTTTAAATATTAAAAGTACTGCTGCAGTATACATTATAAAGTACAATGAATTTAAAACAGCTGGGTGGGCAGAGGGAACCTACTGTGAAAACACTCCGTTCCCCATTTTTTGGCCGAATTCCGGGAGCATAACCTGTTGAGGAACACAACGCCGCGCTTTGCCTCGACAAGAGCGAAGAAATTTAAATAAATATTTCATTTCATCGCGTGGGCATCGAACCCACAACCAGTTGCGTTTACAGTCACCTTTTGTGCCCCTGCGCCACGACATGTTGGTCGTATTGTATGTGACATATGTGACATGACGACTATAACTATAGAACTCAGCTGGACTGAAAAGATACGTGCCTAAGTACTGAAAAAAATTAAGCACCTCTGTGAGGAATATAGCTTATATGTTTATATAGATATGCTCTATAGAACTATAAATTAAGAATGAAAGACATATTAAGCTACAAAATGTAAACTAATATAAAATAATTATCTAAGGCCGTCGTGGCGCAGAGCACGAGGGTTCAAAAGCAGCAGAGCATTCAAAATCGGGGGAATGAAATATTTTAACTTAATCGAACTTTTACAAGGCAAAGACAGAGTATTTTAGCTCTAGGTTCCCAGGGTCCCTCTGCCTACCTTGCAGTCTACAGACTACAGTATCTACAGTATTTTTGTCTTTTTATAAACTTCACGCTCTATCCCACGTACAACAGAGAGAATAATTATATAGTGGGAAGAGAAGGGAAATATTACGGCAATCCGTTTCCAATTTTCCGCCAAATTTTAGATATATTGCATAGTTACTAGTAAGTGGCGGAACAAATAAAAACATATTATTCACGCCATAGCTTTAAGTACATAACACTCTCATAAATTTAATAAAATATTACATCAAAATTAATAACACATTTTAATATTAATTTAAAAGTAATCTCATTTTTCAATTAAAAAATATTATTAAATTATACATATATATACCCAAGTGAGAAGATTACACCATTACGCAACTATAAGAAGATAAAAAAGTATTTATTTTTTGTCTGTTAGTACGCAAACGGTTACATCACTAGTGCTTTTACTTGCTAATGTCGGTCAATTTTTGAGTGCAAAAAAGACTGAATAAACAATCATCGTTTTTTGTATTTTTTTAAAACGTACAATAAGAAGTAATAAATAAAAACTAAATGAGGTCAGTCGTGGCGCAGGGTCACTAGCGTGTGACTTTAAGCGTGATAGGTTGTGGGTTCGATTCCCTGGCGAAGAAAGGAATGTTCATTCATTTCCTTGGCCTGGTAAAGTAGCCACTGCCCTACTACAGTACCCCTAAATGGGGTAGCCCTTTTAATATACCTACTATTGTTTTTTTTAAGCCACGACGCAAAAAAAGATGTTATAAGTTTCACATCGATGTCTATATTATGTGTGTATGTGTGTCTATCTGTGATCCGGATTTTTCTATTCCAAAGCCAGTTTTCTTACTATTAATTTTTTTTTAATTTCGTTCTAAAAATATGTTTTTGATAGGTTGTTTTCTGTAGCTTACTTCTTAAATTGTTTTCTATTTAATTTTCTTTTCCCTTTTGCAGGTAACCTATTGAAAATTTGGAAGTGGCTGTAAGGACGCAATATATAAGAAATTTTTCATACAAAATATTAGTAAGAGGAAATGAAATTTCATTTTATACATAATATTATATTTTAGTATGTATTCTGGATGACCACTCTTCTACAATAAGACGCGAAATCTGTTTATTAGCATCACTTAGTAATACCATTTGCTCGTAACGAGCGGTTTTGACCGAAACGAAAAATGAAAGTTGTATGGAGTGTAAATTCCTTTTATGTTATTTAATATAATGTCTTGTATACACATATAGATATACATGTTATTACTTTTTAGGGTTCCGTATCTCAAAAGTGAGAAATGAAACCTCTTATAATATCATTTCTGTCTGTCTGTCGAGAGCATTTGTCTCGAGATCGCGTGAATCTGAAATTCATATCAAATAGTCTTTAGTCCCTTGGAGCACAAAAAAATCAAGCTTCTAAGTCAACGCAATTAAAAGATACGAGCATTTATTCGTCGTTCGTACGTTTCGGTTGAAAAAATCATTACAAACTTATAATTACAATTATAATTAATGTTTTAATACTAAGTTAGGTTAGAAAAAGGTAGAGCTCCTATTTTACTAAAATTTCTATAATACAAAAGTGGAACAATACAACGAATTGTGAATACTTAAAATTCATGTCGTGTCCCCTAGCGGTGGCATTGCAGGAAAATGATAAGGACGCTAAATGTTCTCACGGTAGCTTCGAAGAAAGAAATTCTTTTACTAAGTCAATAGAAAAGTAGAAAGAGAGATTTATATTATGTTTATATGCCAACTAGCTACCGTCAGAAGAAACATTTCATAGTTAGCCCGATTGAACTACATATACGATTATTTTTCTAATATACTAAATTGATTTTGTGTTCTAATATATTTTTGCAACGCACTAATAACGACATTTTAAACAGAGAAACAATGGTAGCTTACAAACTCTTCCACTTCCTCTATATGTGAAATATCCAATACAAAAATTTTTTTTTAATTCGAACCAAATTAAAAAAATATTTTCTATTTTATATAAGTTTAACTTAAAAGTGAAGTTTTAATATAAATCAAGTGGATACACCGCTGTGGGCATGATGAGCATGTCCACAACCCTAATTGACTTATGAGGTTGCACTTTTTGGTTTTCATATACCTTCACGGTTTATTAAGGTCGATAGGCTGAATATATAATCTATAATTACTGATACTACGACCTTGGGATTTTCTAGTATGATTTTTTTAGCGTCACGCTATATCCCACATACAGTAGGGTAGGCAGAGGGAACCTAGTGTTAAGACCCTCTGTTCCCCATTTTCCACCGAGTTCTAGAGGCTTACGTGTTGAGTGGCAGAACTTAACAACGGGCAACAACAGACTTTTGCTTTTGTGCCAAAGCGAAGAAATAAAATTATCCCCCAAATTGGGGATCGAACCCACAACCGTCGCGTTCCAGTCACACCCTTGCGCCCCAACGCCACAACGGCCTCACTCACTCTCGATTATTCTAAAACTTTTAAGAAATTCTATCATATAGATTACAGGTAAATAAGTAGAGCTTTCTATTTCAAAGCGGTACTTATGCAAATCGAGTAGTACCTATACGAGTACACTTGTATGAGGTCTAATCTACTAAAAGCCTTAATCAATGATTGGTCTATTTCGATGAAAGCTGAGCTATTAAATACCTTAGTCTTTGTAGAGCTTGTAGACTAACCTTTTCAAATTTGCAGGCACATTTATTACATATATAATGTATATACTTTAATGCCTAAATATACTGTTTGTACTATATTTGTTTTTACTAAGCCTTTTTCCGTATAACAGTCGTAAAATAGTGGGGTAGGCAGAGGGGCCCTAGTCTTAAGGCACTCTATTTCCCACTTTGTGACGAATTTTCGAGGCCCAGACTCAACAGAGTGGCGGAACTCAACGCTGTAATATTAGATAATGAGTCATGAATAAATAATAATTTATATTTAAACAACCATAACTCAATGGTATAATAGAAAGTTACTTCTTAACGTATGCAAATATAATATGCATAATTGCAAATGCTCCCTTTAATTATAGACTGTAATCGATAGATGTTAGTGCTCTATAAAATCTAGTTTAAAGAGAAAGCAATATTGACTAGACTAGACCAGAATCCAGATATTAGAACAAAAAATTAAAAATACATTTTAACCTGTTTCTAGAAATATTTTTTTTATTTTATTGCCATTAATTTCTGGAAGAGAGAACTTTACTTCTTTCTCTATTACGTAACGGTGCTTAACTCCGCATTATATCTAACCAAATACAAAATACTTTCCTAAACTAGGAATTGAAGCTACATCCATCGCGCTTACAGTCACATACTTTCACACTGAGCAACGACATGTTTCTTTTTATATTCAAAACAAAATAAACTATCGTGTATAAAAAGTGTGTGCGTGCTTTAGTGCGTGTTAGTAGAGTTATAACCGAGTAGGTAATAAAATATATAATGTATTTAATTTTCCCAAACATTGTTTTTAACACGCTTCTGTTAGGTCAACTTGTAACTATGTAACATTTAATAAACTACAAGAACTAAAATTTAACCTACTTGTAATAATTGTAACATTATGCGAAGATTAATTCATAATACAATAATATTTATGGTCTCATCGAGCTGGCCTGATGATGGAGCCAGGACCACAGGACAACAGGAAGTTATTAGTGTTCAGGCTCATATAATTTGAAACTCCGAGAACTAGATTTAGAAAAGCATGCTATTAAATTTATTTCGATATCGTTTAGAAACATTGAAAAGCACGTAGAGCAAAAGATATTTTTTTCCTTTGCTCTATACAAATGTTTGAAGCACGTCCTTGAGAAGAAAAATCGCTACAATCGTAACAAAACAAAAAATACATATATGTGTATTGTATGCATAAAACTAAAAATATTTAAAAATGTTCATAAGATTGTTCGGACAAACCGTCCAAAAGGACGCAGGTTCAAATCCCACTACGTTCAAATTGTTATACTCCTTACTAAAAAAATATGTACCACCTACTTAAGATAATAGTCTAACATTTAAAAATGTAAAAAATAGTATTACACATATAAGTATTAAATATACTAGTGTAATTAACGCGACAGGTTCGCTCGAGTCCGTGGGAGAGCTCTCGGTACTGTCATAGAAACTAAAACACCATAATAAAGCTATATTTCAACCACGCTTTTTAAAATACTAAAATGACCCTAATGTTCATAGAAATAGAGCTTAAAATTACTTATTACTCAAAGCCTATAAGACTTTCACTGCAATCTGATAAGAAAATGCCAAAACCACGTATGATATAATTTCGACAATTAAGCTTTTGTAATTGTTTTAGATAGTAATTCGGAACTTTCGCTTTCGCTTCATTTCACATAGTTAAAACAGGTTTATTTTGTTTTGTAATAATTGTTAGGTGACTTTTGTCTTAAGTAATACTAGTTTTTTCACATGGCATTGTTCGTCATTAATAAAAATATATTTTATTAGTTAATTTTTCAGGAAAGAAGCAGTTAGAAGACTCGCATAAACTTGACATCAATTTAACCTTTAATGTATAAGATACTGTGGGTAAAACTTAAAAAAAGTATTTCTATAGAAATAAATAAAAAAGGTACATATTTATACAAAAAATAATAATTTATCTTTTACGATCACCGTAGTCGCCTTACATTGAAATGCGGTAACAAAATGTAACGGACACGCGAGACAGTCAAATTTTATAACGCGAGTAAAATGTATGACACATAAAAATATTAAAGTATTGCATTTTTCATCTGAGCATCGTAATAAAAGTATATTGTAATATTTCAAATAGTCTTTGTATTGGGTTGTAAAAGTATTTTATTACTTTCACGCTGTATCCCGCGTATAGCAGGGCAGAGGGAAATTGCTTAAACATTCCGTTTCCCAGTTTTTAAAACATTGCAATTGAGTGGCGGAACTCAACGCTTCTAACGCTTTGTCTTGTTATCAGAGTGAGGAAACATAAATAATTTAATCCTGCGAATGAGTATCGAACCTACAACCGTCGTGTAAACGTGATCCGACAATAGTCAGAAGCTTATAAACGACGGCCTCGAATTAAATTATGAATATAAAAATATTTTATAAAGAAGGCGCTTGGGCTTTGTTTGAAAGGTGCTGGCGCTAAAAAAAATATTTTTAACAGAAGTTCAATATGCATACAAATATTCGTTTTTTTACCATTTAAAACAGTATTTTTTATTTATTTATTTATTTATTTATTTATTTATTTATTGATCCACCAACATTTGTTTACATCAATACATACAAAAAAGATACATAGTACATGGAACTAAGACTAAATGTAACAAACACTTACAGGTAGATACATCTTGCTATGTTAGACCGAAAATAAACTCCTAAGCGTAGAAAACAACACAGAACAAAAAAGAAGAAAATAAAAAAAAAATGTTAAATTTAATATATTTTTAGCATGTTTGACTTTTGGTGTTCAATATTAATCGAATCTTGCTAGTTGAATCAGCATTAATGTCAAATAGGTCACTGTACTCATTAACCAACTTGCAAAGTCTAGGGACAGGAGAGTTAGATCCAAACACTGTTTTCCGGGGTGGGGGATAAAGGAGGGTTATTATATTACGGGGAAACCTCGATGGTACACGTATATTAAACTTATTGAGTAGCTGAGGGCAGTCAATTCCGTTGGTAAAAATTTTAGAGACAAAAAATATATCTAACCGCCTTCTACGTTCTTCTAAAGAAATCATTCGGAAATGATTTAGTTGCTGACAATAAGAAGGTAGTATCTTTTTTGAAATTCCGTTCGAGAATAATAGGTACCGTAAGAATCTTTTTTGTATTCGTTCTATTACTAGAGAATGGCTTGCAAAGTGAGGTCTCCATACTACTGAACAATATTCTAAGATGCTGCGAACAAGAGATGTGTACAGCAGTATCCGGACTCTGTTATCACGTAAACCTTTAATGTTCCTTAATACGAACCCTAGTAGTTTTGAGCCCCGGTTTACTATTTGTTCAATGTGAGGTACAAAAGTTAATTTTTTATCAAATAATACACCCAGATCGCGAATTTGTTCAAGTTCTTTAATCTTATTTTGTGCAATACTATATTGAAATGAGATGATATTTCTTTTCCGATAATACCTTACGAAAAAACACTTATTAGGATTGAGATCCATTTTATTGTGCCGACACCAATTGAGAAGTTCATCAAGATCTTTTTGAAGCATCATTGAATCTTGTACAGTGTCTATAACTTTACTCACTTTTAGGTCATCTGCATACATAAAAGTTTTAGAAAATTTTATAGCATTAAGTATATCGTTAACAAACATAGTGAACAAGATCGGACCCAGATGAGACCCCTGCGGAACACCTGACGTTGCTTTCCGAGAATTAGAGTGAAAACCATTAACTACTACAGAGAATGTTCTGTTTTCTAAATAAGACTTGATCCATTGTAAAAAAATACCAGAAATGCCATAAGCAGATAACTTTTGCATCAATAAATCATGGGGCAAACGATCAAAAGCCTTACTAAAATCTGTGTACACAACATCCACTTGCTTGTGAGAGTCAAGAGCCTCTACTATATTTTCTGTGAGATCAATTAAATTGGTACATGTTGATCGACAAGGAACAAACCCGTGCTGTTGAATACTCAAACTCTGTTTAAAATGAAAACGTACATAGGGACAAACAAGCGATTCTAGTACCTTAGCTAAAGTTGATAAAATGGAAATAGGTCTGTAATTTGATATTAAATCTACGTTGTTTGCTTTGTGAATTGGGACTACTCTCGCTTTTTTCCATTCAGCCGGAAAAATGCCAGTTTGCAAGGACATATTAAATATAATTAATAAAGGTTCTACCAGGTATATAGCACATCTCTTAATAAACACGGGCGGAATCCCATCAGGGCCGGCACCCTTGTTTTCATCTAAACTTTTGAGTTTCCCCAGCAGAGTTTCAGAGTCTATAATAGGTAGTGTTATTAACCGACTACATTTTTCCATGTACTCCAAGGAATCTCTGTAATCAGAGTTTTGAGTAGTATTATTTATGAAAACGGATGCAAAATATGACGCAAACATTTCACAGATTTGCTTACCATCTGAGGCGGTCGCCGATCCATCAGTCATATAAAGTGGATAAGAGCTCGTGCCACCTCGTTTAGCTTTAACGTAGGTCCAGAAATATTTAGAATTTTTTAAGATATTTTTTTCCGAGTCACTAATGTATTTATTATAGCAATCAATGGCCAAACGTGTACAACGCGAATCTAGCAACTGCAACTCTAGTTCGTCCATTGGGTTTTTATATTTTTGAAAACGACGTCTAAGGTTGTATTTTTCTTTTAAACGGTGCTTTAAGTTACTACTAAACCAGGGTGGGTATCGAGATTTCTTCATTTTTTGTTTAGGAACAAATTTTTCAATGATAGAGCCAATGGTATTATAAAATTTAGAAAGAATAACATTAACATCATTAACATCCCCAAATATCTGCACCCATTCACATTTTTTAAGTTCTTTTAAAATATTAATGAAATCGGCTTTATGAAAATTTAACTTGAAAGATTCGTGATTAAACGGAAGCTTCGTTTGCCCTACAAATGAAATATCTACATCCAGAGGAGGATGTAACTGGTCAATGTTACTGAGGGTTGAGTGACTAGGACGGACTATGCAAGTTGGAATATTAGATAATACCAGATCGAGTATTCTGTCGGACTTATTGACTACACTGTTATGCTGTTTAAGTCCATATATGTTAATTAAATCTATTAAAGGTTGACATAAACCTGGCACCTTATATTCGCAAGAAGTATCATTCAATAAGTTCCAATTAATACTAGGTAAATTAAAGTCACCTAAGATACAGCTGCAATCACAATCTTCGAGAACAAGACGACAATTATCTATAAAGTAATCTAACATTGAACTATGCACCGGAGGAGGCAAATATACTACACAGAGAGCAACCCGACGTAAAGAATGTGATATCGGAATTTCAATAGTGACCCAGAGGTCTTCAAGTTTAGATTCCCAATTAAATATACGTTTGGAATGTATTTGTCTGGAAATTGCTACAAGGACTCCGCCACCTTCACTTTTGTGAATTAGTTCGGCGTTACTTCTATCTCTTCTATAAACCACATATCTCTCGTCAAAAAGCTCACTGGAAGAAACCGAGTCGTTTAGAAGAATTTAGAAGTATTTTCTCTCGTAGTCATTGCTTTTTATCTCTTTAAAAACATTTTTACGAAATCCGCCATTCCAGCAATAATGCGATAAGCATTTTCATTTTATATTCTGCATTCTAGAGAAATAAAATAAAAAGAATAAATTTACAAATATAAAAATTTTACAAAGCACCTACTACAAAACTAATGGAAATATTTTTTTAAAATTTAAAAGTGTCAACCCTGCGTTAACGGGATATCCGTGGATTAAAAAATTACGTAACATTATTAATGTAAATTTTGTTGCCATTTTAAAGTTATCGTGGTGCAGCAGCACAAGTGTGCGATTGTAAACGCAATGGTGGTAGGTTCGATTTCCACTCGAGGAAACTGAGAATTTAATAATTTATTTTCCTCGCTCGCCATTAAAACAACTGTACTACGAACGTCCGCCGAAATCTGAGGCGAAACAAGGCAACTTCAGGACCTAACTCCAAGACAAGAGCGAGAAAATGAAAATATAAAATTTTTCATCATTCCCCAAGTAAGAATTGAACTCACAACCGTCTCGTTTACAGTCACACCATTGGGCTACTGAGCCACGACGACTTTATATAATTTAACTACAATATTTAACGTCTCAATATCTAACTTCCATATAACAATTTCATACATAATAGAACAATAAATTGCCATGCAAATGTAATGGCATATTATTCTATAATCTATAGGTTTGTCTTTTAACCTGCCATTATATCTAACTACAGCATGTATAGTAACTAACTATACACTGTGCAGTAAACGCTAATAGTCGTTACGCAAGAATAATAAAACTTTCATTTCGTTACTGACCTAGGTCGATATTACAAAGCGTTTTGATGCTAGAAGTGATAT
>JAEBDU010000072.1:0-142166 GCA_016802625.1 Heliconius numata
GGGCCGACCCGTGACAGGAGTGGAGCGAGCCCCGAGCATCCCGTCAGTTTACAAAAATCAGTTTAATATACTGGTCCCGCGGTGCGGGAACTTTCAGATATTAAGCTGAAAAGAACAGATACTACACTTTGATCTTAGCCAAAAGGCCGAGAAGCGATAAATAAATTTCAGAAAATTTTGATCGTCGTTAAACTGTAAAACATCTTGCCAGCGCGTTTCAGGAACAGACCGTACATGTACAGCGTCATCTGTTGAGCGAGATTGAAATGTTACATATGTGACATACACACTACATGTCCTTACATATTCAACTTTACATATTAACAAAGTAACTTTACATATATTTTCTTTTTTTTTTTAACTTTAATTTAAAAAAATATATGTCAATAGATGGATATTTATATATATGCAGAAAACTAGCTTCCACATAATTAACATTTGTAATTGACTTATTAGTGTTAGCCATTATTATAAGAATTACCTAAATTTTATTAAACATTTACAAAATGATCATTTCTGATTTATGATCATTTTATCGAAAGTGAAATTAAATTACAATATAGAACAATATACAATCTTATTAGTATAATAATGTCACATATATGCTAACGTCAATGTCATATGTCAAATTCTGACTACTGACATCAATGAAGGATTTTAAATTTAAAGTTTTAAGAATTTCGAAACACGAAGTCGTGTTGTAATAGTGCTCGTCGCTATTTGAATATTTTATGACGATATAATTATAAATATTGACTTAAAACTTTATCGTTAGTGTAAATTAGAGTTGTCTATAATATTGTCATTTAAGAAAAATATAATATAAACTACTAAAATAATATAATAGTGATACAAGTAGTAAATTGTATCCAATAAAATAATATTTAGCCGTCAAGAGGGCCATGTGCTTACAGTTTAATGAAAGAGGAACCAATATACTTAAATCATTAATTAAAAATGGAGTTGTCACCAATGGAGAACAGAGATTTGTTATCAAAAAATAGTAATAATGTCCCAAAATCTGAAAGAAATGGTTTAGTTCAGAATGGAGAACCATCAAGAAATCCGCCTGATGGAGGATTTAGAGCCTACATGGTCGTAGTTGCGTCTTTTCTAACAAATGGTTTAATATTTGGCATTATCAATTCATATAGTATTATTTTCACCGTTCTTAAAGAAAAGCTTAAAGATGAACAGGTTACAAATTATGAAGGAAGGGCAGGTAAGATTTTTTCTGATCTATTTACTTATTTAATATAGTGTGATTTAAATTAACTCATATTTTAAACTTTGATATCTCCATTACTTACTATAAAAACTTATGACTACACAAATGATAGTTATGAATTTGATCAATTTGGTTTGAAGTACCATCATAATTTTATTTGTGTCAAAGTAAAATGAGTTATTCAATTTAATAACATACTCTCTAAGTTTAGAAATCACCCTACTTTGGTTGGCTCAACTTGTTTATGATGCAATTATAAACTATAGGACATAGAACCCATTCTCGATAATGCCTTGAACACATTTTAGTGATAAACAGTACATTTAACTTTTAACAGTAAAAAAGAAATTAAATAGATTCATTATTTATTTATCTTTTTTAAACATTTTTTTGTTACTTCATTATCATAATATGTAATGAACATCAATATATTCTGTACATATGATGCTGATATCATATCCCAGTAGATATGCCCCTTTAGTTTGCATAATATTTAGATTACCACACACTTGTACACAGCTGTTTTGTTAGTGATGAATTGTCAATACATTGTCAAATAAGTAAATGTAATAAAAGTCAGACAAACATAAAGGATTACATTACATGATATAATATAAAGAGCTTTATATAATACAATATTTTTTTAAATTTGCACACTATATTCCACACAGAGCAAGGTAGGCAAAGGGAACCTGGGGAGGTCCCCAGGTTCCCTTTGCGTGCCAGCACTAGGTAGTGCTAAGACACTTTGTTCCCATTAACACACTTCTGTTTTCCACTTTCCTTTGCCTAGTTACCAAAGTGAGTGATGAAAATGAAAATATTAAATATTTTATTTTCTCGATTGGGAACCTAAGCCTCAAACTTTTGTATTTACAGTTACATACTAGTGCCTCTCTGACACAATGGCCTGTAATAACAATAATTGTTTTTAATATTAATGTTTCATTTATAAAATAATAGACTCTCTAATTAACAACCTATCCATATAACACCATAAAAACTGTGATCCCTTTACTGATATTACATAGAATTAACAATATATTTATAGACAAAAGAAATTGTAAATTTATAATGAATGGTGTAAAATATTACTATATTATGTTTTTATCTTTTATAATTATTTAATGGGTACACAAAGTCAATATATGCAAAATTATACTTAATATTTCTTATTTTGCAAATCATATTCTTATGTTTCTTAAGTTTGAAGAGCTCAACTTATCTTGATTTACAGTCATTAATGGAATTAAGACATAATCCATGCTAAATGGTTATATTTATATACTACTATTTGCATATTAAAATTATATAGATATTTAATGTAATTAGCAAAATGATGCATCATCAATGTAATATTACATCATGATAATTAATAATAAATAATATTGCTAAAATAAATTTTTCAATGAAATTTTTTAGTTTCACCTTGTGTCCCTCATAAAGCAGGATAGACAGAAGGAACCTAGTACTAAGACATTCTGGGAACTGTGTGTGTATATTATATATAGCTATAGAAATTATATTTAGTTATATAAACTGAGAACATAGTGGCACAATGGGAAAGTCGTAGGTGGGTGGGACTGTGTGGAATTCAGATAGGAATAAAAGTACCAGGTTCACCATATTTATTAAAGCATTAAGCTGAAAATCCTATCCTGCTAATGTTAAAGTTTGTGAAGATGGATGATTTTTCCACATTCAAGCAAAAACTACTGAACAAATTTAGATGAAATTGTACAGACAGACAGTAATATACCAGAATAAAACATAGATTACAATTTATGTAAAGATTTGGTAATTTCACTACAATATATAAATGTAATTAAATATATTTTATGCTTAAAATTTTAAATCTTTATTGAATAAACTCAACGCTACCTACCTTTTTCTTTTTTATTATATTAAATAACTGTTAATTTCAGAATATTCTGTTAAAAGTGATGGTTACATGTTGATAATAATTGGAATATTTAATTAATTTTTAATTGCAACTAGTGACTACATTTTGCTTATTTTTTGTCTACTTATATATATTATTTTTTATTAAGAAAAGTTTTCTTTACATACAGTCTAGACAACAAAGATATATTATGTACCTAACTACATCTGTTATACAAGTCCAGCTGTGACCACCAACTTGTATTACCTTGTATTTTTTATATATTTTAAAATACATTATATAATTTTTTTTATCAATATTTTAATTAAATATTCGCGTTAATTGTTACTACGATCTACTGGCGCCAGTCAAGTTGCGCACGTGGCATTTTTGTTACCGACGTTCTTGTAATAACGCTCATTTAGCTAACAGTCCACATGATTGTATCAATTTCATTACCCAGACGCAAATTCATTGCCATTGGTTTCAGCTTTAGTTTTTTCTATGAATGCGATATCAGACACTACGTAAATGTAACATATTCAGTATTTAGTTATTTAACGAAGAGGTATTTACATAAGTATAATATCAATTTTATATGTAGGCATATATACCTAAAAAAATCGTATATATAGAGAGAGGGAACCTAGTGCTAAAAACTCCGTTCCCCACTTTCCGCCGATTTTTTTCGTGAAATTGCGCTGAGTGGCGAAACTCAAAGCCAGGCTTTTGCCCTGGTACCATAGCGGAGAAATAAAAATAATAATAAACAATAATCCATTCCTCCAGGTGGAGATTGAACCCACAACCGTCGCGTTACAGTAACACGCTTGACCCCCAACGCCACGACTGCCCAAGTTTTATTCCTAAAGCAATGAGAAAAATTAACTGAAAATAAAAGTAATGAATCGTAACATAAAATATATTTGACTCTTATATTTTTTCAATACAATATTATCTTTTTTTTCTTATCCTATTTATTGCCTGTCGATCTAGCTTAGATGAATGTGTCGGTCTGTATAATATAACATATTAATATAAGATACAAATATTAATAATCTGGTGTCTCTTCCAAAAATCAAAGTATTGGAATCGATAAACAACAATTTAATGATACAATGAAGAATTTATCTCGTGGGTGAAGTATGACCTGATTAGATTACAGGACATTGTGTTCCACTTGCCAACTTCAACTCTTTTATGTTGAACTTTTTGAATTGCTGCTTAGATTGGAAGATATCGGAAATCGTTGACCGTGTTACAGACTATTGTTAGCTCGTTGATAATGGTAAAAAAATGTAGCATTTTCATTCAAAGTAATTTATTTCTAGTTCTGTACATCGTACTAGGAAAATTACTCATAGAAGATTAGCTTAGCACACAGCGTTTAAGGCTGATTACGGCTTTTATAGGGAACATCTAAAAAGGAAGCACTTATCCTTGTTAGTAACTTTTCCAAGTAATTCAATTACGTATTTGTTTGACCAGTGATACGCTTATTGACGAAGCTAATCTAACGAAGTCAACTTCAAGCTGTATTCCGCAGGCAGCAGGGTAGAGAGAGAGAGAGACAGACAGACACTCCGTTCCCCATTTTCCGCCGAATTCTGGAGGCATTACGTGTTGAGTGGCGGAACGCATATCAATTTAAATAAATATTTAATTTCCTCGAGTGGGAATCAAACCCACAACCAGTCGCGTCACACATTTGTGCCCTTGCTCTGCGACTGGTTAACAAAGTCGTTATTACGAAATTCTATCGATATATTGCACCACGCGTCAAAGATTTGTTTATTATTCATTATGACCCAATTATTAATTAACAATATGATTGTTTTGTCTTAAACTATTTAATTTGTTATTATGCTTTACATAATACTTACTTTATTTCATCGTTTTTATATTTGTTATATCTAAAATAATTGTGAGTAATTAAAATCTTGGGTACAACATGAAAAAAAAAATTAATGACTTGAAAAAAGTTGTTATCTTTTACAAAAACAACTTATTTACAAAAAATAAAGTGACAAAAAATTTAAAAGCACAAAATAATTAATCTTTCTTATTAACCTAAATACTTACTTAAGTAAGTTTTTAAACGAATATACCTAAGTAATTTTTTCGAGTCGGCGTTGTGCGATCGCATTTTTTTGTTTTATATTTATTCTATTAAGTATGTCTATTACTGTAGATTTTTTGTTACGTTGTGCTGGTTTTTTCTATCAATTTAGGGTATTTTAATTATCGTCTTTCGTTGATTGTTATTGATGCCGACCGAAAATTACTTAGGTATAGGTAGGATCGTAGGTCTAGCTATTAGATTAGTTTAGGAATCTAACAATTCCAATACGAGGCTGACTTTCGCACGTGTCGGTTATCTCCTTTGGTTTCTTCGTAGGTTAATAAAAATAAAACAGTTATTAGCAAATATTTAATAAAGAATTTAGCAAATATTTAAGAAAATATCTCATTTTTATATATAGATAGCTTACAACTCTTACTTATACTTAATAATGTTTGTTTTTCGTTTCAGCTCTCGTGGGGGCACTAAGTTTGGGAACCACCTTTCTCTTATCACCTGTGTCAGGTGTTTTGACTGCTATTCTTGGATTACGATGTACAGCAGTGCTAGGGGGCACCATTGCAGTTGTTGGGTTATTTATTTCGTCTTTTCTCGTCGCCAATGTGGACGCGCTATGCTTTACTTACGGCATTATGTATGGCTTAGGAGCATCGTTAGCTTACACTCCTTCCTTGGCTATCCTTGGCCATTATTTTAAACGGCGCTTAGGCTTAGTAAATGGGATTGTTACTGTAGGGAGCTCAGTCTTTACAGTTATTATGGCGCCTTTAATGAAATATGCGCTGGAAAAACACGGATTAGAAGGTTTATTTAGAATATTAGCTATTATTACGGTCGGCGTAGCTTTATGTGGCCTACTATTCAAACCTATACCTGTAGTGGTGCTAGAAAAACCCGCGCGACGCGAAAACGGTTTCAAAGTTCTTTGGAAGTCTATTATAGATATTCAAATTTGGAATAATAAAAAATACAGACTGTGGACCTTGTCAATGCCAGTTGCATTATTCGGATATTTCGTGCCATATGTTCACAATCAGGATTTTATAAAGGAAAACTTTGACAGTGTTGACCATTCATTACATATTGTTCCTTTGCAATGTATTGCTGGCGGTTCTGGGGTGGGAAGATTGTTATTCGGGATATTAGCAGATAAAAAGTGGGTGAATAGAATAGTGCTTCAACAAATACCCTTCTACGTTATTGGAAGTCTAACAATTTTACTGCCCTTTGTGAAATCATTCCATTTATTGATAGTAATTTCTTTAGCAATGGGTTTATGCGACGGTGGTTTCATAGCCTTGGTAGGCCCTATTGCTATACAGTTCTGTGGCACTACTTATGCTGCACAGAGTATAGGCTGTATGTTGGGACTAGCCGCTTTCCCGTTGTCTCTAGGCCCAGCTGTAGCCGGATTAATTCATGCTTCATATAAATCGTATACTTTACCATTCATATTAGCAGGTCTATCGCCTATAATAGGTGCTACGTTGATGTTTGGTATAAGATTCCAAAAATAATAAGAAAAATGAAGTATACTTTTCAGGTAAGATTTACTTAAGAGGACTTTAATAAATAATTTTCAGCAATTTCGAGAAATGGTCGAGAATATTCGATTTTTAGTACTATTTATTATAAAAACAATGTTACAGTAGATATGTAAATAACATATGTTTTATTGCGCCAAGGATACCTTAATACATATTCAATTATGCATACACATTTAAAATTAAATAAATTTTTATTCGAAATTTGCCTTTATATTCTTAACGTTATTTTATTTTTCTTATTTGTGATGATATATGTTGTTAATTTTATATATTCTTTGGTTGTTATTTTCAGATGTTGGTGTAAAACTAGCAGACGAACTCGAATTAAAGAACATGTACGTAATTTATAGGTTATTAAATGAATCTCTAAGATCAAGCTTACCATCATATCTGCTACAGTTACTTATAATTATTATACCTAACTGTTCTAAATTATAAAATATTTTAAAAAAATAAATGTGCCTTCAAAACGAAATCAATATTGAAATGTAAATTATATATAGAACTATCTACTACTCAGAGGCATGGTTTCATAAATTATGATTAAATTATTATATGAATTATTAGAATATAATTTACGACTTCATATGTACAGTATCTACTGACAGTACCTATAACATGAAGTCTTAAATTATACATATTATATAATTATATTATATAGTACTATACTATATGCATATCGTAAAACTATACACTAGCGTCAATTACCACAAAAGGAGAGATTTAGAGTTGTGGAAAAAGGATATAAATGTATAAATACATAACATATTCTCACAGAAGATAATTTGCTCACGTTGACATAATAAATGTATGTAGATAAGCATTTGTGATTTATTTTCAATGTAGTTTACATTTTATTCTGTACTAGGTACCAGCTCGCGACTTCGCCCGCTTGTACCTACTGCAAAATTATATAATGAATTTCTTTTGTCAATTATTTTTTAAGAAAAATATATAGATAGGTACATGGAAAACCGGAAAGTTTCTGCCAATTCAATAAAATACTATTTTGTTAGCAATATTATCGCGTGCAATAATTTATATAAACATAACTTTTTTATTTATGAACTAACCGTTTCTGAGATAAGCGTGCACACGCGCACAGATGAACCCACAAACAGAACTACAAATAAAAAACATTATTTTGGATACTATTACAATTATAAATGCTTCCAATAAGTTTTCTCACATACATATCTTCCGTGCACAGACAGCGATGAGTTACAGTTTTATTATATGTATAGATAACTGTAATTTAATGTTGATTATAATGCATAATGTTTTATTTTATTTGCAATACATTTTAATTATGTAGGTGTACTTTAGTAACAAGACTCGGTCTGTCATAGCGATTTTAATATGTATGTAGTTCATAATTTACATTTCAATAAATATAACAAAACTTGATATACTACAATTAAATGTGATATATAATGAAAGTTTATTTTAATATTATTTTGTAATCACTAGATAATACAATATCAATATAATATTGATGGTGCTATACAAATGCATTTTTTTAATAAACGCGAATTAATTTTAATGAAAGACTAAGTATTTGTGCAAACCAATTTTGCTACTTTGCGTTCTGTTTGCGATTGCATAATAAAAATCTAAGTAAAATGTGTAATAGTTTATAAAATATAAAACTATATATTGTAAACGTACCTATAGGTAATGAAATGTAAAATGGAAGAGGTCAGCATTTAATTTGTTATGTTTTATATAATAGAAGTTTGAGATATATTGAATATTTTTAATATTTGCTTAAAATATTTATTTTGCTTAATGTTATAAAATAAAATATAACCATAATATTAGATAAATTATGATTACTGCATTGTCAATGATTCCTGCGTTATTGTAGTGAACGTTCATATTCTGCTGATAAAGTCTCGGCATTGGGGTTTTTGTATTTATAATGTTCTTTATTGGTACCTACGTGAAGTATATTAATTGAAAATAGGGACTCATTTAATGATAACCAAACTTTTATACCAGTAATAAATATATATAACTATGTACATATATTTGAAACGAGAAAAGACATGGAAACATCCAGTCAGTTATCGTATAGTTTAATATTTTTTTATGTTATTTTATTTTATATTGATTTGTCGCCTTATTCTTAATTGTCAATATAATAATTTTGGTCAACTGAGTTCTGTATTTATGGTACTTACTTGAAATGGGCTATCTTGGCCGACAGTTATTTTATTTATATTATGTTAAGTTTACGATATATTTTATTTCATTGGTATGCTGATTTCTATTTATTTGCATTTACGTCATGTCATGTCTTTTATGTTTACAGTAGATATATTTATTTAGTTACCTAGAAAAGTTCCTATGTTCAAATGCAATATGAATTAAGTTTATCCTATTAAGCTATTATTAAACTAATTATGTTTTAACGCACTATACAAACTGCTATATTACAGGAACATTATTTAAAGAAATGCAAAAGTTTTTAATCAAATCTGAAAGGCAATAATAATAATTTGACTAAAATCAAAGGATTTCTCATATTCTTTGTAAAATACTTTTATTTAATCTCATAATAGAGTTCCTACAAAACGGTATTAGGTGTTATTCATCATAAATAAAATATAATAGATTAAGTCGTCAATCGTGAATCTATTTTGTATTCAATATTAAAATAATTTATTTATTAGAGATAATATGGAATAAGAAGAGAGAAAATGGAGTTATATAATATAAAGTTCCTTACCCATAAAAAAGTTATGATCCTTCCAGTATTGGCTGTCATATAAAAGGGTATGTGAAAGAATTTTTAATGTCATAACATTTTATTTCAATTGACAATCAAGCGTATATTTTAAAATTATACATTTGACAATTTTTTTGGCGCAATGAGTATTAATATTTTTTTTGATATACATCCTACGTAGATAAACTAATCCGCCTGCGAAACATTTTGCAAACGTCAATTGTTTTTATTATTTAACTAATTTTAGTTATAAATATTTTTCCATATAATTAATAAGTTTTTAATTTAAATGGAAAAGTATTTAGTTTTTTGTAATATTCGTATTTTAAATATTGCAAAAATATATAAGTACATATATATAAAATTAAAAATATTTAAATTTATAAATAGAATATCAAATATTAGATTAATTAACTTAATTACATTGTTCTCTTTTTATTTGAAGGCAAATCTTGTGGGCTTAAATTCCATGGTGTAGGTATATTGGAAAATGTCGCTCAAAATTATTTACTTATAATTATTTATAACCTTATGGTTATCACTTATAAAATGCCCTAGCAATGGTGTAACGTTCTCATAACGAATGATAAAGATTATAAACTTCGAAATGGTACTTTATGTGAAAAACAGTCCGTTCTAAAAAACCTTATGTTTAAAAAGAAAACAATGGTTTTATCAATTATATGTTTATTATAGTTATTTGTTAAGTTTATGTTAAGTTTATAGTATACCTACATAGTTTAATATGAGAATTAGTTACATTATGTCATAACTAATTTATGTTATTTCTCTAAAACAATTATATTAAATGACCAGTCCATATTTGAATTGAATTGAACTCATTATATGTGTTTGTTAATACTAAAAGTTTTTTTATTTTTCTTTAGTAATAAAATCAATAAGTATAGATAAAATATATTGTGAAGATTACATCATAAAGTTCATAATGGCATGATAATTTCGAAATTGTTATCAATGTTGAACTTTAATAATAATAACAATAATGTAGGACGTAAACAAGTATTCATATTGAATAAATATTACTTATATAAGGCCGCAAATAGTGTCACTGCACTACTTTGCCTTCTGCACCAACTAAAATAAAAAATAACTTTACAATAATTTGATTGATTTAAATAAATTTCGATTTAGGATCGATGTATTACTTTACCGGTATATATTTATGAACAAAATCTAATAAATTATTTGTAATTCTCTGTATTGAATTTCCCAATTGTGCAGGCCTTATTCGTGCATGATGCCGCCGCTCGCATTGGGTACTTGATAGGTTTTGGACATCGCTGCTGAAAGAGTATACTCTCATTTCAAGTTCCTCCTGCGATGCTGAATTAGTTTTTTGTGCAACCCAACGCAATGGTTTCGATAGTCTGAAAATGTTTTAACTGTAGATATAATATAGTCAGCCAGGTTTAATCTGAGCTTTGAATTTCGAGTGTTCATATACAGGCTGGAAGCGTCTGCGCTTCTTTTATGAGCAGCTTATAGGGAAAAATATTTAAAACCCATACCTAAAAAAAATTAGATACGTCAACAGTTTTACGACGTAATACGACGTTTAATGACGTAGGATTTTTTTTCATTTCACAATGTTTATCCACGCTGTATTACGTGTGACGCACTTATGAATAGACACGCATTAAGCATTATCACTATACGAGAATGAAAACAGTATGTGACCAGCAGTAAAAAAAATCGTGGACAGAACGCAGTTCTCGATGATGTAAGGGAAACATTCATTATTAACTCAAACGACACAGACGAAAGTAAAAATGATGAGGATGCAATGACCGGCGTAGAAGAATTGATATAATCTGTTTGTTAGATTTTTTTCATTGTTTTGTAATAATAAACTTTATTTATAAAATATATTTTTCCGTTTAAGCCTCCGGAACTGCCCCTGTCTTCAAAATGGGTTCTAGTATCAAATCTAAAGTTATGACGGTGATTTCTATTTTGTCCATATCAAATAAATTTTTGATGTTGAAAAGTATATCTAAATTTTTAGTAAAGTAGTCACATGGAAAATAATTTTACATTTTGTAATTTCAAGTTAAATCCTTAGAAGGCCAAATCATAAAAAAAATGCTAAAATTAACTATTTACATACACAAATATTGAGGAATATACTTAATTATTACAGTATTAATAAAATTACGTTATTAATTAGTGTATTAATAATGTAATTTTATTAAAACTTCCCTGTGCGCAGTGTTTTTTTTGTTTCTTTTCGATTAAGCAAATTACATTATATCCTAAAAGAAAAGGCAAAAAAATCCTTACATAATATCCTTCCAATTATTGTCTACACTAAAGCAAAAATATACATATAATTACTCAGTAAAGTAATCCATATCTCCAACAACATCAGGCAGTTCCCTTCCATCGACATCGGGTATAACATAGCATAAGACAGTCAGTACAATTGCTAAACTTGCTTCGATTATTTTACAAGTGAAGTCATCAATTTTATTTAGTGTTATTAAAAGGTAGCAAATGATACTGCCGAGTTGTCCAGTAGAATTGCAACAGCCGAATAAGGTCGCACGTATATTAATTGCAAATAACCTTGGTGTAATATTAAGAATTAATCCGTGTCCAATCATACCGCTTCCCAGTGCTAAAGATGATATTATACTACTTAGTATATGCTAAAAATGTTATAATAAATTTTAATTAATACAACTTTTTCTAGAATATTATGAAATCGCCTTCACAAATAAAATAGCAGCCATTCGACTGTACTTTTTGCTTTTCAACTCACGTTAGTTTTAAAACGTTCCATAAATAGGAGGGAAATACCACAGACACCTATAAATAATATATTTAATACAAGCAATGTACGTAACTTAAGTTTTTTAATTAGACACCAATTCATAAATCCTAAAATTATGATAATAAAAAGTAATTGAAACACCAAATATTTTTCCTGTTTTCTATGTATCCGTATGTATAATGAACTGCATAAGAAATAATAGATGCCCCAAAATAAAATGATGGCCGCTGTTAGGATTCTGACGTTGGGTACGGTTAAAATGCCTATGCAAGTCCAAGATTCATCCAAACAGTCATACGCCTGAAATATTAAATATGTGATAGATGTTTAAATATAGATTAGGTAATATTAAACAAACATTTACATTACACGTAACTATGCAATTCTAATGAAAGATAATGGTTAATTTATCTGAGCATTTAATATCGGCTTAGCTATGACCTAAGCGACATTTTCTACTATAGGTACCTATAAAGTTCCGCAAATATTAATTGCTACTCTTTTTAGACAGACTATTTGAAAATATTTTTTAAAAATAACTATTTCGCATTCTTTTACAAAAAAATACAGAGTATATAGATATGTCAATCTTTTAGTTGTTGATCGAGTAAATAAAATATTTTATTTTCAAGGATTTTTTTACGACGTACTTAACTAACAAATTACAACATACCTAGTTGCAATGCAATTATAATTATAACCACAAATATATTCATAGCAAGTGTTTTGATAATCGTCATTGCATCGCCCATTGTTGTTTTAAAGGGAACAAAGGTTAGGAACCCTAGTACAAGTTATCGCGGCTATTTATATGCGACCATATAACGACTTACAGACGTACACTGTGATTGACTGGTCGTATTTTAAAGTTACTGCAAACATTAATGTCGTTCACTTTCACTGCTCTCAGCAAAACCTTTTCAGCTTGGGGGATTTTTCTATTGTATAGAAGCCATTGCGGTGATTCAGGAGTCCATCTGCAATTGTAATTGATTTAGTAGGTATCTATCTATATCTGTCTTCTTAATAACCCATTGATTTGATATTTGGAAACAGAGATATAGCTAGTAAAATATTTGTGTAATAATTGTAAATTATTTAATAGTTTTCGAAAAGTAATTATTTCTTTAAAAGGGAATTTGAATCCACAGCAACGACATACCTAGGTAACACACATAAACATACAGTGCCTTACATACAATTTCTTTTCTGCACAAAATTTGTAATATAACTTTTATTCTACGTATTTATATTTAATATCAAAATAACCTTAAAGTCAAAAGTAGTAAAATGTCAAAAATGCAAGCGAATGTATTAAAAGTTTCTTGATTCGGTGATAAATTTACTATCGGAACCAGGAACACTGTGGCCAGCAAACGAGGTGACGACACTATCATCATGAGCGTTGTCCTCCAAGTGCAGCTGGCGATTTCACATACTGTACAGAATATGGCCATATTTTATAAATATAATAGAACATTAATACTTTAATACGCAAGGTGGAATGAATAGGTCATTAATTAATAGCCTGCAGCTAATTGTTAAATACGTATGTACGTCCTCGTATAAGTAAGTACTTCGTAATGTTAAAATAAAAATGATTTACATATTATGCAAATCTATTTTACTTTCAATTACGTCTTTTGAGGTCAATTCCTAGTGATGATTGATAAAATAGTAACGGGGCCATAACTATAGGTGAAATGTATATTAGTCTTTATGTAAATTGAATATACCTAATAAAAAAGTATGAGGCCATCAAGGTGCAACGATACAGCGTTTGACAGTAAACGCGACGGTTGTAGGTTCAATTTCCATTCATGGGAACCAATTATTTCACTCTCTCGTTCTGGTAAGAAGATAAAGCGCGATGCTGTTAAAAATACTACGTAGGTTTATTTTTCTATTGTTTTACGTTTTATCTCGCACATAGCAGGGTAGGCGGGAAGAGAAAGAGAACCTAGTCTCATAATCCTAGTCAGTTCTGCGCTTTCCGCTTGAATTTCATAAATTGTGTGTTGAGTGGTGGAACTTATTGCACCGGTTTGCCATGGCAAAGCGAGAACCTCTAAGTAAATTGATTTTTATTCTAGCTATCATTTATTCGAATAGTGACTGAACCCACATCCATCATATTTTCAGCCAAATGCACACAAGGCCAGGATTATATTACATGGGTACTTGTTGCTATAGTCATTTTAACACAACTCTTAATAAAATGGCATATATAAGTTTAAGTAGCCAGTAAAGATTAATTGATATGTACTGTTCTTACAAACGACGTCAAAGGAAATGACAACAAAATACGTCAATATATCTCTAAATATTTTATAAACAATAAAAACAGTGGTTAAATAACAAAAAATCGAGAAGATCAGCAATTTGGTGGCTATCTTATGAACCATCCATTACAAAAAAATTACCAAATGTGCCCATCGATCCAAATCGATTAAAGTCGAAAGCCAAATTTATTTCTTTTAGTTTTTCTCGTTAAGTAGGCTAAGTTTTTGTGTCTAACTTGTAGCTTAACAAAAATGTATATCTACAAAAATTGTGCCTACTTCTTTTCTCAGAATCACCATTTCGGAGATATAGCGATTCTAAAACTCAAAGGAGTTTTTTTCTGTGCATAATATAAAAAGAAACGGTTTCCCAGCGGGCAGCGATGTACACGTAGATCTTTTAAACTACACAAAGGATTTTTTAGGGATTTTTTTCTAATAAACAGAATGATTAAAGAATAAATATTAGTGAAAATATATCCAATAAATATCGAACATTAGTAATGTGATGTTTTTAAAATACACAGCCCTTGAAAGCTCTTAGGACCCTAAGAGCTTTCAAGGGCTATCGTGGTAGATCTATTACTATTACTACTATTACTTTCGCGGTAGATCTACGCTGCTATCTTGAAAATCTATTGCTTTTATTTTTAGAAAGGGTTCTTTTTCTAAAAATGTCAATGCAATATTTCTCTTTCTACATTCCATTTTTTTCAATATATTTAGTGAAAATTTCAGTTGCAATAGCTTAACAAATGAAAAGGTTTTTATATACATTTATAGTACCCAAATAAAAAAATAGGTACTTGTTTTATGTAAACTTTATATGTTTAAATTATTATATATAAAGAAAAGCAAAAAGAAATAAAATAAATAAGAATGTGTTTATATTTTCATATTATGTCTGACCAAACTTTGTTTTTATAAAACCTATAAAAAAATATACTTACATAAGATTGAATAACATTTTTAATATTATCTTTTATTGATTTTGTAAAAATAAGTAAGTAAAAAATTATATGTATATGTTTAGCAGTTTTACATTATAAAGAAGCATAATAACTAATAGTACTAATAATATTCTCTGGTGTAATAAAAGTATATATTTTGAATATATAATAGAATAGGTACAGTCATACACCACTGTACCCACTAATCTAATATCAAATTCATGAAAACAAAGTTTTGAAGCGCACTCAAATTCTAAAACATATTTATGAGTCGACTACAGTATATGCGTATATTTTGTTTTCTGTTGCCTTTGGAATTAAAAAAAAATTCATTGTATCTACAGAATTGACCTTTTACATTATTATAATTATAGATTATATATGAATTACGTACTCAATATCAGTCCCACATAAAAATTGGCACTCGCAAAAAGTGACCTTAAAAATATTAACAAGTTAAACCAGCTGTCCGAGTCACTGATTATTAGTATCAATCTGAATAAAAGCTCCGCAACTATGCTTATGATAATTGTTTTTTTTCTTCCAAAGCTAAAACAGATAAAACACGTATTATTGTTAGTTATTACTAATTTTGTAAGAATAAGATGTTCAGAGAAATATATAAAATTATGTTACTGTAAATGCGACAGGTTGTGGTTCTATTCACACATGTACGCACTGTACCTCGCACTTAGCAGGGTAAGCAGAGGGAACCTGGGAACCTCTTGTTCGCTTCGTTCCTATTGAGACACTTCCGTTCCTCACTTTCTCCCGAATTCTGGAGGCATTGTGTGTTGAGTGGCAAAGCTCAACACTGCGCTTTGCCTCGTTGCCAGAGCGAAGAGATGAATATATTAAAAATTTCATTTCCACGATTCCATTTTTTGTAAATCCTAAATATATCCAGTAAGATGACTTTGTTGTCAAATGACAGGTGTCCTAATATTCTAAAATAGAAAATATGAAGAAGACGAGTCAGACAGTTATTACGTTTATAAATAAACACCATTTGCACTTTAAAGTAGAATACGCTGAATAATCTATTTGTAAGACGGAAGGACGTCTATTTCACGTTGCAACTGTAATTTGAGCACTTCATTGTCCACGAAAAAAATAGAATATTTTCACTTTGTAAATATTTAATAATTAAAACACTCCACAATAAAAATCTCTAAAAGAAAAGAGCTGAAGATAATTTTCAAACGGTTGAATATACTTTCTTGAATGATGGCTAAGAACACATTCAATTAAGTTATTTTTCAAACAAAAAAAATCAAAATCGTTTCATCCGTTTGAGAGCTACGATGCCACAGTTTCGTACAATATATATGTAATATTATCATTTAATATACTTAATAAATAATTTTTACCTGTCGCACAGCAAGCCCAATATAACAAATCCAAATGTGAGACCCAACCTGCATATGACAGTCGTTGCTAATACCTTCACCTTATGGTCGCAGAACAGGAGACGCTAAGTGAAGACAACTTTATTATAAACACGCATCACGCATGCACAATTAAATATCATATTGTTATTAAATTCGACGGATAAGATTACTATCATTATTATGTTTAGATGAACATGATATTTAAATTAGTATTGACATCGTTAAAGCTTTAGCTTTATAGAAATTAAAAATTACGATATACATGACTGGTGAAACATTATTATATGTAATATTTTCATTTCTTCCCTCTAGTGTCGAGGGCAAAGCGCGGCGTTGAGTTTCGCCACTTAACTCGTAAAGCCTCTAGAATTTGATGCAAAATGGGAACGGAGTGTCTTAACACTGGGTTTCCTCAGTCTCCCCTGCTGAGTGCGAGATACAGCGTGAAGCTAATAATATTTGACTAAATATCGTTAAATTATTAAATCATTATATAAAAGTTCCAATAAAGCTCTTAGGCTCTTACAACTACTTATAAGTAGAAGAGAAGGAGACCACAAAGGCAAGAGACATTTTCTGTTGAGAAGTTAACCTCAACGCACCTCGATGTCTACCAGAGCGACGAAATGGAATACATTCATTTTCCATGAGTGAGAGTCGAACCCACAACAATCGCGTCTGTAGTTAGAACTCTCCCACTGCAAGAGGATGGCCTCACTAACCACTTACTAAGTATTAAAAATATAAAAGTAAAACTTATAGTAACAGGCATTCAATTAAACACATATCAAATGAGCCATAACGTCAGCCTATTAATATGTACATAAAAAAATAATATCAATGGTATGACAACATACAGTTATTATTAATTTTTATTGTATTTGCTAAAAATTATTACCGTCTTACTTATCCTTATAACCCATAAGAGTTTTACGTGCCATTTGCTGCATTTGTACTCGTCTGTACTGTTTAACATAGTGTAAGTGCACAAAGTTGAATTTAATATAGTTGAGGTTCTGGGCAGATCACATTCCACATTTCTAGGTGGCGCTAGAAGGAATATATCCTCGTACTGATTAAAAATAGTCGTCATCATGAATGCTGTAGTAACAAATACAACCATCCACTGCCAGGAACCAATGTTACCCAACACATCAGTTGTTATATCCTCGTGAACGGTTCCTATGCTGAAATAAATTAAAATATTCTATTTAAATAAAAGCTTATATTTTTACTATATTTTATTTTTACAAGATACTTACATTGACATTATAAAGACTCGTTAAAATGATCTATTTATATTCATGCCACGACGGAAGCCGACTAGTTTTTTGTGTAGTTTCCATGTCTTATTTCTTGTATTCATTGTTGGTGCAAAGTGTCATTATGTATAGAATTTTAAGTATTAGAAAATGGATGTGTGATTATCGTTACAGTGTTTATGTTTAAGGATAAATGTTTGAAAGGGCATTGAAATTAATAGAGTTACGCAAATACGCTTCGGTTTACAAGAATGTTATTCCCCTTATTCTAATTTTGTTCTCGTTTGGAGCAATTCCTTGAAAAATGAAGGTACGAATATTAAAAGTAGTTAATTTTAGAGTACGATTAATAATTAATATTAAATTAATTTCTTAATTGTTCTGTTCTATATATGTATACAGGTGTTTTTGTCATCGTCATTTTAAATGTAACTAGTTTTAACTACTCTATAAAAGGCTTATATATTTTTTTTTCCCAAAAATGTATGGTTTCGTTTCAAACAAAATAAATATTAAGATTATCGTTGTAAAATAAAACGCCATTTGTTAAGGACGACTCACGCACACATGAACCTATCAAAGGGATATCTTTGCACACGAGTTCGAAAAATAAAATTTTACATTCATAGAAAAAAATAATTAAAAACTTATATTTGTAGTTGATTTCCTAAAAAATGGCTAAATATACCCGAAATTTAAAATTGTCAACTTTTATACATTATCATACTCGGTGGGCAGGTCACCAACGAGCGGGAAAGGACTTTCCGCGGTTGGCGCTGAATTATGAAATTTGCCAAAAAATGAGAACATGCAAATAAAGGCAACCCGAAAACTAATAATTTATAGATATATCATAGAAAAAATAATTACAAACTTATTTATTTATTAATTCCGTTCATTCAAGATTGTTGCAAATTTATGCTTATATTTTTTTATAAATTATGTTTCCTGTTGACTTAACAAACGTGGATATTGAACTTGGTTCTAAAAAATTTACAAGCAGGGTCGCGCGTCAAATTTTCTACAACGACAAGCGCACGTATATTTTCGACCACAAGGCCGCGTTCAAGCTATTTGTACAACGCAGGACAGGTAGAGAAGCGAGGAAGAATTATGAAGAATATATTAGCATTGTTGTTTTAATATTTTTTTGCTTCACCATGTATCCCACATACACCTGGTTGCATCTCAATCTCTCCTATTGTCAAGAAGAATAAACATTCAGCTTCTCCAAAACAACTACACAAAGTTCATTTATGGACTAAACAAATAAGACCAGGTTTCCGAATTTCGTAAACAGGGACATTTTGACTTCAAGTTATTTTCTTTTGTTCTTTCGTATGAAGGTGACTTCATATGGTCATAATTCAAAGAAACAATTCTCTTTTTAGATTATGTTAATGTGAAACACATTTATCGATCCGTTCCAAGTATAGCGAATTTCTTAAAATCCCTTGCCATAATTATGTTTATATACTCAGTATACGTCTCCATTTAATTTCTTCCTTACCTTACTCCAAGGTTGCCTGGAAGAGATAGCAATAAGGGCACCTATTGTCCTCTATCAATACTTATAATAAAACAGTAAAAATATTTTGTCTGTACATTTAGTATTTTTGACTGAAATGGATAGAAGGGTACTTAAAAAGAATAATAGAAAGCAATTTTTATTTTTATTTTTTGTCTGTCTGTCTGTTTGTATGTACGGTCACGCCTATCTCTGAAAGTACTGAACCGATTTACTTAAAAATTTTCACCAATTACTTTGTTTTAACTCGGCTTAACACATCTTCTACATCAGATGTAGAAGTCTTCAAAATCAAATATACTCTATCTAGGTATTAAGGCTATATAGGATTAGCTTGTGATCCAAGCCCAACACTTAGGCCGATTGTGTCTTTCTATCGCTATACACTGGCACCGGTGGAACGTGATGCCTTTTCGTTCCTGCAGTGCAGCCAACATTAATCGATTTATCGTCATTACGTCAAAAGGACTTGAGTGTGTACCTACTAATATAAATAAAAAAATATAATTAAATAAGACATAAGTGATTACAAAGTACATGTAGGGGATTCCCCATTCAAACAATAAAGCAAAGTAAAGTACTCTTTGTCGCGAACTGAAATATGTATAAAAATGTATAACTGTGCTATAATAAAACGGTACAAAATTTGTGTCTGTACATTTAATATTTTTATGAAAATAATCTATGATTTATATAATTTTTGTTTTTTTTTACATTCGTGTATGTATAGTGCATACAATATGATGCTGATCCTCCTCATTCATTGATACCTGTAAAAATAGTTGTTTAAATAGTACATTCGTACTTGTAATTTTTCTCTATAATTTAAGTAAAAATATATTTGAATTAAAGAGCAAATAAATATTAATTTATCGGAAACATTGTAATTTTTAATTAACTCCTTTGAATTATACAAAATGATTGAATTGAATTCTTTATAAATGGCGTTTCGAGTACAAAATGATAATAATTCAATTCAATTAATGAAAGTGTGCAATTTTCTAACAATGTTTTCTTATGACGTTATCACGTAAAATTATCGTCCGTAAAATTAAACCGATTTTACAGACAACCACATGTTTTCTTCTACAACTGTATAGGAAAAGGAAGTCAAAAAGTAGGTACTAATTAGAGGATCTAATTAGCAAATTAGAGTGTCTAGATGATCTAGCTTATGGCCCATTTTATTTGAGGTATACGTAAGTATGACCTCGTTTCTCAAACGCGTGCGCGGCTTAAGAGACTCCCTATCCGTCTTTGCCGGGAAATACAAAAGGCAATGCCTATTTTTCCTACTTAAGATGCTAAAAATCGAAACGAGGCCGTCTTGGGGCAGAGGCACAAGCCTGTAAACGCCATAGTTGTCGATTCAATTCCCAATCGGAATGAAATATTTTCATGTCCTCGCGGCGTTCAAATTAGTTTTATATTGTTCTATTCGCATATAGCTCATCCACAGGTTGCCTGGACTATCTCTCTCTCAGATATGAATCCACCTATGTCAATTTCATTTCTGAAAATTTTCTAATCTATTATAATAACTAATAGATATATTATAATAACTAATAGATATATTTCTTGTAATAAAAATATAATCTGGGCAATTGATTACTATCTGATGAACATGCTGTTCTGAGAAATCATGAGGATAATACATACGTATGTAGTATGTGCCTTTGCAATTTATTTGCTTCTAAAAAAAACTGTTGTGTAGTTCTATTTGTATAAGTCAGCAAACATCTTCAGGTTATTGGTATAAGAATCTTTTAAAGCATTACTTACACACGATAGGAATTAAATGTTTTATGTTAAAGTTAAATTCATTTAATTGTTTTATGCAAAAGTTGGTATTTTTTTGCTTTTCGCCATATATAACAGTAACACTTGAAATAAAAATATTTGAAAGAAATATTAAAGAGAAGAGAAAGAAAATAATTAGAAATATAATAGAATCTGATCAGTAGTAGTGTACTGTATAGTAATACATAGAGGTTATCTGTGTTTCATATTATAATTGATAAAATAATTTATCATATTATTATGTTTAGTTTGAACAAAAAAACGTTAAAAGCAAACTCATTCATTGAAATTCAGAAAACTAAGAATAAATAAGGAAAATATACATCCAGGCCAATGGTCGCGCGGGGCACTCCCGTAAGCTTCGTGACTGTCGACGTTTAAAATTTTAACTTTAATTCTATTTATTTAAAATTTTATGAGGCCACCGTGGCGTAGTGCGTACCATCTGATTGTAAACGCGATCGTTGTGGGTTCGATTACTACTCTGACGTTTGATTATTTATATTTCTCCGTTCTGAAATTTGGTTCCGTCATTTAACTATGAATTTATCGAATTCACTAAGAGAAACCGGTAAACGTGTTAGTGAAGACTAGGTTCTCTCTGCTTATCCTGCTATAATAGGTGTAAAGGATGAATCTGAATAAACTGATTTAGGTATCTTTTTTAAATTATGATTTACATATCAAAATTATGTATTTTATAGATTATGATAATATGTTCCTTTGCTCTTTTAACACACATAGAGACGTTATTTTGCACTAAAAGGATTTTACAATAATAGTACAGTATATTTTTTCGTGACAATATATTTTTCTTTACGAAAATATAAAAAAATATTTTCTTAAAAAATCAAAAAGACCTAATTTTTATTTTAACATACATACATATTGTATATTATTAAAAAACATATTGATTTACAAGAGTTCTCTTTTGATACCTACATGTATTTTACAAAATAATAATTATTATTGCTCTATTTACGTCGATATCTAAACCGGAAAAGGAAATTTATAGCATTTATAGATATTTATATAACCTTCAATATTTTAAACAAGTTTATGTTATAGATTTATTATATTGCAGTTACCTACGTATATTTTGTTTAATATTTGAACAAAATTCGCTATTAGCTTGGTCTTTCATTCCACTCTTAAAGTTTCTTATAAATAAAAAGAGAAGTAGTAATTCATATCTAAATTTATAAAGGTCGGAAATAATATGTGTATCTTATTTTTCAGTTTGCTTATAAAATGATAACACACGTGATGTGTGTGTTATGTTTTCTTTGAATCACTCATTTCACCTTGAATTCTAATAGGATAAGAAAGTTCATAGGTTATGTTTTAAAATGGCAGCATCACTTCATTATTGAAACGTGAACTTTTAGTATTTTAATGAATTGCTTAATTAGTTTTCAGCGTTATCGATAGCAACTGACAAGTTACGTCTAAATGAGTTTTGTAAGTAATTATCTGTAACGTAATAATACATATTACATGACATTAAACGAAACGTGACCACTACATGAAACAATTAGAATAACAATATAATAATATGCACACAATTGTTTGTGTGTACAAATTTGAATTTTGAAGAAAAATATTCAAAATTTTTCATACACCAATAGATAAATTAGAGTGACGTCATAAGTTGTAGGTAATGTACCCAGCGGACGACAAACTCAAGCTTTTAAGTTGTATTTAAATAAGATTAGAAGTAAACGAGGTTCTGTTAAGTAGATAACGGTGATCGAGGTGGACGATCCATTCAGTTGTGGTCACAGCGCCGGCGCTTGTACCGGCAGTGGTACACTGGTGGTGGTGTTTGGTAGTGGTCAGGTGAGATAAGGTGCGAGTTTTTTCGCTCGGTGGCGGTGACCGACCGCCACGCTGTCGCAGTCGGCGCCACGACTGCGATAACCGTCCATTCGTCCGTCCGCCGGCACACGCGCCTCGCGTCTGCATCACGCGCTCCACTTCCATACATCAATGGTGTTGTGTCTTACAGGATATCGGCTTCAGCACACCGGGAACTTCTAGCTCTGCCGCCATGGAAAAGGAGCACGCTTTGGAGGAAATGATGGGGAAACTGGGTGAGTTTGCAACAATATTGTATTTTTTTATCCATATGTGTGAAATATTGTATTTATTCAGCTTATTTACAATTTAATTTATTTCATAATACCTACCTACGCGCTGGACGGCGTGAGTCTTGTAACATATGTTAGCAATAAACACTTACACAGTGCCCCGTACTGTGATGTCGGTCTTTCGGTCAAAATTCCAATTGCACGTGTTGCATAGCAACTTCGTGTGGGCATGAGCGATCCGCGCGAAGCTTTCATTTTTAAATTAAGCAATACTCGGTTACTTACTGTGTTCAATGATGCATGACAGCTTAAGAACAATTAACTTAAATTAAAAATTAATTTGTAAAATATTAATATTTTATTAATATGAAAATGTTTAATGTTCAATTTATTGGTAATCAGGTTAATAAATATTATTTCCAATTTATTAAATTTCCTTTGTTACTTATTAAGAATGATAGTAATTGGCCTCTGGTAAATAAGGTCAACTACTAAGGGTAAAATAAAACATGCGTACGTTCATAACTTTTAGCTGTTTATTTTTAGGCCACTGATAAAGGGTAGCGTGGAATAATTTTATGTAGAGAATATATGCGTCGCAATTATTTCATTATAATTCGATATCACTATTTATGCTTAACCCTAGATTTAACCTCATTTGTTTTTTAATTATAAATACGTCATGTATTTATGTCGTTTTTTTAGAAAATAAATATAAGATAATAATTATTAAGTCATAGTTAAATATTATCCGTTCATGCAATAAGTAGTCAAAATTTAGTTTAAAAGACAAGTCTTATAAGTAGTGAGAAATATGCATAATAATTATAATAAATAGCTAGGTAAAAACATTGAAAATTATTTAGATATTTATGAAAATTCATATATTGAAAAATATTTCGACTTCATAAAAGACCATATAGGTATGAGCCGTCTTTCACTTTACTCGCTGGATTTCAATTATACATTCTTTGTGAAGGAAAACATGAATAATGGCAACCTTGGACACTCGTGTACTGCACATGAATATGAATTATATACTGGTCATCTTACCGATATCGACATAAATTATTTAACACAATAATCCCTAGCAGTTGTGCGCTTGTGTTAAAATGTAACTATTTGCAAAAACATCTTAGTATTCGCATCTCATATTGAAGATACAGAAAAATCAATATAATAGGTACTTTATAATAAAAACATTTTTTTTTGCGAAAAATATATCGCAAAATTAAGTATTTAAGTATTGATCCATTAAAATTTACTCAAAAAGTAATATACCTAGAATTTTCTAAATAATTTTTATATTAAATAATTAATCAAATTGCATTCTGTCGTGTTTCGTTTGTTTTGTGTTATAACGAACGCTTTATTGAGGTTTTGGAGGTGTGTCAGTCACGCGATCAGACGATTATCGTGACATTTAAAGACCTCTGAAATAAATTAGCTTAAATATAAACTCTATATTACTTAAAACTGTTCATTGATTTTTTTTACCTAAGTAATAAATTTCTTCCTTAAAAAAAAACAATTAAATTTACTAATTGAGTGTACCGTAGATCTCTTATTTTATGAACTAAACTTATTTCTATTTTATATTCCATATCGAATTCCTATGAACGTGTCAATAATTTGTTACTTAATTATTAAATCTGTTATGCAAAAGGTTATGATTTTATGACTATATAAATACGGCTATTTTCTGTTGGCCTTGAACTCCTCGGTTATCGTCCATAGTGATAGATACACCTTAGTGATTTACATAGTCCTCGCATATATTATAACGGTAAACATAATATACAATAGTATTTATAACAATATTGTGTATATTCTAATTTAACAATCCATGCGTCACGTCAATCGATTAAACAAATGTCAGATATACTATGTCACGCTATGTATATACATGACGTGACAATACTTTTTTTCGGCTCAAAACGGGACGTCTATTGTTTTCGTTGGGTTAGCAATTCTTATTATTTTTACCTATTGTTTTGAAAGATTTTTTTGTGAGTGCTTTTGTATTTGTAGTAGACTATTCCATTCGGTTTTTTTTGGCAATGGGGTCCGTGATAATCTGGGAATTATTCGAAAAACGGGATTTTTTTGTTGTCTCGGTGCTATATTTGTGAACACCGGAACACACAAGGGACGGCACATTTAGTCACAATAGATAAATTATAAATTAAGTAATATACAAATTAAGTATTACAATGTGAATATATGAAACATAAAAATATTTATTACAATTTTTAAAAATAAATATGATGTAGATATCTTAGACTTAGCAATTATGTATGTATGCGAACATAATATTTTTGGTATAACATTATGTACGTATAGTTAGTTGAATTTGACCGGATGGATGTTGATTCTTGATAAAGAATAAAGAGTTATGAAATTTCACGCTTCTTTATTTTTGAGGTTAATTTGTTTCATTATTTACCAACTGAAATGACGTTGCCTCTGCTGTGATGACGCAGTGCGGCCTAATCTGCTCGTCTGCAATGCTTACTGCATCTGATGGTACAGGCTCGAGTCCAATAAAAGAAAATAAAAAATTTATCATTATTTAAGTTTTAGATTCAAGGCTCTGAAAAAATCAGTTATCGACGATATTATTTTTTTTTATTTGCAATAGATAACTTACAAAAAAAAATATTAAAATATTAATTGACAGAACAAATGCGTACCAATATTTTTTTTTATTTTAGGAGAACAAATTAATCTAATGTAAAGGAGTCCGAGTGCTTAGATATCATTAAATACAATCTAAATCTTACATATGACATTATGAGTACCAACTTGCGAAAAAAATATAGTTCAGTATAATTATACAATACAGTATAATTCAATGACAATTATTAAAACTTTGTTCTAATTTTTATCTGTTGTCACAAACCAAGGGATTTCCCTTACTAATGTATTTTTAAATATAAATTGTGAATCATATATCATATTATGTGATGAAATCCTTTAAACGATGAATCATTTTTATAATACAGCATTTCAATTGTTTTTATAATGGTCCGTTTATGTTATTTTTCATAAAAGTTAATGAACAATACAATGAAAAAGGAACATTTATCATTTGAACTTGCCACAGGAATTTCTTATTATACACTATAGTGAACAAATATTGAATATATTCTTATTGTTTTAATTACAGGTTTTATATTATAAGTGCATAAATACTTTAGCCTAAAAGGCAACGTAATAAAAAAATCTAAAAAAAACAGCCGCAATATTGATTCAGTGGCGATATAAGTATAAAGTATTTCTGACAAATCGGCAAACACTTGAAAAACTAAAAGGGTATAGAAGAAAATAAAAAGTAGATAGGTACTAGTCGCAATCGTTTCTAGACAGTTTCCTATAGGTTTTATTACTATTATACTATGATAATGTTTGTAATAAAAGATTTAAATTTCAATTTAATACAATGTAATCATTAATTACAATTCCCTGCTCTCCTCTTTCAAGGTAAAGATAAAACATAGATAAAATAATAAAAATATATTTTTTTATCAACTCAAATCGTTTGACTTAAATAGAAGTTATTGGAATTAAATAGAAATTATAATTTCTATATTAAGAACTAATAGTATCTTAATCGTCACCTGAAAAAAAATTGCCACCATTCTGATTACTGACGGGCCACATACCCTGGAATGTTTATATATATAAAAGTTTTCGCTTTGTTTACTATAAAAGGTTGTTTTATAAAATACTCGGTAATTCTTAATTCATGAAGACATCTTCTATAAATAAATATTATATTTAATATAATTTATTACTTTAAGTACTATTAATATTATATTTAAAAAAAAAGAAACAACAACATAATTAAATACTTTTCAACCCTGACATACATTTCAGTCTCCTAATATTTTTGTAGTATCCAAGAATAGCTCACAAGAAGCTGAATTGAGTTTGCAGAATACGATTGTATTATACTTTAGGTACCCGTACACCATATACTCAATTAGGCCAGTCGTGGCATCGGCACACTCTTGTGACATATTGGGGGGTTCGATTCTCACTCAAGAACATGAAATATTTAATATTTTCATTTCTTCCTTCTGTTGTCGAGGCAGTGCGGCGTCGAGTTCCGCAATGCCTCCAGAATTAGGTGTAAAGTGAACTGAAGTGTCTTAATGGAAACTGAGTGTCTTAACGCAGATTCTCAGGTTCCCACTGCCTACTCCGCTATGTGCAGGGTGAAAAAAATATACTCAATCAAACTTTTAAATACTAGCGTTGAAGAAGAATAATAAAGTAAATATTATAGATAACATCCTTATGTAATTTAACTATACGAGTATATGTTAGATCATAAATGTACTTGTAATAAAAAATAAAAATAATATTAAACGACGGATGACCGACAAATTTTAGGTTCCGGCGTTTTATTCGCCGTGTTCCACTAAATGTAATTTTCTTCACTTCGGAATAAGCTATAATAATAGTCATTATGTTTAACATCACCACATGTGAGTACAAAGTAATGTTTTCTTTGTAAAAATATTAAGTTTAGAGGCCAGTTGTGGCTCAGGGGCACAAACTGACTGGCTGTGAGTTCGATCCTCATTCGAGGAAATGACGATACATTTAAATTTCTAATTTCTGGGCCCTAGTGTCGAGGCAAAGCGCGGCGTTGAGATCTGCCACTCAACACACAATACCTCGAGAACTCAAGGAATTGGGGAACGGAGTGGCCTAACAGTAGATTTCCTCTGCCTACCCTGCTGTGTGTTGGTCGTATAAAGTAGGACATTAAAGTATATGTACATACATAGATTATGATAGAGTCTTCAGTCTAGTACAAAATAGCACTCGCAAATAAGTGTAAGGACTAAGTGGTTGATTACCGTAAAGTAGCATTACGTCCGATGTCCATTACTTCTCGTTTTGTGGAATCTGCTTAACCTGCTTGGTTTATATTTTCTGCCAGTGTTGCCATTAAAAACATATTTGTATTCAAAATGATATATTTTTTTCTTAATTACTTTATTTGAATCAATTCAGCAGAAAGCTGTTTTTTTTATTTAAATCAAATCAGCTTCACGCTGTATCTCGCATATAGCAGGGTAGGCAGAGGGAACCTAGTGTTAGAACACTCGGTTCCCCACTTTCTGCCGAATTCTGGGGGCATTGCTTGTTGAGTGGTAGAACTCAACGCCACACTTTACCTCGACACCATAGCAAAGAAATGGAAATGTATGTAAATTTAAATAAAAATAACATCTCCTCGAATGGGGATCGAACCCACAACCAGTCGGTTTCTCACGGCGCAGGGGCACACTCTGTGCCCCTGCGCCATGACTAGCCTCATATCCTCCCTTTTATTTTTATTCTTAATAAAATGGCAATATTCTTTTGCTAGTTGTTTATTGTTTTTGTGTATTTAATAATTATATTATATAAATATAATTATGTTTATTGTTTACAATGATATTAACTACAATGATACTAATATATATTTACAACTGTATCCAAAAGCTCTATTTACCTGAATCGGGATTCGTGCCAAGCACTAGCATAAAGTAGTTGTTAATGGATATGTAATTAGTTGATTATATCTGTAATACGTTAATATCAACCATTAGCAACATCGTGGACTATAAAGTATGCGTAATTTGTTTTATTTATGTATCAAACAAGTTTTAAATGCACTTTTTATTTATCTGTTATATTCTTTAATTATCTGTATTATTAATTGTATTGATGTTTAAAAAAAAACAAATATATAAAAAATATATAAATACCAATCCTATTTATTCTTTAAAGATAATAAATAAATAAAGTATAAATATCAGTACAAAATTAATGGTCTTTTATCATCATCATCATCATCATCAACAGCCATCTTCTGTCCACTGCTGGACATAGGCCTTCCCCAATGGTCATTGCCACTAGGTACATATATATATGTATAAGTCATATATATATAATTATAAATAGATTATATATCTCTACTATCATAAATATACTGAAGAATGAATTATACTCAGGAATATTTTTAAAATCATACTTTGTTCAACACTTAATGTTACGTCTCAAGAGGTTGATAAGTCGATTAACAAATAACCAATGAACCTTATATCAGTTAATTGTTTTTTTTTATTCCTTTTCCTTAATGATTTTATTTATATACTTCTTCGATATTGTACTGCAATTAAATGAAAAATAAAGTAGGTACATATTAGCAAATAGATAGAATTTTTTGTTCTGTTTTAGTTGTTATATTAATTGCTTGTTGATTGGTACCTACTTTAAAGGGAAAATTGTCGTTGCATTATCCTTGTATTTTTAATTAATTTAATAATAGTAAAACAAATGAGGCCAGTACTGCCACTCGAGCACAAGCGATTCGATTTTCACTAAAGAAAATGTTTTTTTTTATTTTCTTCGTTCTGACACCGAGGCAAAGCACGTCAGTTAACACGCTATGCTTCCAGAATTTGGCGGAAAGTGATAAGGGTAGGCAGAGGGAAACTGGGGGGAACCTAGAGCTAAGACCGTTTACTTTCCGCTGGAGGCAATGTGTGTTGAGTGGTGGAACTCAATGCTGTGATTTGCCTAGTTATCTGGTAGCGAGGAGATGAAATTATTAAATATTGATTATGAATATAATCGAACCTACTTGTCGCATTTGCAGTCGGCCGCTTACCCCTCCCCAGGGCCGCCTAAATTTACTAAATTAGACGTAATAAACGGAACATAAAATTATACTTTAATATGTGAATAAATCTATATTATTATTAATGGTTGTTATTCATCATATATGAGTAAGCAGTTGTATAAATAAAGTTGAATAAACAAGATTCTAAGCTTTTTATACATTATGTTATTTTAGGTTATCATATTGTTATATTAATAATAAATATTAAATGGAGTGTGCCGAACACTGACATCAATATTTTTAAACTAGTTCACGTTTTTTCTCAAATAAGATAATTATACGATTCATTTTAGCGACTGACAACGACTATGTACTTTTTATCCTAAAAATTATATGGCTTAGTATATTTAATATAGTAGTATAGAGGGATAGCGTTTGCCTGTAAACGTTATGGTCGTGAGTACAATCTCTACGCGGGAGATAAATTGTTTAATTTCGTCACTCTTGTGAGATCTAGAGCAGCGTTGATTTCTGCTTCTCAACATGCAAGGGCTCGAATTCGGGCAGAAAGCTGAGAACGGAGAGTTTACATTAGTAGAGTTCTCTTGAACCAGCTATATGGGAGATAACGAGTGAAGCCGGATAGAAATATTAGTGTTTATACAATAGAATTTATTACCATCATATAACAGTCCATTTACCACCATACGTTATTTTCGGGTGGTTATTGTAATCAATACCATTGAAGCCATAGATAGCGCTTTTTATAATTAATCCGGGTTAGAATATACTCTATTAAGAATAATCCACATAGTCCATGGTGTGTTACATTTTTAGCACTTAGGCGTTCTGTTTTATACAATCATAGACTAACAATGTTATATGTGTACTTATAATATCTATAATAATTAAATTTATTTTGTAATATTTATCGTATTTTCTATATTAAATATAACTAGCATATTACAAGAAATGGCCATTTAATCTACTTTTGCATCTTTGAGGACTAATGTCAGTAAATTAAATTTAATACAATACAAATAACTGAAGGCTTTATTGATTATCATATTTAACGTTTCAATTGAAAGAAAAACTTGGTCAAGGTTTTCGAGTACCTTTAATCTGATGTTAAAAAACGTACAAATTACTTTCTGTTGTAACATTGTCGGATCAATCCGCATGCCCCTTTACTTTCATATCTCTAGTACTATACCATTGTTATCAGCTTCACGCTGTATCCCGCACACAGCAGGGTACGCAGAGAGAATCTAGTGTTAAGATAAACCGTTCCCAATTTTCCGCCGAATTCTAGAGGACTTGCGTGTAGAGTGGCGAAGCTCAACGCCGCGCTTCTCCATCCACAGCAGAGCGAAAAAATGAAAATATAATTTAAATAAATATTTCATTTTCTCGAGCGTGGATCGAACCCACAACCAGTTGCGGCACTTGTGCTCCGGTGCTACAATTGGCTTCGGTATACCGTTAAATAGTAATAGAATTATATATCTTTATTGCCTCTGATATAATTATCTAAGCATGCATACTTTTCTAACTAAATGAATTATATAAATAAACTAATAGAGTGTTAAAAAGGTAATTATTCTTTGTATTATAAATTATAACAAATTTCACGCTTCATTACATATTACATGAAGTTAGTATTTAAGACAAAATATTCATTAAACCTTGAACGAGTATATAGATATAACAAATCAGGGCTTATTTGTTATATTATACAATTACTCAGTGTTATCTTTCTCATTTGTTTTAAAATATATTCTGATAACAATTGTACTATTATCTAATTATGTTATTTATTGATATATCAAAGAGAACAACTTCTTTTGAGATAATTAGTATAATTTTAATTAATTTTTGTTGTAAAAATTAAGAAAATATATAATTATTTTTTAAGATATAACGTAATTTAACTTAAAATTAATAAAATTTGATCAAGGTTTTACTGCAAGTCTGTAGGTATAATAATATCTAATAGAAAAGTAACTACAAAGACAATGTTAAATAATACCTATAGTTTATTTTACTACTTTGCCCAATAATAATATATATTTTTAAAGGACAATAAATATATGGAAATGAATTCATTTAAATTTTATGCACGATGCCAACATTATATCGTAAAATCATATAACGGTAATTTTTATACTGAATAGAGAAATACTCGTAGTTAAGGCTCTTGGCAGCTCAGCTCCTCTTGGCTGAAAATAAGATTATTACATTATTTATATATTAAATTCTTACCACACATGGAATACAAATAATTTGTGCATTTTTATGGAATAAGGATTTTTTATGGAATACAAGTAATTTGTGCATTTTTATCATAAGGTTAAAGGTTTTCGAAAATAAAGAACATGTTCTTTTTTAATTGGAACGTAAAATATGATAATAAATAAAGCCTTCAGTTATTTTTGCTGTATTTTAATTGTGTGTGTTTAGGCGACGTAAAAGTGAACTAAATAGCAATGTCTTGTAATAAGTATGTTAGTTATATTTAATAATAGTAGGTAAGTATACGAATATTTACTTAATATTAATACTATTTTAAGGAAAATTGGTTTATAATTTTAATATGGTTATCTAATATCTATACTGTTACTAGTATGGTTATCTATACACTTAATAAATATTACATAATAATTTTAATCTTTTGAGACGTTATTGGTTCGCAAAAATTGTCCGAAAATCTCGACCAAATTCAACAGTTAATTATTTAATATCTATCTACCTAGGTAACTAGTAGCACCCGCGAACAAGAAAAGCATTTTACCTGCATATATACCGATTTTGCGGAAATTCTGGGATAAAAAGTAAAGTCTATATGTTGCCGCACAGAAGTTCCATTAAAATCGGATCAGCTGTAATTAAGCAGCAGATAATTCAATTAAATTAAAAGCGAATTGTAGGTACTACTTAATATTATGTAGGTATGTGATTGACGATGTTAATATGACGAGACTCAATATAAAAATAAAGATAAATAGAAATAAATAAATTCCATTAATACATACAGATATCAAAATTACTATGATATTATATTATAAAACATACCATAGTACAAAAAATATAAGATGAGAGACTATGCGCATTGTGAATGCTTAACACCATAGAGATCGAACGAGACGATTAACAAACTTGCGCATACAATAGAAAAAACATTTTATTTATTCATACTCTAACATTAACAATATTAACATATAATATGTAATATTTAATGATGTGTCAATCTATTCAAGGAGATTACCAATTGCATAGGTGCGTTATTTCCTGATAATCACGTTTGATTGTGATAAGACCAACATTTATAATGTATTTGTGACATTATCGACTCGGATACAACGAATAATTTTAGTGGATTACAGCGTAGATACGTTTAGTTTGTATATAATTACATAATTTTAGGGTTCCGTACCTTAAAAAGATTGAACGGAGTAATAACTTTGTCGGTCATCTGTCTGTCTGTTAAGATTATTTATCTTATATTCCATAGAACCTCCAAGCTGAAATTAATATCAAATATTGAGATCTTCGTTCCCTTCAAGTATAAAAAAAATTAAGCTTTTATTTTGTATGAAATTAGCCACATAGTCAAGTCAAAATTTATTGAAAAATTTCAAGTAAAAAATCAGCTTCATGCTGTCTCCCGCACTTTGCCTCGACAATCAAAATGTCGTACATATACATAATATGAATGTGAACAAAATATTCAAATACTTATGTCATTTCAACGTCTTTAACAACTCGCTAAAAGAATTGTTTCGTTTGGCATTGTAATATAGATCAGTCACTAATACGTCCTTGGTTGAAAATCCAGCTAATGTAAATAATATTTAGCAATTCTCTTAACGATAGAGTGGAAAAACCCACATGAAATATTTGCTAATATTTTTACAAAGTTTGTAGTGGTAATGGGGAATTTGTATTAATGTTTTTTATTTCTTAAATTAATAATATACATGTTTATAAAGTAGAAAAAAAATGATTTTTAAGTTTGGTATGGTATGGTTCTTTTATTATGGCGTTCCGAGCGTGCCAGTTGAGCACATATCACGCCAATGTCACGTCGTAATTTTTTAAGTTGAAAATAATAAAAAAAATGAGCCGCATAAACGTCAAATTTTGCGCGCTCTTTGGATGACGTCACATTACATTTACCGAAGTATTCTTCTTTTAGTTTGATTGATAATCAGATCTTGCTACGGTGACAGCTCTACAGAGTATATTTCAGAGTATAATTATAAATATCTTTTTATAATTATACTCTGAAATATACTCTGTAGAGCCGTCACCGTCTCTGTAGAACTTTACAATTAAATAAACTATTTATAATAGATACCGTTAATACACGATGACTTACATAAAGAGATAAAAATATGGAGTTTTTAATAACGATTTGGTAACGGACAAATTGGACTTACAAAAATGAATAGAATGAAATGATGTACCTACTATGAATTGTTGGGTGCATTCATGAACAAAAATCGATATTATAGACCTAAATATTCAGTGTAGTATCAATTATCTTCCTAAATTGTCGATAAATCCACATCGACCATAGAAAAGATTCACTAGAGAAACCGCTACAAAAAAAAAATACAGTCGAAATGATGACCTCCTTTTTTTAAAGAAGTCGGTTAAAAATACAGGGCTTATACGTTCTTGCAAATACAACAGTATGCATATCGACGACGATAATTCCAATTGTGACATCTGACGTCACGTTTTCTTTCGAACAATGGTGGTGCGCTTCGTAAATTTGAATATCCCTTCGTTATTTTGGACTTTTAATTAATATTTTATAAGTTTTAATAATAAATAAGTAAAAAAATATATAATCATGTACAATGTACATTCACTATTGCATTCACACAAAAGTACATTTATAATTTTTAATGATAAATATGTTTTTATTATAAAAAATAATATTTAAATAATAAATATTTGAATTTCAGGGGACTTCGGGCGTTATCAAGGATTTCAATTTTTTCTACATGTGCTGGCAGCCATGACAGCTGGTATTCATATGTTGTCCTTGGTGACGGTGGCTGCAGTGCCGGAACATAGGTGTGTAAACTTATTTTTATGACATTTTTTTTACAGATAAAAAGGTACATAGTGACAAATCACTATCATATCTTTTTTAATAAGAGTATGTAGGCGCGCTTTGGATGACATTGACATACTTAGATATGTGCTTTCGGTCTATTATTCTGGATTTAAACCCGCAGCCTCGTATTATGTCGTCTATTTAAAATTTTTATGATGTTTAATACAAAGAAATTGACGTAAATAAACAAATATGATTCAGTTAGATACAATGGATGTTGGAAACAAAATACAGTTGATCTATTTACAACTACGCTTTCTATAAGTGGGTCAGACAAAATACATATATACGCCAAGAGTTTTATTACCCACGCACATTTAGGTACTAGGTTTATAAAAAGAGTTCGAATCACGGCGTGATATATTTGTCAAATACTGAATTTTAATTATATGTAGTTAATGGTTTATAATAATTGGTATCGATAACAAAACGTATACTCCTCACGACTGCGCTGTTAAATAGGTTAATATGGCTTCATAAACATTCTTGGATAAAATGGGTTGTTCTGGATCAACGCCAAATACATCTTCAAAAGCTCAGCTTTTTATTAAAAGGAAAATAAAGGCATAGCATCTAAAATGACACTCTTTATCATTTTGTGTCTTAGAATATTAAATTAAAACTCTATTTTTAGTTTTTTATTATGTCTTTATTGTTCTTTTTATTTTATTTTATATTCCACATGTTTGAACTATACGTTATTGGGTTTGAAATGTTAAAATTATTTATAAAAGGGCTTTTGTTTTGAAGCGAATTTCTTATGTGTGGGGTCTTATTAATTTAATATTTAACGTTTGTTTATGGAATCTTTTTTACCTTGCGGTGCATGCGCATGATGGCAGCAGAAAGCATTTTTGTCGGAGAAAAAGGAATAATCCTTGTCATCTATAATTAATTATATTATAAACTAATAAATGCCCCCAGTAATAGTTTTTCTGATTTATATTCCATGTACAGACACCTACCAGTTACGATTTTATTATAAGTACTATAAGATAATACAAATAACAGCCTATATGAACCTATCTAATGCTAAGTAAACATGTATTAAGAGTGTTTTGTTGCTTGATTAATATTAAAAAAAATAAATAAGAATCTTTTAAAGATCTTTATATCTTTATAATGAGATTGCACAATAAGCTTTTTGGGTGTCAGGTGTACTTTATTATTTTTAAATTGGTGATGTTCTGCAAACAGATAAATGGAAAGTAAGTATAGTTTTACATATCTAATTTGTACCTTATATTTTCTTTTTTGTATCATAACTACTTTAATACTAACTGCTTTATATCATAACTGATTTTTCAAATACATCATCATTGGTTCTTATTTAGAAAATGTATAAACAATTTGACATAGGTAGTTTTTGGGAAACTTCTGCTACCTAAAGATAACTTTAAAATTATCATTAAGAACGAAAAATACTTATTTAGAAATCTGGCTACGTTAAAGTTTTTACGTTTATACGTTTTCAAAATAAGATTTTTTCTTTCGTAAGTGTGGAATAACACTTTAAAATATTATTGGTTGCTATATAGTATGGGCTTGTATTGATTTTTATAATGCTGTATATGGATATTTCTTAATTCAATTGACTATTATAACATCGCATGTACGAGGAAATATTTTTATTAGAATCACATATAAACCTACGTATACCTTAGATCATATACGTTTGGGTAGACTTTCTTTAGACCATATTAATTTATTCATAAAATAATTAAATTGCATCGTATTTCACTTTTCCATTACTTACAAGTGTCTCTTAAAGCATAGCCATAAATTCTACAATGCACAAAAAGTGATACAGCACTCCAGCACTCATTAAAAGAAAAATAATTCGTTTGTCACTCACAGTATAGAGCTTGTTTTACAGTTTAAATTATGTTTTTGGTTTTGTATTTCAGGTGCACTATAAAAGGGATAGACAGTCCAAACTACACAGAACCTTGGAATTCTTCTCTTATCTCAAAACATATTCCTTTGAATGAACATGGAAAATTGGAATCTTGTATGGTATACGGTGAAAATAATTCCTTAGAAAATTGTGAATCGTGGATTTATGATACCCAATATTACACTTCGTCTCGTGGTATTGAATGGGACTTTGTCTGCAGTCAGCGATGGATGGGCGCTGCAGCTCAGACCGCCTATATGTTTGGTGTAGTTCTAGGATCCATCGTACTAGGACGTCTTTGTGATAGATTTGGAAGAAAAACTTTATTTGTTTGGGCTGGTATTCTTCAGCTACTTCTAGGAGCTTCTGTTGCTTTTTCTACCGATTATTATATGTTCGTTGCCATTAGATTCTTATACGGGATCTTTGGATCTGGTCCATATATAGCTGGATTTGTCCTCACTATGGAGCTAGTTGGACCAAGCCGTCGGACAGTATGTGGAGTGATGTTTCAAGTAATGTTTGCTTTCGGCATAATACTGTTGGCTGCGTGGGGTTATCTTATAGATAACAGGTTTTATTTGCAATTATTTTACGCTTTCCATGCTGCTTTATTACTTCCTCACTGGTTTTTGATGGACGAATCACCAAGATGGCTGTGGGCGCAAGGACGGGCTCGCGAATCTGTAGCAATTATTGAGAAAGCTTTAAAAATTAACGGATCCAGCGAAGTTCTTGACACTGCTACATTAGTATCGCATTGTAAAGTTACATGTGCTAAATATACAGATGATGAATCTTCTGGAACTTCAGATCTTTTTAAAACACCAAATATGTTAAAGAAAACACTTATTATTTGTGGTGCATGGTTTGCCAATTCTGTCGTGTATTATGGACTCTCACTTAACACTGGAAAACTGAACGGCAATCCATATTTTATATTTTTCTTAATGGGTGTGGTTGAAATGCCAAGTTATATAATTATAATGTACTACTTAGACCGTGTAGGTCATAGGGCTCTCATTAGTGTAATGATGATATTAGGTGGTATATCTTGCCTAGTCGTCGTCGCGCTACCTCATGGTTCCACAGCAGCCACTGGTGTCGTAATGGTTGGCAAACTATTTATATCTGGCTCGTACTCAATAATTTACAAATATTCAGCTGAATTATTTCCCACAGTCGTACGAAGTTCTGGCGTTGGTCTTGGCAGCATGTGTGCTAGTGTGTCTGGCGCCTTGACACCGTTAATTAGTTTACTCGATACATTGAATCCAAAAGTTCCTACAATAATCTTTGGGTTTATAGCTCTATTATCTGGATTATCTACTTTCTTTTTGCCTGAGACTATTGGGCGAGTACTACCACAGTCTATTGAAGATGGCGAGAAATTTGGTATAGGCGATAATTGCTTCACAAATTGCAGTGGTCGGCGAATGAGTGAGACATCAACTGATATTCCTGAAACAATGATTCCTTTGGAAGGGGAAATCAAAAAATCATAATTCATCAATTGACTTGAGGCTATTTTATGAAGGAAAATGCTAGAAAAACTGGGTTTCCATGAGCTTATTTCTAATATTATAAGAACAATCAATTACTAAAAACCCAAAATGTACTGGGTACAAAATGATATTTTTCAAAAAATATTTCTTGCCGTTGATAATATATAATTTATATTCGAATTTATTATAAATTTAAAATTTAGATTTAAAATTTATTGACCTAGTTTATCTTTTTTTAAAGTATTTTCATGGAATTTATGAATGACAAATGTTTACATTAGATAAGAATAAATTTATTGTTGCGAAGAATTATAGTACATGACTTTAGAAGTTATCTAGTCAAGTTATGTTCGAAAACATTAGACTGGAGGTACTATTAGCTTAGATATAACATATAATGCAAAGATTACGTTTAAGATTTTAAAATATGGTAAGCGTGTATTACCTACTATAGTTTTACTGTTCATCACAATTAATATTTATTTTAAATTATCTGATAAGTAGGTAGTAACACCCAGATAAAAGTTAATGTTATTTTTTTTTACATTTTTGTAATTTTTTATTGCATTTATTGAAGTGTTCAAACGATTTAAAATGTTCCATAATATTAAGTATTTTTGTATACTTACAATTTTATTAATTATCAACTAGTCGCTAGCTTGTGAAAGTTAAAAACTGAAACAGTTGCAATAATTAAAATGTAATATATTTTAATGCATAATAAAATGAGGTATAATAGAGGTAAGTGCTTACAATCTATAACGTTATGATTACAATCGACTTATACTTAGACTGCCAAAAGAATATACTTTTTACACTGCCAATCATGCTTATTTTACGTTCGTTTGTAAGACGACGGTAACAATAGTAATTTTTTTTTAAAACCCTAAGTTATTTTAGCTTTAGTTAATACAATGTGTGCATATCAAAATAAGGGCATGTTCGTTCTATTCGTATTATAATTTTAAATAGAACTACTTTGATTATTCTTTTTTGACAGGGACTTACAACATATTTTACATATTTCTAATGACATTTGACCTAATTCACGCTACGATACTGCCTTATCATTGTTATAAAATAAAACTTAAACATACGTAATTTACGCAACAGACCATTGTATATCTTTAACATATTTTATTGAAGAATACGTTGTGTTTTATATTTTTCTAAATAAATTATATTAATTAAACAGTTGTTTTATTTTTCCATCTTAAATTTTGAGTAATTATTAAAAAATATGCTTAAATCTTTAATACTATATATGTATATATATTACATCATCTAATTATATTATAGTATTATTAATGAATTACTAAATTATTTTTTGAATAAAAAATCCTTCCAAATGCACCTAATTTCATATTAAAATATCAACTTCCATTTACTTACAATTGCTTACTTAAATCATATATTAAAATATCTTTACAGTGGCATTTACATTATATCTGATAACATGCCAAAATTCTTCCTTATAAAAAAATAAGAAAATCTTTAAATATTCAATTTGTAACTATAAAATTAATATAAATTTATTTATAGATATAAAAAAATTATTATTTTAACATTTCCAGGTGCTGGATAGACGGAGTAGATACAAATGAAGCCGCAGCACTTTGGAACTCATCAGAAATATTAGCATCCATACCTCTAACAGCATCTGGCGGCCTCGATAACTGCCACATGTATAATGAGGACAACATATCCGTCACATGTGACAAATGGGTTTTCGACACCCGATACAGGACCTCATCACGCGCCATCGAATGGAATCTCGTCTGCAATCAACGATGGAAGGGTGCCGTGGCTCAAACTGTTTTCATGTTGGGAGTCTTCACTGGCGCAGTATTTCTCGGAGGTTTAGCCGACAAAGTTGGTAGAAAGACTGTTTTCTGCTGGTCAGGAGTATTACAGTTAATTTTAGGAGTGGTTGTATCATTTATTCCTGAATATTGGTCTTTTTTGGTTGTTATGTTCTTTTATGCAATTTTTGGTTCCGCCGGAGCATATATACCTGCCTTTGTATTAACTATGGAAATTGTCGGTGCGTCTAAGCGAACTGCTTGTGGTGTCGCTTTTCAATGCGCATTTGCATTTGGTATAATGTTAGTGGCTGGCTGGGGTGCAGTGATTGATGACAGAATGATTTTACAAGTTGTATATGGACTACACGGCCTTTTCCTTCTTCCCCATATTTGGATAATGGACGAATCGCCTCGCTGGCTTTGGGCGCAAGGTAGACCAAAGGAAGCCGTAGATATTGTACAAAAAGCTTTGAAATTCAACAAATCCGAGGAAGTTTTAGATAGAGCTCAGCTTGTGTCAAAAGGCAAAATTGAAACGACTAAAGTTATAGATGAAGCATCGGCCGGCACTTTGGATCTGTTCAGAACCCCTAACCTTCGAAATAAAACATTGAATGTCTGCTTATGCTGGTTTGCCAATTCTTTAGTTTACTATGGGCTCACTCTTAGTACTGGTAAGCTAGAAGGTAATCCATACCTCATAACGGCAGTTTTTGGCTTAGTAGAATTCCCAAGCTATGCTGCTGTTATATACTTCCTTGATATATGGGGTCGCAGATTACTTATTAGCTCAATGATGGTGATTGGTGGTTCAGCTTGCATAATTGCTGCATTTATTCCCAGTGGAACAACAATATCAACAGTCGTCGTTATTGCAGGCAAGCTTTTCATAGCCGGATCTTTTGCAATTGTGTATAATTATTCAGCGGAGTTATTCCCCACTGTAGTAAGAAACTCAGCAATGGGCTTAGGTTCAATGTGTGCTAGATTATCAGGAGCCATGACGCCTTTAATTACTTTGTTGGATTCCTTCGATCCTAAGATACCAGCCGTAATCTTTGGTATAGTAGCCCTTGTATCGGGATCCTTATGCTGCTTTTTACCAGAAACAATGAATCAACCGATGCCTCAATCTTTGGCGGATGGAGAAAACTTTGGTAAAGGTGATACGTGCTTCACTTGTCTTGGCAAAAGTGAAGACGACGATGCGTACACTGTAAATGATAAAGTACCAGAATCTATGGTTCCTTTAGATGACATCAACGGAAAAGTTTAACAATGTTTATATGTCTCTCACATTTAATGAGAATATAAATAAGAATTGCTCTTAATATGACAGTGTCAATTCCGTCCAAATAAAATATTGCCATTGCAAGCTGTAAGTAATGATGGATAAACGTCCTACCAAATGTGATCATAAAGACAATAAGTATTGCTAATATAATATGTGATACATACTTATATTAAGATATTTTTAAATTCAAAACGTATGTATTATTTTATTACGAATATTATTTTATAAATATATTGCCGATATATATAGTATAAAACCAAATACTTATATTTATATTGTTACTTAAACTATAGAATTGTAAATAATATAGGAGTGTTATATAAAATATTTAGTGTGTGACCTTTCTATACATGCAGTCACACATTTTATAATGCACAAGAAATACATATATACATACATTAATGAAGAACGGGTTACCTTAACACTAGGTTCCCTTGCCTACTCTGCTATGTGAGATACAGCGTGAACCTAAAAAAAAATAAATGAACATATAGTTACTAGGTAAAACATACAATATACATACAATTGTAATACTTCGCAAATCAATTTAGTTAAAAGCTTAGTAAATTTTTTTCTTCTTATGAACCAAGTTTTAAGTGATAATTATACCTAAATGTTTTACAAGATACTATGTAGAGGCCAGATCATGTAGAATTTTTAAAAATAATAAGTTCTTGTAATTTTCTCCTAGTTAACGAAAAAAGATAGTACAAACTTTGTGCCAAACAAATATTGTAAATAGTATACATAAAATGTATACTCATTTGTAATCAAATGTATTTAACTGAATACAGTGCCTTGTAAAATTGCACTTACTAATTGTACGTTTACACTTAAAATAGAGAATATATATAGCTATATTTATTTTATTAAACACGATTGTATTGTCCACGAATTTGCTTAAGAGTATGATATAAAAAAACAAAAACTTTTTATACATATTAAAAAGTCGTTAAAAAAGAATTACATGTTTTAATCATATGAATGCACCTGTAAAGTACCTGTCGTTAAATTACATAAAGGGCAGAATATTATACAATCATAAATATATCAATATCTTGCTTACTAATCTATAAATATAGTAAAACTAAAAAATATATTTTTATATAAGCCTCTATAATTCGGTCTGGGGAAATAAAATTATCTTCATAAGAAATGATAGGTTCCATTAATCAACACGTCAGCGGTCAATCAGACAAAGTATTACAGTTAGTACAAGGGTGTGACTGTAACGCGACGGTTGTGGGTTCGATCCTCACCTGGGGAAATGAATTATTATATATTAACATTTTAATTTTTTCGCTCTTTCATCCAGGCAAAATCCCAGTGTCGAGTCCGCTACTTAACACACAATGTCTTAAAAAAATCGAGAGAATGTGCGTATTGAAGTGTCTTAACACTATGTTCCTTCTGCGTCCCATACATATATGGGGGATAGCGTGAAGTTGAAGCTGTAACGTGTCTTCGAAGTTATAAAACATATTTACAATGAGTTTTGCTCGCTTTATTACTTTTTTAGAATGACAACACCACACTGAAAGCATATAGATTATATATTTTTATATTAATTAAATAAAACAAAAAATAAAAACTCAATATAATTTAATATTTACATCAAACAATAAACGACATCACAGTGAGATTAAAACGACAACTTGGAGACACTAGTGTAAGTACAATAGTAAGAATGAGAAAGACTAGAGATAGGTACAACAATTTAACCAACAAGAACATAATAATAAGATTAGTATGGAGATTCAATTTTTTATAGCGAAAAGTAAAGGTAAACATTTTGAGTTAATTTCATCAGTGGCCATGAAAATCTTTTGATAAATAAAAGTAACTGTTAATTATGTATATTTTGATAAATAAAAATAAAAGTTTGAATTGTAAAGAAAAATTCTGATAATTGCTTATGGTGTGTTTTGTGAGGGGAAATAATTGAAATGTAAAAAGACATGAACCAAAATTTAGTTACATTTGTTAAATATAATTAACTTTAGATAAAATTAGTTAAATCAATAAATGGTACAATTTGTATTATGTTAAATATTACAAGTAACTCAATAAATACTTAAGATTAATTAATGTAAGGAACATAGTAAGATTTTTCCAAAAGTAAAGCCATCATCGGTAATTAGAAGCATCATCAAAGGTAATCCTAATTACTGGTACGTAAAAAGAAATTTCATTAAAATGATAATAATTATCACTACATCTAGTAGAGTTCTGCAAAACGTTAAATAAATTTAAAACATTTTCTGCAAAACAAAAAAATCACTTAGTGTGTCATGTTAAATCGATTTCAGAAATGAAATAAATATTAGTAACAACAATATTTTTTCAAGATTATCGTCTAAATAATAAAAACTCTAAATGACTCAAAATTAGTAATTAACATTTTTATCTACATGTATTCCAAAAATATGAATCTATAACTCTGATAAAGTTTTCCAGTTCGTCACAAATTTAACGTGACCTAATAATATCTATTTCTAAAATCTACTAAATATTATAATTTGCTATAAACAGCCAAATCTTAGTTTATCAGTAGGTATTTAAAATTGGAAAGGACACAAGCAATTTCGTTCATGAAATATCCATATATTAATGGTGTTACCTTATATCGTAATGAGACTGTTTGTAAACATAATTTGTATTATAGTACGGTCAACAAGTCGTGGCTGCTGATGTTAGATGTAGACTGTACTTTGATTTTAGAAATTTTCTTATATATTAATATTTTATTTCCCAGTGAACAATACGGAAAAGATCAGAGTACTTGACTTCAGGGCGACCACAGGTTGGCCGAACTATACTTATTAATTGTTAAATTTTATACATATACCTAAAATTATGTTTTAAATACAATAAATTTATTTAATTGATAATCATCACAATATCTCAATTTAAACCGTAAAGCCCGTCCGTTCCAATTTAGTTAAATGATACCTCACCAAAAAACCGCGGCAATTAATCTTACTAGGAAAATTGCATCCTCGTCCATCTGAAAGCAGTGTAATTAATACATTCAAATATATCAAAAAATACTTGCAAGCTGTATACTAACTAATGCAATTTCAACTAACATAACTATATAAAATTTCACGCATTTCTTTTATGTCTATTTAACCTAGGAAATAAATATCCGCCACAAGCTTATTTGCAATATAGTTGACCAAATGTTACAAATATTTTTTATGAGAAGTTAGATTCTCATAAAAAATATTTAAGCAAGTAAACTTTAATTGTACTAAATATGATTTATGTAACCTATTTTATTATCTCTTTGGATGGTACTTCACAAATAAATTTGTTCATAATAATCATCATAGTATTTATACAAAATTAATAAAATAAGATTTTTTTGGTAAAATAAATTTGCTCTTCTAAAAATAATTAAGTGCATAGTGCCCTATTTAATGGTTCTGGAGAAATCTATAAGAGCCAAGTTTATAATTTGACAGAAACTTATGATATTTGATAACATATAGAATATTACTATTGACAACAATTATTTTCCCTGTAATAAATTTTTACTTGACCATGAAATATACAAATAAGAAAGATTTAATGTTGCAAACTAGTAAAGCTAATGAATGATATATTAAAGAAAATTTCACATTATCTACATAAATTGTCTCCTTCATTTTTGTGCATAAAATAACAGATATCCTGCATAATCCTGCATACTTAACATGGTTGTTCAACATTGTGTTATGTACTGTTATGTTTCGTAAATAATGATACAAAATTTCCAAGTATCATATAAGGAAATTTGTATTACAATTTGTAAAACATAAATTAATTATTTTAACAACCTCACATAATTGTAAGCAAATAAAAATAGTGAGGAATATTCACAATTAGTTTATAAAACTTAAATAAAATAGGTATTACCTACATTTGAAATGTGTTTATCAAAGCCTTCTTACTTATAATCTTCAACTTTACCATACAATCGGTTGAGCAAATTTATCTACAAATCCATGTCGTCACTTATTTTTGTTCTAATTTAATTTACAGCTCAGATTTTGAAACATCTTATATAGATTGGTGGAACTTAATTCTGCACTTTTGCCTCCTATACCAGATAAAATTGAAATAATTACTCGAGATGTAATTGATCTCACAACTGTCTTATTTACAGTTAAATGCTGTGTCCAACAACTCATTATTGTATTACAATAAAGAAAACATAATTTTTTAACAAATTGAGTTTGGTAACATAGACTACACAATATAATGAGTATGTTTGTTCTAGTTAAATAAATTTAGAATTAAGAAGTGTTTGCTTGATAATGAATTTTGCAAAAATCAGTTTTAGTATTCTATTTTTATCTAATACAAAACATAAGCAATGTAAATGTTAAAAAATAGCACCAATTTAATTTTAAATACTTAAAAGAAAACTAATAAGCTGACATATAAAACTATCGTTAGTGATAAAAACTATTTTTTGAACAGCACTGTCAGCCTATGATTTGTTAGATTTAAAATACCTAGCAATTTCACTTTTGGCATCACTGGTCACTAAATAGTGATGTGATCAAATGAAAAGCATTAAACAACCTACATTATGTAAATTTTCTACAGTTTTCAACAAGGCATATGCTCTTCAATATTCAGGACAACGAGTATGTGGGATGGGGCAACTTAAGGTATCTGAATTAGAGTCAGTGGATAAAGCAGTATGAACTATAATGGCAGGTTGGGTAGGTGTAGGTGCATGTAATTCATGACTTTCCCCTGGAGTCAGGCTAGCTAAAGCTGCTAGCAAGTCAGGATTCACAACAGGTTCACCTTCCTCACGAGGTTCCCATCCAATAGGAGGACTGGCCGGTGGAGATATCAGAAACTGTTTCACAGGTGCAGGAGGCCTTAAGTTTTTAAAAGATATTGGCGTTACAGGTTGAGCGAAATAACAATTAATACACGAATTATAAAATTGGTACTGGTGTAGTTGAACACGAGCGCTAGCTGCTGCGAGAGGGCTATCATAATTAACACGTATGCGCTTAAAACTTCGTAACCACTGAAACGTTACATTATCAGAAAATGTACGAAAGATATCTTCTAATTCTTTTTTTAATTTTTCGTCAGCAAATACGTCACTATGAATATTCGTTACGATCACAGATTTAGGTAAGTCATCAAATTCATTAATTTCATCTTGGCAATCGGCTTCTTGGTCTAAGTCAGCAATGTTAGGGTGAATATTAGGCATTCCATCTTCGGGGTTAATATAAACATCATCTTCTTGAAATGTTTCGTTTTCTTCTTTATTTGCCATGTTCAATATAGTTAAATCCGAATTAACATAAAATAGTCTTATCGGTATTTTTCAATTATTGATCAAAATCGCGTCAGACTAGTATATATTTTAATAAAACAATAACTTATCGATTAAATACGAAATGTCACAAATGTCATTTTTCTGCTCTATGGACGTTGGTGTATAGAAATAGAAGACTAGAAGCTTAAAATTTAATCTGTGGATTCATTGAAATTTTTGTGAAAATTGCGTTTATATTTGCATATATGTAAATTATAAATTGATCCATTTAAATTGAAGAAATACCGTGTGAGCCTATTACGTAAATATAAAATTATATTTGTTTGTATTTCAAACTTATTACCCATAGAATAAAATTTAAGAATTATTTAATTTGCAAGATATTAGTGATAACTAAAATTAATTACTTTGTTTCATTTTATTTACAATATTGTAGACAAAGTATAAAAAAAAAATTACAAATATTTTTCGCGAACCAAATATAGGTGCAAGGTAATAACTTTATATCAAATAATAATGTAAAGCTGTAGTTTTACTTTTCGATGTAAAATATTTTAATGATAACATTTTATTTCCATATAATTTATGACTTAAGAATATTATTATAAATTTATTTAATTTAAAATCATTCTTTAGTTTTATTTTCAAGTCATAAGTCTTTATATTTATAGTCTACAATAGTAATTTATGGTTATTGTTAATTGTTTACTATTTCGTGATCGTGACCACAAATACCTGTCAATTGCCTACTTTATTGAGTGATTACATCGTTATTTAATCAACTCTCTTACTAAAATATAATTTAAATACAATTTTTTGTATTATCTTTCGTAAAATATTATAAGATTATGAAAATGGCAGGGGTAGAGTCTATGGTGGTTGAAGAGGTTAGGCCGGCGGAGAAACCCGTTGATAGAGAGAAGGTCAATATATTATATGAATTAAAAATCAAAATTGTTTTAAAATCATTTAATAGACAAATTATGTGCCTAAAACAGCTTAAGAAAAATTGAATATGTTTATTTTCAGACTTGTCCATTATTGTTACGAGTATTTTGTTCAACCGGTAGACACAATTCACCTGGTGATTATGCTAGAGGTAATGTTCCTCAAAATGAGCTGCAAATTTATACTTGGATGGATGCAACTTTACGTGAATTAACAGGATTAGTTAAAGAAGTAAATCCAGAAACTCGTCGCAAAGGGACATACTTTGATTTTGCTATTGTATATCCCGACATGAGATCGCCTGCGTATCGCATGCGAGAAATTGGCGTAACTTGTTCTGGACAACGAGGTGGTGATGACAATAAAACTCTGGGACAAGTAAAGTTTCAAATAGGTAATTATCTAGACATTTCCATAACTCCCCCAAATAGAATGCCACCTCCAATGCGAAGGCCTCAACCATATATGAATAATCGTCCTTATTAGATATATATTTAAAAGTTTGATATTAGTTAAGTAATTTCTTTGTGTAAGTAAATTGATAATAAATATCTTTCTACATAATTATTTGTTTATTACATTCCTAACCTATACTTTTAAGATAGTGTTAAGTAGTACTGATAAAGTAACAATTTTGATTATTTATTCATACTTAATTTTCTCTGTGCCCAAAAGTTTATACTAAGGAGACAATGCAATATTATGAAGGTTGTTTTGGTTCAACTTTATAATGATTAAATGTTCTTCCTGATCATATACTTTTGTTGTAAAAGGAAATATTTTTGTCATTACAGGTAAGGTTTCATACTTATAAAATTTTTTAATGTTACATTTACAAATTAAATATTAATTACAGTATTGGCATAATATTATTCATTTCAACAAAAAAATCTCAACATACAAAAAAACCAATCCTACATTGGACATTGCATTATCATAATTTTTCTCTTGTGTGATGTGCAATTAATCTTTCCAATCTAAATGTGTAACGTTGCTCTCAATATAAAAGATGTAGGCCGGTTGCCAAAAAACAGTATAAACCGGGTTAAGCACCTAGTGTAAGTACTTTGACTTTTTCTGTGTAGACAATTCTCACTGTATATTATTAAGTCTATTATTGTATGATGCTAAGTTCTGTATCAATAAATCCTACTAAAGCTTAATATTTTATGCACGTTGTTGCTTTTAACATTAAAGATGTGGGAAATGAAAAGTGGTGCTATAGTTTATTGTTTTTTATTGTTTGTCAGTTTAGGCTACATAAAAACTATTTCTACAAAATATCGTTTTACATAGCACAAAGTGACTAAGATTTGTTTTAAAATTAGAAATCCTAAAATAAATATACATTACATACTTAATATCTACTGATTACCCGCAGATCTGAATGGCCTTCTTGATTTTTTACCCATCGCGGCGAGATCTATTGTAATGCCATTAGGCAAAACTGCCTTATTTTCTTGGTAGTCAATGAAACCCTTTTGTTCTTTGTCCTCATTGGCCTTATCGCAAGCAATTCCAGTCTCGTAATTATATTCTCGTTTTAGACCATCAGGGTCAACATATCCATACTTTCCGCGTGTTATACAATCTATACCAATGGTTTCTTCTTTAAAAGTCCCATCATCGTTTTCGAAACCCCATGTAATACTTCCGTCTTCGTTTTCGTCTCTGTATTTACGTATAATCTGAGCTACTGGCTTCTTTTCTCTAGAGTTACTTGAAGAATATTTTTGTTGAGGTTTAGCTGGTGCACGAATTGGTTCTTGTGGTCGGGAGAACTGTCTGACAGGTTGAATATAGTCATCTTCTTCGTCAATAAAAGGTTTGGGCTCTGGTCTGAAGGAGGGTCGCTGTGGTCTGCTAGACAAAGGTTGTAATCTGGCTGGCTGAGGTCTAGCAGGCTCGTTTCTTATAGGGATAAAAGATTGAGGCACCAATGGCCGGTATTGTGTAGGTCTCACTGGTTCGGGTCTTGGCGCAGAAGGAGTGGTTTGTTGGAAAGGTGAAGAATTGTAAGCAGCAGGTGGCTTTGGTTGAGATGTGGTTGTAATATCAAAGAAATCATTTTGTGGCTCAGCGGTAGAGAAAACGTTTGGTACGTATGCAGTAGGAGTATTGATTTCAATTTCATCTTCCGGTTCTTCTGTGACGGGTTTTGATGGTTCGTCAAGAGACTGAAGACTGGGTCGTGGGGCTGCATCTACAGATTTAAATGAAGGTCTGGCGAGTCCTGGCCTCCTTATTCTAGCTACTCCAACAGGAATTTGAGCAGCTTGTAATCTTCCTTGTCTAAATCCACCCTGTCTCGCCCCTGCTACAAATGCACCAGGAATTTGCAACCTTGGCGGCGTAGGCGAATCATATTGAGCATAAGCTGTTACTGCACACAGCATACATATCTGAAATGTAATAAATGCCATTAATATACATAAGTAATATACATATATGTGACTTACAAAACTTATAATAATTAAATTTTACAACGTTGAAGTATAATAAATAGAAAGTGTACATATTTCGTAATTAATCAACTAGTCAGCCTAATACTGTCTAGTGTAATGGGTCTTGTCTAAATTACTAATTATTAAACCTACTTATTGAAAGTGAGTTGATCGACGTGTTTTAAGTCTCAGCTTGTACCTACTATTACCTAGCAATCTCAATATTTTAATTTATATATTTTATGCATACATTTTGGCTTATATAAAAAATGATTCGCAATAATTTAAAGACTAATATTTTTAACTCTTATTCTAACATTTTCTTATTTCTATTTTCTTTGTAATTGATCTATTTATTGTATTTAATCTAATACACTACAACATGAAGAAATAAACACTATTTCACTATTTATTTACAGAGCATTAAGTTTAGTACTAGTTGACCGTGTCAATAAAAATCAGGGTCAATTCTAATGCAACTAGTGGTGTCATACGAATAAGTGAATAAGTCTAGTTTTGTGCAATTCTGTTGCTGCTATTAAAATTCCATTCAAATTAAATGTAATGTTAGCTTGCGTAATGAGGGTTACGCTATTGCTTATAAGCAAACACGTAAGATCGATCGTTGGTGTATGAAAACAGGAATTAATTTTGATAATTTTGTAATCGACGATTACTTTGATTTCACATTTGTATTAGTTTCCTCTTATTGCAAATTATATGATTGCCCTTAATTAAAATTTAAATGTTTTTGCTTATTAAATAATTGTTCTTGTTTTTTACGTTTTTGTAACATTTATCTAAGTTTGATTTATTTTAGCTAAGTGCATCGCATAGCTAGGCAGGTGCATATGCCCAAAGTTTATACTCGTATAATACTTAACCTGACCTGACAAATACATTATTATTACAAGTAAAGATTGTTACAATTCGTTATTTTAGTACCAAGACAAAAATAATGAAATGAAAAATATTTATTAAAATTAATTTCGTTACAAATTTAGATCATGCCGTCATCATAAGGCCGTCGCGTCGTGGCGGAGTGGCACAAGGGTTTGACCGTAACGCGACGATTGTGGGTTCGATCCCCACTCGAGGAAGTGAAATATTTATTTACGTTTTTATTTCCATTTCTTCGCTCTGGTAGCGTAGCAAAGAGCTGCGTTGAGTTCCGCCACTCAACATCCAATGCCTCCAAAATTCGGCGGAAAGTGGGGAAAGTGTTTTAACACTAGGTTCCCTCTGCTTACCCTGCTGTATGCGAGATACAGCGTGAAGCTGATTTTATTTAAATACATTAATAATATTTTTTAAAATATCGGTAATAAATACACGAGTATTACTCATAATGTAAATAGTTGAAATTCTTAGTAGCGGTGTGTGAGTGTAGTTAGGACTGGAGCCTCGATCTGAAAGTAGTAAGGACGCCTGGGCCACTCATTCTTCCGCCAGTCAAGGTAACAACACTCGTGTCTCAAGAAAATATTTTACACTACTTGTAAAAGGGTAAAGATATTTTTAAAAAATATTTGTGAAGCAAAAATTTACAGTTTCAACGATATTTATCATACTTATCCGTAATATGTTAATGATGAAATTTTATTACTTTTTATTATAATACTTGAACTTAAAATAGACTATTTACCTTCACGGACCTATTACATATTATGAGTCAAGGTCGATTACCTGCATAACTCAATCAATTATGCGTTAATGTATTTATTGTAAGGCAACATGTTTTTCTTAATATAAGTGTCTTATAAGTATGTAGAGACAGTGTCAATTATTATTTATACTTAAAAATTGACTTACAGGTTTTAATTGTAAGTTGCTGAATTTTTTAAATATTTAATACAAAATTTCTTTTATGAACTTTATTGTAAGTTCATCACGAAATTGAAAACAAATTGTACTTTAAATTTTATTTATAAAATAAGTATCAATATGTAACATTATATAATATTTAATGAAATGAAAGATATTTAATCCACAAATCAAGCCAATTTGATGTTTTAATAAGTACACGCTATATTTACATAAAGTGTGCATTCATTAGTTACGTCGAGAAAAGAACACTTGTAGGTTATGCATGTTTAACGTATTTTTTATGTAATATATAATTTAAATTAAACATCAAAATCTTAAGCAGAAATATTAAAAAAAATAACTATTTGCAATCAAATCCTATATGCGGTATGCCAGGTCTTAAAACAGCCGTGTTTTTTTCACATTTACTGATTATTTCTCAAAATATACAACATTTACATTAAATAACTACAACCAACGCTTAGTTTAAATTATATTTTCATTTTTTCGCTCTGGTGTCGAGACTAAGCGCGGTGTTAAGTTCCGCCACCCAACATGCAATGCTTCTACAGCTCAGTGGCGTAGCTAGGGGGGTGTGAGCGGTGCGGTCGCACCGAAAGTTGACGATAAGTTTGTTTTTTTTTAGAACTCAACGTCGATGATTACTTTTTTTTTTTTTAGAAGTCATCAACAGGAAAGGGGCATCAAGTCCCCCGAGCCGCACCGGGCAGCAAATACCCTAGCGACGCCACTGCTACAGCTACATCGTGAAACTGATTTTTCAGTATAAAAAAAGTACGTAATATAAAGAAAACGTTATAATAATTAAATATTTTCTTATAAAAACGAATGAAATATAACGGTTGCTCTGCTATCTTTATATAAGAAAATGCCAAAGGTCTTGCAGTGATTTACATTTCGTTGGTATGTAACATTCTGAATGCAACTGAACTTGAGTGGTCACGACTGACGATTATTATTTTAAGGTTTATTTATATAAGGTCTTTGTCAATATCAAACAAGTAAGATACGTCCGGGTAATACTTATATGTAAGTAATAATAATATGTAGTTAATAACGTTGGCACATTGCGAGCGCGTTGATGTCTTTTATAAGGACATATAAAATGTTTTCTGATATTTGTAAAATTTGAATACTTCAAAGTATTAGCTATTCTGGAACCAACTATAACATACTTATTAGATATTTTGCATTCGAAATAGAAGCTAATAGAAAGTAATTTAGGTAATATTATCAACATTCACCAGCATTAAATACGTGAGTTGTAATTGAATTACTTTGAATATTTTAATGTAAGTAGATGAATACAATTTAATATTAGTATATTTGAATTATATATAATTATAACTATATTACAAGTTATACATTAGAAAAGGCTTGTTCAGATTCGCAGATCTTCTCTGTAAACGTATCTTTCGGGAAGGTAACTTTTTGTAGGTATGACGATATTAAATTTATTGTGTGAATTGACGATTCAAAATTTCTTGCCCATTTCAATGAAGAATATATTAAATAATAAATAAAGTCATTATTATTTGTTTCTAAACAATAGGTTAGCTTTTTGTTAATAGAGCCGCCAAGGTGATTGCGGTTCTCTATGTGATACCTACTAAGGGCTTAAGTTACAGGCTTAAGCATTGGTTCTGCTTCAATAGAAGTCGTGTGTGTTATTTAATATGATTTTGCAATAACCTTATATATCTTTTACCACTACGCCTGAGAATGAAAACTATCGTGGATTTCAAAAATTATAATACTGAAACGATACTTCTAAGTAAATTCTATTTTTTTATGTTTAAAATGTAATATTTACGAAAAAGTCAAATATTACATCACAATAAGACATACATAAAAAAAGCAAAAGTAATATTTTTTCTTTAAAAATGAATATTATAGATTATTAGATAAAAAAATACAATAAATAATAATTTGATCCGCAATAAAATCAATGAATATAAATCTTTTGATATTTCTATATCCGACCTTTTAAATGCCACACCGAATTCAACTGTTGCAAATAACTGCAAATACATATTTCGAATATGTCGAAAGTTTTACGTAATAATTATTAAATAAATGAAGGTTGTGAAATTACATTTCCCATGAATTATTCTTAATTTATAAACTGGTGTGACGGGTGAATTATAAAATCATACATTTTATAGTGAACGGTACAGTTTAAGTGCGTTGAAATAGAACGTGTATTACTTTTGTGTCTACTTCTAGTTAAGCCTGTTGGAGTAATATCGCAACCAGTAGTGATTTTGTCTGTTGCGTGTTTTGCGTAATAGTCGTTCATATGATAAAATAAATGTAAAATTTTGCTAACGTTAAAATAATTAGTTTCGCTTTAGAAATTAAGAAGGGCAAAGTTTTCGTATAAATTAACCGCCCTCACAGTTCTCGATAGAGTCAAGGTTGCTCTGTGAAATCAATACCCACTATCGGGCGTATCATATCGACCCAAATCCATTACATACTGCCAACTATTTGGATTGATATATTAAAATATTTCTTTATATTTACAAAATAAATATTATTATTAACAAAATATTAAAAAAATGGGATATACAATTTCTTTGTCCACATTCAATAATGAAAAATGTATAACAATAGTTCTTGAAAAAATTATAGGTAACAAATGACATGATGAACAAGCACATCAACCTTGTCCACTAACACTCACCAGTAATGTCCGCATGATGTCCTAGCACGACACTATCACGCCGCGAACGATCAACAAATAAAGGAAACGCCTCCCGCGCAAGCTATATGAGGTCGCCCACTCTCGCCCTGCGCCACGCGACCACCATACCTTATTGCAAGGTAACCGACTATGAACGCTCTGTATCTATAATAATATGCCAATAAAATGCACCACTATACAATTTGGTTGTACTAAACGCGAAGATACCGCTAGACGAGCCAATTTATTAATATTGGTAGTATTCGTCTTTTATATTTGTATTGTCTTTTATCTATAAGTTGAAGAAAAAAATAAAACTTTTAACTATTCATTCTTCGTCACCCTTTCAAGGGGTGTCTAAAATATTATCAAATTATTCTCATAATTATGTTTTAAAAAAAATGTAAATGTAATGTTTTTAGGATATTTACTTTAAAAATCGTAAAAACTTCCACATAATCATTTTTTTACTTCTTTTTAAAAAAACTTTACATGCCTTAAAAAGGCTTGTAAGGTAAAGGTTAAATTCATATCTGAATTTTGTTGTTTCTTATGTATATACTATTTTGCATACGTATAGTATAACAATATTTTTTCTTCAGCGTAAATATAAATTTTTCTACTTATTAATATAGGCCCTTCAGATCACGATTTCAAAAGCAAGTTCTACGTAACACATCCGATCGATTCGTCTCGTCACAACGTTGGGCATTGTTCGCTTCCAATTTGTAATTCAATCGAAATGCTGGCGGCATGCGATATGTCAGGTGTGGCAACCGGCAACCACTCGTGGATCGTTACTATTTACGTTTCATATTAAATTGTTCATAAATATCCGTTTAGACGAAAAAAATCGTAATTAAACAATCAATCAAGTTACAAATAGCAAAAAAATGGTGAAATATTCTAAATGTCATATTTTTGTTCACCAGAGAAGCTTAGAAAAAGAAGTATTCAGGTTTAGGAATAACTAAAAAAATGGTATATTTTAGCTTTCACTTAGAACAGTTTGTGGTTAAGGATAATGCAATTGAAGTGTTACATCAGTGACAAGTGCGCGTGAGCAGCAGGTTAATCATGCGGACACGCCGGAAAGTGTATCAACAGCATCACAACACGCATAAGTGAGAGTTCTATAGCCATAATAGTTTATTCCTCGTTGAAATTACTACATTTTAAATGTATATAAAGTGATAAGTATAGAGAAGTGTGAGGTTCTTGTGGTTCAGCGAAGGGTAAACACCGATTGCCATGATTGTAGATCTTATGAGAAAAAAATACAAAAACTTTCGAGGTTAGGCTCTGCAAAATTAATGAATGCAAAAGAAAAGTGATATATAAGTTTATACCGCTAAAAGAGGAAAATAAGTAATATATCAGTAAAATAGATAATAATATATCTACAATAGAATCGATTAATTATTGCCTCGAGTTTTCTAAGAAAGTAAAGCTTATAAGACTGTCAATACAATTGATATAATAAAAAAAAAAACTTTCTCTTATCTATTAGAGTGAGGTTATTAAGAGCATATAATATTCCCAGTACTAGTGACTTACGGGCAAGGACGGTAGCGAGCTCCGTTACCTGTCCTGTATCGCCTTTTTCAATGGCGCGTTTCGGATTCGACACGACGCATACTCTATATGTAACAATGGGACTTTCGGGGTCATGTTCGTAGTGTTTGAATATTACTGTTTAATGCATTTATGTCAGGATTTAACTGAGGTCAATGACCGGAAATTTATGTTATAAGTAATTACTAGCGGTTCTCTATAAAAAGTATATTTATCTACAAGATAACATATGCTGTTATGCATTGTTCTAAGTTTGATAAATTTTATTCAATAAAATATTTACTATAAAAATTTACTTAAAGTCGGTTATTTGTTTAAGAAATATTTAAAATTGTATGTTCACATATGAAACTATAATGCAAATTAAGTAATAAATTTAAAATTTAGTAACAATAATAAGTAAAAAAAAAATTTTAGCTTCAGGTGTTGCAAATAGGAAGAGGTCTATTAAGTCTATTATATTTTTTTATATATAATGTGCAATGTACATTTCTTCAATTAATATACTATAATGTTTTTATTATTTAATTTATATGTAGAAATTAAAAAATAATATTGTTTTCATATCTTGACAATCATCAACATTAAAATTTTATAACAGTATATTGTGTAATGTTTCAAGTGTAAGTACGGAAAATCAAAGTCGTTAACATATTTATATGTCCATTAAATTGTTTATAATTGATAACTTGATTTTAATTAATTATTTTATATACTAAAAACAAGCATTTATCTGACATTCTATACGTGTTTATTTGACATTTTTCGATTTGTTATGCTAATATTAATTTTGTACCCCCTATATACTACAATATCTTCATGGTTAATTTAGGCCATGGTCGCTAATTATAGTAAAATTAGTCAAATAATAAACATTCTGTCAATTATATGGCTAATCTTATTAATAGGCTTAAAAAATAAATAAAATCTGTAACGGCGTCCGAGTTTACACATGCCTGTATAGGTCCCAAACGCAGAAACGGATCGACTTATGGAGCACATTTTCCCGTACATAGCAGCGTAGGCAGAAGGAACCTAGTGTTAAGACACTCCGTTCCCATTAAACTTGCGTTACCCACTTTCCGCCGAATTATAGAGCCATTGCATATTGAGTGGCGGTCCTCAACGCCTCGTTACCACAACGAGGAAATGAAAAAGTTAAATATTTCATTTCCTTGAGTGGGTATCAAACCCAGAACCTGTCTCGTTTACAGTCACACCCTTGTGCCAATCCATCCCGCGGTACTAAAAAGATGGTCAGCGTGCTAAGTCTTCCTTGGACATACACAAGTCGGGCAGGCCGGAACACAAAGTCTCATTAGTTCACAATGACGCTGAGTCTGTGTACTGTGCTCATAATAAATATAGTGACATTTACGATTTCGTATCGAAAGATACTGACAGTAAGAATATTTTAAAAGTTCAATGAATATTGATTTTGCCCTTTAATGAAAGATGAAAGAAGAAAGATTATTTGAAGAGATGAAAGATTTTTCTAACAAATATTTTACATTTTATTTTAATGTAAAGTGAAAAGCTTATTGATTTATTTTTGTCTAGTCTAGTCTATATTATAAAAATACATAATAATTAATTTATTATAGTTAACAGAAAGCATAAAAAAATACGTTGTCAATATAGAAATAATGAAGATACTATACTTATGTTTTTTATTATTTATTTCAAGTGAAATATTTTTACAAAGCTAACAATTATAAATTATTCAGTAGCTTCTCTCATATAGTACCTATTATACCGACTAGATTCCAATCTATGTAACGGTGGTATTTTCATACGTTGCATTGTACTTGCAGTGTGCACTGCATCTCGAAACGAATTATTTATATAGATCTACAATAGTGCATTGTGTTCTGTAAGATGCGGAATGCATTTATTATTTGATTTGAGAATCTCATCACATACAAAGGTTTCCAATGTAGGCATAGTGGTAGAAGTAATAGATAACTTTAACATAGCTAATATATTTGCAAGCAAGTAGGTACTTGTGTAAAAATATTTTTATATAATATTGTCTTACTTTAGTATGTAATTTATTGCAAAAACCTAATTAACATTTCCTGTTGTATAACTTTCGTAGTATTTTATTTAAAACTTTTAAAACTGTTGACTTCCATATAAGGCTATATAGAATTTAAATATTAGGTTCTATATTGACATCCAAATCACGTTCAGTGACGCTTCGGTCATCACCGTTACCGACATTTTGTAATTGTCGGCGAGAATGCGCCCGCGCCGCCCTACACGATGTCAATGTCCCGTATAATAATTAGCGTTCAAGAACATCTCCGTAATGAGGATCTGAAGCTTGACCTGGATTCTAAGATTAACTTATTTACTTATAAGGTAATCGCATACTTAATTATTTTCTTATACGCTTTAAGTGTTCATACATAATTTTATTCTATATATTAAGTATATTATGCAACGTGAGTAAAGTTTGTACTTATTTAAATAAACATTAATAATTAATAAGCTATGCGAGTACATAAATTAGGTCTAGGTAACAAAGATGTTACTTGTCGTAACTCCCAAACTAGATAGGCGACGTATGAAAATTTTAAATACATATCCATTATATTATATTTATTCCATTAAAAAAAATATTCAAATCTGAAAAAAGCTTTTTCCCACTAAATTTGTAAGTCTAAAAGTTTTGCACCATATGTCCTAGAAATTTAATTTTGTAATGTCATCAGAAAATGTTCATAAAGCTAAACAACTTTTCTTATTATATTTAAACCTTCTGAATCTACAATCAGCGTGTTGTGTGGTGTCATGCAGCAAGGGGGCAGGGTCTGACTGTAACCTGATGGTTGTGGGGTTGATCCCTATTCGTTTTAGTTCCCCGCTCTGGCAAGACAATGCGCGGCGCGGCGTTGAGTTCCGCCGCACAACTGGTAATGACTCAAATTTCAGCGGAATGAGGAGACAGATATTTTGCTACTACGTTTCTTAGTCTATTCTGCTATGAAAAGAACTAAATATGGCAATTGCTCTGTTGAAAATATTTCTTTAAATTTGTAAAGCATCAATTTTATTACTAATTGAATGATCCATAACGATTACTCAATGAATGTTATAAGGCACCTGTTTATACAGCATAACTACCTGAGTGACCGCAGTAAAGTATGCAAGATGGAGGTTATTACGTACTTAGATCACAGAAATTATATAAAAGTAAATGATTGTAACGCGACGGTTGTCGGTTCGATCCTCACCCGAGGAAGTGAAATGTTTATTTACGTTTATATTTCCATTTCTTAGCTCCGGTCTCGAATTGTGTTTGAGAATCTTAATAAAAACTTGACATTTACATTTTAATGCATTAATATTGAAAACCTTATTAAAACCTTAAAGGGTTGACAGACTTTTTAAAGACTCGCTTATACTCGTACCTAAGTTAAATAAAATTAAAACTCACTTTTTAACTTTAAATGAAATTATATTATTTAGGTGAGTGGCAGACAGAGGAAAAAATGAAAACTTCGAGAAAATTGAATAGCATATTTTATTATTTAAAATAACATAATCAATTATTTCTTATTTACATTTTATACTTAAGCACACTTTTGTGTATCACAATATCTTTTATTTTTAATCTAATTAGATATTTCTAGGGGCTTCTATTAGGAAAATGTTTCAGACAGTGTTTTTTATGTTTAATGAAATAAAATACTTATGACATTTTTAATATTATGTATATTTTAATCTTTACACATCTAGTACTAATTAATTGTGGTAACTCTACATTTTCCGTTTTTTCTATTATTTCAAAAACGGTTTTGGGCTTGTTGGTGGTGCTCTCTCATTTAACTCAACTAATATAAATATTTCCTTCAGTTTGAATCATAAAAATTATATTATACAATCCGATATATTAAATTGTGCTATAATTAATTAATTAATTACATTGTATGTATTAAGTATTGACATGTTAATTAAAAATTATTGTCTTTCACATTAGAATTATTAATTTAATTAATATGTTCAAATTTAATAATATTTATATGTTATACATCTAGTATTTTTCAAATGTCAAAAAATAAGAAACACATTGTATCTTGTATATGAATAGTAATTGTAATAAACTGAAGAATACTTTTCACGTCTTGATTGTTGTCGGCATATACTAAAATATACTATAACACTTAATTACAAGATGATAATGTACATATGTATAAGTACAGCCGCCCTTTGTATAGACAAAGATATAAAAATAACTAAAAACTCTATTCAATAATAAAATTATAAAGAATCATCCTAAAAACGTAATAAGAATTATAGACAGTCGTGGCGCAGGGGCACAAGCGTGCGACTGTAAAGGCGCAACAGGTTGTGAGTTCGATTCCCAATTGAGGAAACGAAATATTTAATATTTTTATTTTCTCGCTCTGGTACCGAGGCAAAGCGCGGCGTTGGGTTCCGCTACTCAACACACAATGCCTCTAGAAGTCGGTGGAAAATAAGGAACTTATATTGAACGTATCTTAACTACACAATAAAAAGATAATTACTACAACAACTGTATCGTAAAAAATTCAGAATAGTATCAATTGATTTAACTTCAATGATACAACACAAGATGTCGCTACTAGTACTATGTTTAGTCAAGAGTGGCGGCTTGCTATAAAATAATATGTTTCTTATAAAAGTTACATAGAATATTTTTTTATACATATTTCAAATATAATATTAAAAATATAATTTTGTACACTTAAATTTATAATTTTTATTCAAATAGGCGATATGCTTTAGAAGTAAGGCAATAACTTAACAACTACAAAAAACTCAAAGGTATACTTCCATTATTTATCTATTAATTTTATAAATACCTAATATAGGCACAAATAAATAAAATAAAGTACATCGTTAAAGACAAAGTTCATAGTTATATTACACAAGAAGACATGCGAAGACAAAAAGGGTTTCTTTTATCTGCAAGTTTCGTTTGAACTAAAAATTAATTTACATGCTAAGTCATTTAAATACAAAGGAAATTCACTTTTGTTTCATCACATAACTTGTTTCATAAGTTACTTTTCATTTGGCAATTTTTCCAATGTTCACCAAAACACGAACAACTAATGCCCTCTATCATCAGTAGATGTAAACGTTCCATTGCATGTAGAGCTTGATACCCTGAAATTAAACAAAACATCTTAACTACATTGATTGTAAATGGAATGTAAAGAGTCCAAGACAGGAAAATTAAAGAAAAAAGAGCACTTATTATGTAGTCTTTTAGACTATACGGCAGAGAGAGCTTAATAAAATATTGCTCTGTTATTTCTATTACACTATCCACTTCCAGTTTATATAAAATCTCATGCTCATTTTAGAAATTAAAATAATAATAGTTTCTATAATAGTTTAACTTTTATTCCTATTCTTAACATTCATCAAATTAAAATTCAATCAAAATAAAATATAGAGTTGAGGTCATCGTGGTGATGTGGAATGTAAAAAAAAAACAACTATGTGCTGTGCTGATACACAGCCTGGGTCTCGTTATACAACTAGGGCCCGAAGCCTAAAAAGTGAAAATTGTGAGTTCGATCTGTACTTGGAAGATTGAATTAGGAATTAAAGGAATTAAAATCCTCTCTGGTATACAAGGCGGCCTTGACTCCCACGGTCCTCCACTGAATAAGTAACAGGTCACCATATAGTGACGAACAATATCTTAAACTCAGGTAAAATGGAGAATGTTGACACTAGGTTCTTTTTGCCAATCTCGTTTCATACGGTGTATTCCACATGCTATATCCGGCTTGAAGTTGATAAATATTACTTACGTTTTAGGTTTTTTGCATACTCTTGTGTCAGGTAATAACAAAACAATAGTACCGCCAGCGGCACTCAAGGCTGCTATCGTGACCATTGGTAAATGCTCATTCAGTTTGGCCTACAAAAACAGTATAGTATGAAAGATGAAGAGGAAAATTGAATTATAATAAAAGTAAATTAATAGAGCACTCTAAATATTATCATTAAAATCTATTAGCATTAAAATGTGTACTCTGACAGAAAACATCTATGTTAAACGGAAATTACGTTTTCATAAGTAAATAATTTTATATGATTCTGTCTAAAATATATGAATATAAATGTTTATTATATTCATATTATATGGTTAGTTAGGCAGTTTTTTTATTCTTACCAGTTCCCATAGATATGGTATACAAATTAGTGCTAATCCCGACGCTAATTGACTGGCGCCAACTCCAAGATTTCTTATCACTGTAGGATAAAGCTCGGCAGTAAATATTGGTAACATAATATTTGTTGATGCGATCGCGAATTTACCGACCATAAGGCAAGTTATCATAATCCAGGCGTCGTTAAAAGACATAGAAAGCAGCTCACTCGCGACACACGCCGACCCACAAACTATCATAGTAATAAATATAGGTATGCGTCGTCCAGCCTTAAATAAAATGGGAATACTCGAAGCTATGGCGGGCACTTCTACTACGGCTAATATTATTGACGTATGATGTAAATTGCCCAAATTAAACTTTCCAATATTTAGTAATAATCCATAATATGCGATGGTCATCGAGAACCAAATCAAGAACAGACAAAATGTTCTCTTCAATAAGTATCCTCTGAAAAGCATGAGTACACTTGGTTCTTCCGTTACATTTTCATTTTTATGGAGCAACAACATTTTGTCTAAATCTGCGATGTTATCCCTTTTGTTGAACTTCGCTGCCTTTTCTATAATCACTTTAGCCTCTTGTGTTCTACCCATACTTATTAGCCATCTTGGAGACTCTGGTAAGACGAACCTGATAAGTAATAAAAAAACATAATTTATTTAAATATGCTATATAATTAATATATAAAGTATTTTATCTGAGTTTAAACAAAGAAAACTATTAGATACAAGTCAAATAATTGAGCTGTTCAATGCTAAGTTAAGAAGTGAAGTATCAAGATAATTTATGAGTTCTGTTTGCAACACGCAACATGCAAGCGATTTATTTATTAAGCGTAAGTAGTTACTTAGTATTGCAAACAATATATTACCATTCGTCTACTTTAAATGAAATCATGCATATGATTGTACATTTAGTATTTACCCTAACTGTGCATCTAACTTAACTAACTTATTCTAACTAACTAACTTATTCATAGTTATTTGAAAATTAAATTACCATAAAAGAAGAAGTAAACATCCCGGTACGGAGAGAGCTAGCTGCAAGTCTCTCCAATTTGGCAAAACCATAGACAGTAATGACACTATTATATAGGCCAATGGCAGTGGGAAGAAGTTGCAAACTCCTGCAATAGTCACCCATGAACCACCTACTAATTCTACAGCGAGGACAAATGCTGCGTAGACCACGGAAACTGACACCAGCCCCATAACGAGTCTTACTATTACATATTGTAGGTAAGTTCTCACCAGTAGAGATATGATAGCTAAAGCACTCTGTGCTATCATCATACCCATCAATATCCTTTTACGGCCAAATCTAAAAAAAGACAATATTATTATTAGAAAGACATTATTATTATTAGGAAGACATTATTATTATTAGGAAATAAAATTAAACCTACTGTTACGGGCAAGTGTTATAGTAATTTAAAGATTCATGATACAATGTGCAAGCTAGGGACTTGCAATTGTTATGAGTCCAACTAATAATGATTGTGGCATCAAAATCCTATCAAAAGTCGCTTAATAATCTATAATAAAATATTTTCTTGATCCTTATTGATCTTTTAGTACAAAGCATGGCGTTACTCTTGACTACATAATATGTCATTAACAGGGCAAATAGGTTTTCTATTTATACCGCAAAATGCGGAAACAATGTAAGTATTTATAAACATGTTAGACATATTAAACATACTTATCAGAGATCCATCCACCCAGTACTCCTCCAGCACCTACACCGATTAAGAAAACGACTTCTGCCAGATTTGTCATAGTGGCGTTATCGCACACGAGGTTCCATTCCGAGATAATAGTATTACCGACTTCTGATCGGTCAAAGTCCCACTCTGTGCATTTATGAAAAGAATCCAGAATAGGTGCTGTGCTATTTAAAATGCTTTCGGCGGTAATTCCAGGAGGTAAATCACGAACGTAACAAGCGTCCACTGGTTGGCTATAGTTAATCCATAAATCAAGTGGCAAACTTGACAGGTTATCTGGTCGTCGACACCAAAATTTTGTTGCTTTTGCCTGGAAATTACATATGTATATTTTTAAATATATGACAAAAATAATATACTAATATTTATATTTTAATATTTTTATTGGGATAGGCTTAAGCTGTCTGTTAAATGCAAACTTACAGTTGAAACTATTTTGGTATTCTTTTTGATTTCTTAAAAATTTACATTAAAAAAACAGGATGAAAAAAATGTTTATTATATATAAAACATGTTCTATATGGGGAAATATCATGATGGTAATATGATTTAAAAATATTAAGTAATAGTTCACTACATAGGTAATTCTATTTTTAATTTAATTAACATATAGCTTAGGAATAAATATTAAAGTTTAAAAATATTTTATATTTTAGATGCGTATTATACGACCATGTTTAAGATAATCTAGTTAGCGTGTTACTCACCGTAAATGTAGGTAAATATATGTGGAAGGTACAAGGAAAAGAGAATAAGGAGAGTAGGAAGGTCATCAGTAGTTGCCAACGGCCGTAGTCTCCGATGATCGATGAGACCACATCTTTCTCAGCGCTGTCCTCATTGGAGTCTTGATGTTTCTCCTTGCTGAGCCCTTGACTGGGGATAACTGGAAATACAGAGAATGTTCATTAATAAATTATTATAAAGCTTTGTTCACAATAAATAATTAAATATGTAGTTTTCTAATTCTGGGTTACACTACTAAAACAAGAGGAAGTTTGCATTATCGTAATTTTCCGTCTTTCTTTTATTAGATAATTATTTTATGAAAGGCTTGATAGTATTTATCTTGTATGTTCACGAGGCAAACATGTGATACAGTTGTTAAACACGTATAAGGAAATTGCATTTAAAACTTTTTTTATGAAACAATATTTTTTTCTAACATTTTTTTTTAATTGAAAAAAAAAATTATTCACCTCCATATTCTTAAACTACCTTTCCCAAGTGTGAATTGTGGAATAACATTTTTAAAGTTATTGATATTATGCTTAACTTTGTAGTACAGCAAGAATTGTACAAATATATAATTGAAATGTACCGAAATCTAAATATGCATAATAAAACAATTGACGACAGTTTTTATTTCTTTCCAAAATGTATGTGATATTGTATTAAGATATCGTTTAAGAGCGATATTAAGAAAGTGAATAATCATATTATTAATTCATATTTACTTCCAATTAGCATGTTCGTCTACGTAGATGACGAAGTGTTTTGAACTATATATGTATTCTATAATTTGTTAGAGCTTAAAACAATGTAAGTTTACTACATCACTAAAGACTTAATCCTAAATGACCTCAAAAGCGTCGTTTTCCTTTATGATCCGATAATAAACTCTTATTTGATTGTTGATATATGAAACTAAATCTCCATAATATATTCGAGCTAGTTCCGGGATATAATTATATCCTAGTGTAATCTGATTACAACTGTGGATTGTTTTTATAAGTAAATCATAATAAGACGAGTTTGCTATTAATCATAGAATGACTTGTGAAACCTAAAAAAAGATTTATCTACGATTATTTTTTGTGGTTTTTAAAGAAAAAAAAATATCACAATATGTTTATTATAATTCTAACCAGGAATATTTCAGTATTCGACATTGATATGTAATTAAATAATTATAATTTGTTTATTAGTTAAGTATATCTTAATTAAACATCTTATATATTATATTTAACAATAGATATAAAATAAATTAAGATTCATTTGTTTAAAGTTCACCCTAGAAATAATAAATAATCGTAATATGATCTGGTATGTAATATACCTTTAATTGTCCAACATCACTATCTATTAATAGCGTCGCCTAATTAGCCGTACTTTGCGTGTATATGAGAATAAAGTGTAATAAAACTTGCCTTTACTGTGTCGAGCCATACAATTGTGTTAAATCAGTTTTAATCAATCGAGAGAGCAACTGTTACGCAACATGCCTGATGATGCGGAGTTTACGTAAACGTCGTTAAGAGTTGTCCTCTCTGCGGTGCCTTGGCAATGATCTTCGCGGTGTTAACGAACCGCTACGTTTTTTAATTTGCCAATGACATAATTTTATCGTGGGGCAGGTGGCATGTGGCTCACGTGGAATTAAGTAGAATTGAAATTGTATTCGGACCAATTGTTTGTTTAGAAGTTATTAAATTGTTGAAAATTAAACATAAGGAGATCATAATAAGTCTTTATGGCACCATGTGTTTTGTACAATGTTTGTATGGATATAACGATTCTAATGATATATGACTGCAATAATATAAAACCGCAGCATAAATGAGTAATAAAAATGTCATTAAAATACATTTTCTTGAATAAATATTGTTTTTAGAGTTCCGTACATCAAAAGAGAAAAACAGAATCCTTATAAGATTATTTTTTTGTCCGTCTGTCAACATAATTTAACTCGAGATTGCATTTTAGTATCAAGCTGAAATATCAAATATTTAGATCTACGGTCACTGGCAGCACAGAAAAAAATCAAACATCTAAGTTCTAAGGCAATACAGCCAAAAGATACGAGCATTTATGGACGGTTTTTATTATAGATACACAGATTGAATATATAGGGTACTTCTCGAGGACCTACATTTAAGAAATCAACTCGCACTTGACCAACATTCATTTGTTGCATAAATTACGAATACATAAGTATGATGAAAATGAGTGAGTGTATGTAGAATGAGAACGCGTTAACCTCAACAACTTGAAGATGTTGACATCATTGAACTAGGTAGCATCCCAAAGGACAGCTGTCACGAGCATACTCTTGAGGATGTCTTTATGAATGTAACCCAGATATTTTAGAGAACAGATTAAATTAAATATATCTTGCCTAACAATAAATCATATTTTTTAAATAAAAATTGCTTATTTTTAAGTATTTTCTTTCATCATCAAAAAACCCAGCCAGTCCATAATTCGTTCCAGAAATTAATTTGTCACAGAAATGTCAAGAAACACAAACCATTCGTGTTCTTAAAATATTCTTAGATACTAAACAAGCGTCAGTCAGTAAACACTGGTTAGAAAGGAAAAAACTATTAACCCAAAGGAAACTATATTTTGCGTAATTCCGGTTATGTTCAAATTAACATGTGGCAGTAGATTGTGAGGCATCGTCAGTAACGTTGGTAGTTCTTTAGGTAGTTCTTTATACTATAAGATATTTAGAGATATTATCTAGATATATTTTCTAGGGTGCCTTGACTTTAGTTTTGAGCACATCTGTTCTAAATTATATTTACATTTAGTAATTAAATAATTAATAGCTGACATGTGAAGGCTAACAAAATGAACGTACGCATAAAATAGCAACAATTATATATAAAGAAAAAAATATTAAGAAAAATATATCTATGTAGGTGTATTATATCGTGTAAATGTTTAATAAATGTCTATATGACATTGGAAAAGTTCATGTCACTCGAATGGCACGCTAGGAACCTATAAAAGGTATATAATAGACATTTTTTTGCAATAACTATCTATAAAGTGAACCTTAAACATTATAGCACCAATCTTTGTTTCGTTGTTCGTAGACATTGACCTGCTTTCTATATGCTTACTATTACTTGAGCTCTGATGAAAACATTGCAAAAGAAACGATAATAGTACATTAGTACCGATAGCTAAAATTCACTTATTTTTTATTGTTACTAGTAATATTAAGGTTCAATAGATTTTAACAGGAAGTACAATTTAATTTGCATTCGACGTACGGTGACGAGTTTCCTGGAAAAGTTGTCAAAAAAAAAAACAGTATCAATCTGTTAGCGTTCCGCTTCGTTCGTCATCAGCATACAAATGTCATAACCCAACTGGTGACCCATTAAATTAGCTTTTACCGTGTACGCAGGACGCGGCGTTAAGTGACGGTCATTATATTACCGCGGTAACTTTATACCTTTTGACTCATCTTTTCACATAAGTCATCTTATGTTGTGCTTGTTTCATTTCTTGGTGACATTTAAATTATTTTATTATCTAAGTACAATATGTAAATATATATATCTTTAAAGTTGTATTTGTAGTGTAAATTCATGTTTATATTTCAAAGCGATAAATCCACAGTTGATTTTAGATTCAAATACCATTTTGGGGAAATTTGCATACTAGTATTTATAATAAGTACGTATGTCTGGGTTTGTACAGTTAACCAACTACAGAAAGGGCGGTGTTTGGTTTCGACATCTAACACGTACCTAATGTCTCTAAAACGGACGGAAGGTGTAGGACGAAGTGACCCATAAATTTTTTTGTGAATCATTAGTTTCTTTCTGCGTAATCTGGAGATTAGTTATACTACTAGATTTTTTACTATTCAATTATATATTCCAAAAAAACTATTAGGTTTTGAGTTCTTTCGTGCCGCAGAGGCTGGGCAGGTATGACTGTAAAACCGATTCTGGGTTCGATCCACTGGAGAAAATGAAATATTTATTAAAATTTGTATTCTCATTTCTTTGCTCTGGTTTCGTGTCAAAGCAAAGCGCGGCGTTGAGTTTCGCCACTTAACACGTAATGTCTCCAGAATTCGGCGAAACATGGAGATCGAATTTTTACACTTGTTTCCCTTTGCCTGCTATATGCGGGATACAGCGTGAGTTATATTATTTTATTCTATGAGTAAGAAAACTTATTTCTTTATTTTATTGCCATTTCAGTGAAAAAAAAACGAATAGTTTTTTTACTATTACAATTTAGAATTTAGCATAGATCGAAAACATAAAGATCAGTACTTATTATAGATAGTGTGATAAAATTCCTAGATTCATGTAGTAATTCTTATATTAAGTGGATGATAGTTGCGTGAGGCGGGCGTCGGCTGGGGGACGTCTCCGGAAGCGAATGTGCTCAATGAAATTGATTCCCACTCGGTCACTGTTCTGGTTACTTACAAGTGTTATAGTTACGTGAAATTCTATTTTGATACTTGTATATGACTTTTTTCTATAATATAATAAACATTCTTGTTGATTATACATAGTGTTATTACGAGTTACATTAGATAGAAACAGTTGGGTAGATTAACATATTTTTCCTTATATGAATATGTTTTTCTCAAACAAGATGAAATGATTAGATTTTAGTTTGAAAAAAGGCCGATTGATAAGGAAATATAAGAATAAGGTGATATTATTTTCCGGAAAACATTATTTCAGATGGAATACACAGTTTTAAGTGTACCTTTACAATTTACATAGCCCATATAATTTGTTATAAAAAAACAAATGTTTAAATAAATAATTTTGAAATTTCATAAGTACGGAAATAAATTTGTTATATAAAATAATTTTAAAGGTTAAGGAAAATCGAATTTTTCTTACTTTACGGTCATAAGAATATTTCTCATAAAACTAAAGTATAGGCATAACATTCTATATTGTGTTGTTTATTTTGAATGCTAAGGAAAATATCTTTAAATTTTTACATTTCTTAGTTTTCTACAAGCGTTGGTGCATATGCCTATTAGGCTTACAACTTAATAAGTTATTTAACAGTAAGAAAACTAAGCATATTACTTAACCCAGTATGAACTTGCTTGTAGGACTCTACGTACGTTAGTTTTTATTCGTATTATAGCACGTTCGGTATTGATATTGACATTGAAGATCATTCCAGGGCAACGCAAATAGTGGCCTGCTTTATATATAATTCTAGTGTTGAATAGATTTATTTTTGACGATTTTTAGGATTTTAGCTCTTTAAATATGAAATATTTTGTTTAGCTTCATGTCATTCCGCATACAGCAGGGTAGGCAGAGAAAATTTAATGTTAAGACATTCCGATCCCCATTAATCACTGAATTCTGGAGGCATTGCGTTGAGTTGAAGAACTCAACTCCATAGGGAATAAATGAAAATATAAAATATTTTATTTCCTCAAGTGGAAATCGAATCCACAACCTTTCGCGGTTACACCACGAGTGGCCTCGAATATTTTATGTATAAAATATTATTGGTAAACACACTGCACTTCTGGTATACCCAATGACTTTGTAGAGGTTAAAGCGATAAGGTTATCTATTTGTAATTGTTTATAGGAACGCATATACAAGTTCACTTATTACCCTGTGTTATACTATGTAGTCGTATAGTGTTATATACAAGCATACATATTATACCTACTTTATATATGTTCATATAAAGAAATCCTATATTACCAAAAAAAATCTTTAAATTTACACCATTTTTCAGTAGTAAAACGAATTAGTGAATATTTTTTGTATTATAAAAGTATTTTAAAATATTATATCACTTTTTTCGCGATTTCAGTTGTTTTATATTAAAATATAATTTAAAACACATCTTTATATACGATGAAAAGGATATTAATATGCGAAATGGCCAGTTTATTATTTATCAAGCAATATTGTATCACAAGTTAGGTCAAGAATACAGCGGGAATACACTAAGGTCTAGGTCGAATAAGATCATAAATCTTTTGAATTACTAAGAGATAGTAAAAAGTATCCAGAACTTAATAAGCTCGAAGGTAGAAGTAGAAGATGACCCGTTAATGCTAATTAATTTTAATTACCCATTAAAGTGAAACAAATACAGAAAATGATAATTAGATTTGTCAAAATATGTTAAATATTTTTTTAGTTTATGCCGCAAATAGCAAGATAGAGACAACGCAATGGAACAATTGCACGGAAAATGGGGAACGGAGTGTCTCAACACTAGGTTCCCTCTGCCTACCCTGCTATGTGTGTATCGTGCGCGTATCAATTCTAATAACAATATTTTATTTATAAATAAAAATTTGTATTTTCCTCTTATAGTATTATTTTATTTATATCACGTATCATCCTTCATTAATAAAAATAAATTGAATATAATTAAAGGCTACATAATAATAGTATCAAAATCGTATATATCTTCGTGCTTTTAATTTATATAGGTTTATAAAAATAAATTAAAATATAGGTATATATAAATAAAAATTAATATTCATCTGGGGGTACGGTAGAGCCCCTGCCAAGTTCATTCTCATCATCATCATCATCAGTACCATCATTTTCATAAAAAAATTTTTTTTTCAAAAGGAGATCGAACCCATAACCATGCGACGTTACTCGGCTCACCATTAGCATATGACGACGTAATAACAAACAAAACAACGTCTTATCTTACTTACAACTATTTTAATAATAATAATACTTGTTGCAGAAATAAAAATAAAATACAATACATAACATTAATTTTTAAATAGGCAAATGTGTTATGGCGGCATTATCATTAAAAATGATTTCCTATAGACAACGAATATAGAAGGATTAACTTTACAAAAGAAGAGTTTTTTTTAATCTGGTAGTAAATTTGGAACAATTACTGCAGTAAATTTTGTTAAGTGAATGTTCTTTAATATTTTATTGCTTTTAAAAACAATAACCTTTTTTGTTTTACCTTTGACCTTACATAAGTAATTCAATAAAGGTTTATTCAGATATAACAATAAAAAAAGATTTTAACGTAAAAATTGCAACACTTTTATATGATTTTTATAAGTCAAGGATTATGTTAAATTAAAATAATGAATAAACAAAAACAATGGGCACTTGTTTATAAAAAACATGAACATTTTTAAAGTTCAAATTATGTTCAAATACTATTACATAATATTTAATAATTGTAATATAAATAATATTAAACGTTAAACATTTATGCAAATTTAAAATAGCTTAGACAACTTTTAAAAAATAAATAAATATATATATATGTCATTAAATTAGACTTAAGTTTAATATGGGATGTTATTTTAAGTTATAGTTAAAATTTGTAAATGTGTCAGTTAATTTAAAATTAAGTGTAACTTCATAATATTTTAGGTATAATCTTGTATTATATTATTATTTTAAAATTTTGCATTGGGTTTTGCTCTTTAGTCTTTAAGTATTTTGTAGAGTATTAAATAGAGAGAGTCCTGTCTATAAATTATAATATATTGCATAAATAAAAATGTATGTATGTACATTGTATTTATAGTTAAGGAAGCGTTGTCTATGTTTTTATTCAAATTAAATTCATTCGTTTCATCATCAATGGCGGTGAATACTAATCGTAATACATTAAATATTTAATATTAAAAAATCATCTTAATAATGTTGATTATACAGCGAAAATCTTATAATGATATAATTAATGCTGTAATCCTACTCGTTAAAAGAGACAATAAAAAGAATTCTGTACGTAAAAAAATATCACAACTTTTACAGAAGGTTCACAGGAACCATTCACTTATATTTTTTCCCGTATATATTTTTTTAAGTAAATAGATATATCAGGAAGTAACTGATCGTAAGAGGTAATTTGGCAAAGCTGTAGTTATAGTATAAGGACAATTCGTCCTTATTTAGATGTAACCTAGACGACTTTAGACAGTGGCCTCTAAAATAAATCTTTGATTAATTAAAAAATAATTTATCTCCAAGACCAATTTGATTTTTGTAATTAATAATATAATAAATATATTAAAAATATTTTTTATTTTATTTATTTATATTAAAATAAAGTGATTGAAATTAAATATCTGCTTTGTAATGCTATACGTATACATTACGGAGCAGAGGATGGTGCATAGAACAATTGATAAAACTATAATTCATTCATTCATAAGGAACATTTAACCCCAAGTGCGTTGTAGCATATTCCATATAAACAACAATTTAAATTTTAAACTATAATAATCTAAACCGGTCATACAGTTTCTTAATCTTATCGTAGGTTATTGCGCGATAAATTGTTATTAAGGCATTAGTACAGATACTTTCTACTCAGATAAATCTTAAGTAAACTATGTTTCATTTGTATGTGAAAGATTACCTACTTCCAGTTACATCTTAAGTTTATTCAGTGCTTGTTTTTACACATTGCAATTTTCTTTAGTCTAATGTAAAGAACATTATAAAAGTCAGAAATATCAGTTTAAGGTCGGAGTGAGAAAGGTCTACATGTATTGTTTTATAAAAAAGATTTTAAGATAAGAAAAGATAGAGAAGGAAACAAAAAAGATTGAGATATTTTAGAAGCACCCAGGTGTTTACGGGAAAAAGTAAGTCAGTCAGTAAAAGATACTAATTAAAGCCTTCTACCTACCTCACATAATAAAAAAATATAAGTCTATAGTGTGGCATGAACTATGTGCAGAAACGCAATAGCATGCTTTAAATTTAAATTGCGTACAAATACATTTCGTCGTATAGCTACTTAGCAACTGGATTACGATTGTTGCAAATCTTGTAATACATTCTTGTATGGTAGTACTAGAAGTACTTACATTTATATATTGTTATTTGTTTGTTTTAAAATATTTAATTTGTCTTATTTTTTATACTATATTTATGTATTTATTATTACATAAACGTAGAAAAAATAAAAGTGTAGTAAAAGTAACTTTATTCTCTGCAAATTTGAAATATATGCGTTTATTGTCTTACTCATTTTGTTGATTCCGAGGGAGTTTTAATATATGTTTACAATTTTTTCACACGCATTTTCATTTATTTAAAATTTCCTTTTGAGGCTGTCGTGACAAAGTGCTTTCTCAATCGCTCACTGCATTGCGCACTCGGGTGAATTAATGATTATTTATTAACATTTTTATTTCTTCGCTCTGATAACAAGGCGAAGCGCGGCGTTAAGCTCCACCATTCAACACGCAATGCCTCGAAAATTCTACGGAAATTGAGGAACCGAGTGTCTCAAGTTTTAACACTAGGTCCCTTTCTGGTCTGCTATATACGAGATAAAATGTGAAGCTGAAAAAATTCATTTGAAAGTAACTTGCTTAAAATTTTAACGAGTAAAATTTCGCAAGGCCGGGCCTAATGAGCGTGAACTTGAACTCTATTGACTAAAAAATATTGAGGATCACCAAATTAAATACAATAATATGAAAAAAATATTGAAATTCGCGTAAAAATATTGACGTACCTATACACATCCAACAACGTATGATTTATCAAAATCAGTTTGCTGGTTTAACAGTTATAAGGGAACAAAGGACACATAAACGCTTATATATAAACGCTTTAAAAGTATAACATTCCTTTTAGTCTCCGCCGCAGTCGGATGAAAATAATAAAAAGCGCGAGCGACAAAAAACGATTCTGCTTTCTATGAATTTCTCTGCTTTACATAAAATTAACAATAACTTGGGAAATCGATTTTCCCCGATTCAATATAACTTTATAATTTAAATTATGATAAAGAGAGCGTTTTCATAAATATTTTTTTATAAAAAGGAAAATTATTGAGGAAGAAGTATGTTAAGAAATTATTGAAAATATTAACAAACACTGGTAAAAACTATAATTGTAATTAAGTGAATTGTGTAGTTGGAGGAAATTGTTATTATTTGACTAATTTCACAAGAACGAGACAGACGGATGTCCTTTAATAAAACTATAATTTAATAGTTGTATGATGCAAAATATACTTTGCATGGAAGGTTGTATTAGGTAAATTATACTTTGTTAAGTAAAAGTGAATAAAAAAATTGCAATCATTTAAATGTCAAAATTTGTAAAATATGTATTATATTATTATTATAACTTTTATAAATATTATATTATTATTACTTCTTAAGACCATTATTTTAGTGTTCATACCTCATATATCTATTGAGTATACCGTTTTTTGGCAACCTGTCCAGGTTTCCCAAAAAAAACCACCTAGTGTTAAGGCACTATTCTCCGCCGAATTCTAGAGGCGCTGCGTGTTGACTGGCGAACTTAATGCCGCGCATTTCCTCGAGTGAGAATCGAACTCACGCTCCAGTTCAACATTGGGTTTATCTAGAGGTTTATAATAATATTTTAAATAGATGACACACCTTAATAATGAAGAAAGTAAAACTTATTGCCCATCAAGAATATACCTTGGATAGGTATTGCACTTATGACCTTTGAATCAGCAATTAGAATAACAAACCACAACACGAAAAGACCACATACAAAGTCATTCGGAAATGCGGTAGTACTTCCGACAGAGGTTACATACCTACATATATGTACGTATATCTATATTTGGTATATATTTTGACCCCGTAACAACTGGTTATTCTGGTTAAAGCCGACTAGAATAATAATCGCATGCATTTAATTAAAGTCCTTGTTTGATGGAGTAACTTAATTATTACATTACACTTATCCTAGGAATTTTAAACTTTAAGTTTACTTACGACTAAATTTCAATCTAATTAGGTCTAGGACTGATCAGAATTGATTTATGTTAAGGGAACTTCGTTAAAACAAATTAGGTTGTTATAGTACAATGACTTTCAGCATTTTACGTTTTTTGATAAGTTTGTATTAATAAAATAAAATTATTTTAATTTATTATAATTAGATGAGTAATATAACTGCACACAGCATGCATTTAATTAAGCACGTAGTCAGTGATAGCCTGGGAATATAGAGTTAAGACACTCCGTTCCCATTAAGATACTTTCTTTGCCCACTTTCCACCGAATTCTGGAGACATTGCGTGTTGAACGCTGCGCTTTGCCTCCTTACGAGAGAGAGCGAGGAAGTGAAAATATAAAATATTTCATTTCCTCGAGTGGGAATCGAATCTACAACCTGTCGCCTTTATACGCACACTTGTGCCTGAGACACGACTGGTCTCGAACAACGCTTTGTTCAATAATAAATTATTAATGAGCTACAAATTAATGCATAGTACAGTAGTATATAATGATCTATTGTTAATACTTTTATAATAACGTCAGCACCAACATATTAAAGTATTCATCATCTCATGATAAGAATATAAGAACTAAATGATAAATACTTAAATAGTACAAAACGACTGGTGGGACGACCCCCTGCCAGTTGTTCCGATGACATAAAGAGGTTGGCGGGAAGCGGATGGGTCTGAAGAGCTGAGGATCGAGTGTGGTGGCGAGAATTGGGGAAGGCCTATGTCCAGCAGTGGACAAAAGATGGCTGTTGATGATTATGATGATGATGAAATAGTAAGGTGTTAGGTACATCTATACAATATATCGATATAGTCTTAATAATGAAGATAATTTATACCTGTATATACTCGTTTATTGGCAAACACGAATTTAGATAAAATAAATTATGCAAATAGCTAATAAATTTATAATATGTCAAGTTTAGCTGGTGAAGGTAATTTGAAAAAAATAGCTTCAAGTGGGTGCCGGAAGTGTAATTTTATTTCCGTTTCTGCTATTACTTAGCTAACTTTATTTATTCATTGTTCTACTATGTAATTACATTGATTGTGACATTTTCATGTACTAAAATAAAATAAATAAATAAAAATCTTTATTATTAATTTGAGACATTTTAATTAAATATAAAATAATACTAAAAATGTCCACATAACGGACAAATCATCTTCGGTCATGGCTCATTTGGGCAATGACAACAACCAATGCACACGCGATGGTTATGGGTTCGATATAAACTTCGGGGGAAACTATAAGTTTAAGATAATGTTATTTCCTGCAGGTTAAGCAAAGTGTTTAAAAGTTCTCTACTCTCTACCCATTTTAGTCACATTACTTTTAAGTAAATAAAAATATTAAAAAATAACCTCTAAAACTCTACATGGGGTTCGAAGCCAGAATCTTAGTGAATTGGTGGTAAATTATTTGACGTCCAGAAAATGAAGAATGTGACTTCTTGTTTTGAATAAAATTATTTGTCTTTGACTTTGAGATATACAGTAAAGTGTCATTGTCTAAGTGCCCATAATAATAGTAGTATAATAGTATAATGCGAATATCTTAAAAACCCTAATGTTATTATCAATTGATCATCGCGTGGGATTCTTTTACCACTAACCTACTGCTAAGCTACTGGTATTTACCAGTGAGTAAAATATCAATATGGGAAAATCACACATTTAAATATTTAGTTCATTTTCACTCATCTGAGTTTGGGCAGTACATTAGAGTGGTTATAATAATATGATATTTGCGTTATATAAGTACACAAGTTTGTTATGTTGTTATACCGAACAGAGACGTCAAAAGTGATGTAACTGCCTGTATGGTCGTCGGTTCAATTTCCACATGACGTTTATTTTAATGTAGTTTTGCTAGTTTTCAATCAGAAGCGGCAATCCTTTTAACTAAAATACAAATTAGTACATTCACCATTTTTGATTGGCAGTATAAAAATAAGAATAGATATAGGTATTTCTAATAGATAATAGCGCATTAAAGAAACAAACAAAAGAGGATAATGTAGTATGTTTCCTTAAATTTTCAACGACTTCCGTAAAATCACTAAATCGTTTGCGGTCGGAATTATAAACATTTTTATTTTTAGATGATATTTTTATAGATATTTTTCTTATTAACCTTCACGAAATCTGTATAAATCATTAAAATTTAAATATTACTCATTTCTTCTTATACATACACGGATGACACCGTTACGTCTTTGTTTCATTTATCTTATCCAAAGCACTCAAGACAACGAATGGGAGCTTGAGAAAACACTAATTACGTATTTAACCCATATTTTAGATTTATTTTAAGCACCTTCTCATTAGTTAATATTTTTAAATATTAAGTAGGTATAGTTTTTTATAATCCATACCTATATTATAAATTCAAAAGTTACTCTGTCTGTCTGTCTGTTTGTCTTTTACGCAATCAGGGCCAAACCGCTAATTTAATTGTGATAAAATACTTCTATAGAGATACTTGAGGATCTCGGGATAAACATAGGATACTTTTTTTTCTCATATTTGTAATATTATCGATATATACCAATATATTAAAATACTTTTTAATTTGATATGCAATTTATTCCGCCATGTCAATAACAACCTCGCGTCGCTAAACGACCGTTGCTAAGCAACTATTTGCAAAGTTTGTTGTTAGAAAACGTCACCCAAAATGAGCTTGCTTAACGCATCTCTCTATTGAAAACTGAAAATAATTTCATAAATATATTTTATAAATATTCGTATAGTTCAAGCGGGCGTAGCCGCATTCGGGTCCACTAGAAATGTATAAAGAAAAGTGATCCAAAGAGATTCAATACTATAGAATCCTTCACATTTTATCTAATACCTATACATTTCATATCATATCTTATATATCTATCTCAATGTTGTAATGTGCGTAGGAGCAGTACTTGAGTAATTTCAACACTTCATGACATATCAATATTATTGAAAAATATTTAACTGAAAGCGTTGGTTGTAGGTTCAATTCTTACTAAGAGAAGTATTTTTCTTCCAAAAATAAGCTCCTGGAAGCTCTTCATTTAGCGAATTTAACGAAATTAACGAATTAGTTTCAGCATAAATATCCAATACTTTTATTTATATTTTCCTTGCAATGATAAATCCTGTTTGACAAGATATTGTAATGTATTTAGAGTATATTGTTAACAACTTGATAGATAATATGTGGGAATACACCGCGTTTAATGGTGAATAAATAATTATTTCTTTGTAAGGCTCATTGAATTGATTATTAGCTTGTATTATTATTTATTTTTATATTTATATTAGTAAATATGAGGTATTTTTTAAAATTAATATGTCTAAATTAGTCTATAGGTAATATAATGTGGCTGTACTTAAACAACTATATTAATCCTTTGTTTATGTTCCAAATAGGCAATGAGCTACTTTTTATTTAAAAGAAAAACAGATAAAAAGAAGATAAAGCAATTTTAACGATATTTAAGGATTGAGCATGAATTATTTTTGAAATTCGCAGAAATTATATATACCTATACCTCTGTACCTGATTTCTAATGATTAAATATAAGTATTCTTGTATTTTATAATAATAAAAGACATCACCATTAACGCTTAACATTGATAATAATCGTCGTGGTTTTCCAAATGATCCTTATATTTGATGTGCATTCATAAAATTCTTTGAAAAGCGTAAAATAAAAAATATAACAACGTATATTTTACTTTGAAATTCACTGTTGATGACATTCTAAAGAAATGTGATTTTTACACAGTAACTGGGTAGGATAGGCTGATGGAAACCTAGTGTTAAGACACACGGCGTTGAGTTCTGCCACTCAACACTTTGCAACGCTTTGAATTGACACCAGTTCCTAACTGAAAAGCGATTTTTCTCACATTAGGTAAAGAAAGATACAGTATATAAAGAAAAGTAGACACTATTTTTGAATTTTAGATTCGCTTTATCTACCTCAGAAATTATGTTTAGTATTAGTACAAAGTACAAAGACAGTTTACAAATTTGCCTATTTTTTAAAAATTTAATTTATGTTCAGAAAACAATTAAAAAAGTTATGAGGTAACAAACATAAAAAAAAATATTGATAACCTCCTTTTCTTACAGAAGTCGGTTAAAAAACAAATAATCTTGCCATTCGCTTTTGAATTATTTATTCAGCACACATGGGATCATTAATAGGGACTTTCCATATTTTATTTGTACTATCGTTACTTGTAACTTTGTTTTAATTATTTCACCATTAATTGTAAAGTCAACTTGTTCTGATTATACTAGAATTAAGAAATGAAGAATGTTAAAAGTAAATTTGTATTAAATCTTTAGTATCTACAACAATAGTATCTTATAATTCGCCACTGGTTTCTTTGCCAAATGTGTATTCATTAAGACCAAGCTTTGTGAGATGAAAATAAAGATTTATTAATTTTATTGTTATTAATTAAAGAAGACAATGCATTAAAACATGTTGTGATGCAATGCACAAAAACTCTAATGGGAGTTCATCTCTATAGCAAGTAACAAGCAAGAAATATTAATTTTATTAATTTAAACAATCTATTTTATTAGATTCGGTCTTGGTATAAGGGTGTGACTGTAACGCGACGGTTGTGGGTTCTATCCCCACTATAAATTATTATTTAGTAATGTTTTCATTTCTTCGCTCTGGCACCAAGGCAAATCCCAGCGTTAAGTTCCGCGACTCAACACGCAATGCCTTGAAAAATGCGAAAATATTCTTTTTTATGAAGCATTAAGCAAATCGTCTAGGAATCTTAGTTTTAATCTTGTTAATAATGTGTTACCCAATACGGATTTAACTATTTATTTCGAAATATACAATATATTTATTAATCGTTTTATCTTATTTAGCTGCCCAATGCCCTTTTGATGCTAGATATGAAAAATGTATTGTATTTTAATTTATTTATCTGGATTAATAAATAATTTAATCCGTACACACAATTCCCATCAAGGTGGCCAGTTCCATTGGATAGTGCTTTTGAAAACGTTTACTAAGTATATATAATCAAGGTTTATTATTTTTTCTTCTAATATAATAATTATTGATTAAAATAAGAGAGAATATGATGCAGTAGGTATGGTCAGTTTTTTAGGTGCTTGGATTTACCTTCAATAAAAATTTAAATATTTTTAGTAGATATCAACCGTAGACTATTATTTTAATATTTATAATTCGAAACCAGAGCTTAGCTGCAGCAGTACCAGGCAATCAGTAATCAAAATGTCTTGTAAACAAAATAAGACAAAATAATAAAATTTAAAAGGCTTTTTGTTTTTAAAAGAAGTGTTTTATTGTTGAATTTCACGGTCTTATTCCATTGTAAAATACAATGTTAGTATAACGATGCATGTTCGACATGTTGTTCAGGAAAATAATCATTGGTTAGTTTATAATATTTTAACATATTCCTATTTTCAATTCAAGTTGACTTTTGTATTTTTTTGCACTTTAAAATAAGAACGTTTGCAGAGTCCTAAATTCATAATTCATAAATTAATTTACAATAACAGGCTTAGTTAAAAAATAAATTTTGTCATTAAAAAAGTTATAATTGAACTATTTTAACATAAATATGGAATATTTTAATATTTTTATCTGTATATGCCCAAATAAAAACAAAATATAGGATATAGAAAGAAAAAAACAAGCTTAATATACGTAAAAAAAAAATATGACAGAATTAAATATTTGGAGCGAGTTAGTTGAAGTTATATTTTTTATATAGTCGACCGACTATCCTATATAGGTGCATTTATTTATATTTTTTATTACTGACTAGTCGTTCAAGTTAATACTTTTCATGTGTCTTTTTTTTATATAGTTGTTTTTTTATATCGAGCGGGGTTCTATTTTGTTCGCATCTAGAAAATATAGAACAAATTTATAATCTAAATAAACGTGGCTATTTAGAATATCGTTATCAGCATATCAATGAATGCATTTAGATTATGATTATAATAATTCACAGGTATAGTAATTTGCCATGACCGGAATATTAGTTAAAATCCTGTTATAATCTAATTATTTATTGATAATTCCATCTTGCCTATAAGAAAAAAAATAAAAAAAAATACTTACTTTTAAAAAGTCCCATTTTAAAACACTTTCTCATGATGTCAGGGAAAGTGTTCAATTTATTTACTTCGCCCATTTAAAACACTGGTTAGTTGATCAAAAAATATATGAAAAATTACAATAATTTCAGTTCATTTCTCGATGTAATTGTATTACTTGTTAGTGCGCGTTTAACACCGGGTCGCTACGAACCGTTGCAAGCGACTGAAGGCGCAGGCGCAGGCGCAAGCGACATCGGTACGGCCTCGCTCATTGCCACTCTACGTATTCTAAATCACATCCATGGATTATCCAATTAGTTCGATTTTTGTCACCCACAGATTATGTTTACTAACATATAGCGGCTTCACGCTATATCCCGCACACAGCAGGGTAGGCAGAGGGAACCTAATGTTAAGACACTCCGTTATCCACTTTCTGCCGAATTCTGGAGGCATTGCGTGTGCCAGAACTCAACGCCGCGCTTTGTCTCGACACCAGAGTGTAGAAATGGAAATATAAACGTAAATAAATATTTCACTTGCTCGAGTGGGGATCGAACCCACAACTGTCGCGTTACAGTCACACCTCTGTGCTTTAAATATAAGGGAGCACTTTGTTTCGGATAAAGAGAAAAGCAATTTGTTGGTTAACAAGAATTAGTAAAAAATTTGTTAGCATTAAATTTAAATTATATTTTTTTAAATTTGATAAACATACTTGATTTTTTTTCAATATGACTTGTGAAATAATAAAATATCATAGTTTTTTAATTTTTTTAAAACCTTTGAGCCTACCTAGCTAGCTAGCTAGCATTTCAAAAATTAATCTATTTCCACAGATACACAAATGTTCAATTATTTTATCGTCATATCGAAAAATGTATGCGTCGTTTTTAAAATAAAATTGAATACTTCCGTATTTATTATATCGAAAATTATGAAAGTAAAAGTTTCAAAAGTAATTTATTTATATTAAGGGAAACAAATATCTTATCTTTTATCAAAGAACACGGAAAATCAAAAAACGTCAATCATGAACAAGTAGAGGTGATCGTGGTGTCCAACCTTTGTGATATTTCGTGATGTTCCCTCTTTCGAAGTTTACGTGATTAATGGACGGCCCCTTAGGTGATATACGAGTAGATCAGTGTTACCATCACTCCGTTCCCATTAAGACACTTTCGTTACTTTCCGCCATTCTCCAAGTATGCATTGTATGTTGAGTGGCGGAACTCAAGGCCGCGCTTTGCTTTCGTTAGACTGAGAAAAAGAAAATATTAAATACTTTATTTCCCCAAATCGAACCCAGAACCATCTCGCTTACAGTTAAACGTTTGTGGCCCTGCGCCATGACGAGTGGTCGCGACGCGCTACAGCCTCAATTATTTTCTTATTCTTATTCCCTTTATTTTCTTACCGATACTAAACAAACAAAATATATCTTAATATTATTTTTTGTACATTTAAACTGATATTATGGTAAGAAAAATGTTATCTCCTCTATATAAAGGAGAAGCGTGAAGCGTGATTCATGTTTATAGCTTTAAATATTTGTTTATACCTATATCTGCCTTTTTTTATAATTTTTTTTCTATGCAATCTAACTCTTAATGTAAAATGATAAATATCAAGTTCAGTAAAATTGCAGATAAAAAGAAACATTGAGTATGCAAAAAAAAAAATATTTGAAAGCAAAAGAAAAAACACAAACGACAATATAATTGTGTTTCTTCAAAGAAGTATTATTTTATATTAACGTAAATCTTTCATGTTCAATGCTTATTCACATAGGTACTGTATTACATACATATCGCACGCCCTTTTAATTAAAACTTAGAGTATGGAGAGACTGAACATTTATTTCAAATTCAAGAAAAAGCCTTTTAGTGCTTATTTAAGAAAATACTTTTTTGTACAAATGAAAAGTGTTTTTCAGAATCGAAGCATTTTTTCACTGTATATGTAACACTGAATTTTTAAGTCTATGTTGTTTGTTGTGTAATTTTTCTCATAGATAATTGTAAGGTTAGAGAACTAACAATGGCGTGTGGGATATAATTAGCAATGACACGGATTATCTTATCCATTATTCTATAAGACTTTTGATGATAAATGGGAATTTGTATTGCTCATGTAATACATAGCAACATAGAAATTAATTGACGATATATGCTATATTTCCACTTATATTTTACTATTATAAATTGTAAATTTAAACATGAATTAATTAATTGAATTTAATGAGACGTAAAATAAGAACTGAGTTAATATTAAAACATACAGCAAGCTTAAAACGAAAGTGATTTTTTTAATAACAACCTAGGTTTATCTATGAACTTGTTTCGTATTCAGAAATCGTATAACATTTTTTATACGTAACATGACTCGAACCCACGCCTTACAATACAAACTTTAACGCTCTAGCCAATTAAGCCATAGGTACGTTTTTTATCGAGCTATGTCGAATATCTTAAAGATATTCTTGTTGTGTTACTTTAAAATTTTTGTACATTTTTAATATTGTTGAAGGTTTTTTTTTCAGGTTTTAGAAAAACCAGAAGTTAAATTTGGAGCTATTTCCATACTAATTGCAATACGTATTGAATATTTAAAAATACCGTTGCCGTTGTTTTACAAAAGATTTTGTTAAACATTCAGTGTGTTTGTAATAAATGCGCTAATTAATTTAAAAACTTTGACATTTAAAGCTTTATTTAATTTTTCCTATTATATCTGTTGGATAATATAAAATTAAAATGACAGAAATTATCAGCAATTAAAATTATAATCAAATTTGTTAAAGTAAAGTCACAGCACACAAAACCATTAGTTAAGTGTCTCCACCTGCGATATTATAATTTGGCGCCTTTGAAAATAATATAGCTGTAACTTATATAGCATATTAAGTATACAAAAATTATCAGGCGCTTCAATTAATTTAATATATAATTTATATTTCTATTTCTTCGCTCTGGTGTCGAGGTAAAGCGCGGGGATGAGTTCCACCACTCATCACGCAATGTCTTCAGATTTCGGCAGAAAGTGGGGAATCGAGTGTCTTAATACGAGGTTCCCTCTGCCTATCCTGCTGTGTGCGGGATACAGCGTGAAGCTGATTTATTTTATTTTATTTCTATTTTTATATACATATGTATAACTTCGACTTCCAAATTACTACTTCACGCTATGTGACGTATATAACGTTAAAAATATAAATAAATACGTTGTAAGTGAATACTTGTGAGAGTCGTATTTAGATAGTAGTCGATAAAATAATAAAACTAAGTAAATAATATTTTTATTTATATCCATATATAGTAATTTCTTATTTAATTATGATAATAGTTACCTGACAGTTCATAATTCAGCGAAACTCGTTAGAAATAATAAACTAATCGGTACAACCTATTAATAAATTAGACAAGCCGTATATATATAAGAACCCTTACATCCTTTTTGCATTATTTGGGAGCTTTCTACGACAAGGACTTCTAATAAGGTAAATATTTTATTAATGTGCGTTATATATCTGAACTATACCGTGTGACTATTATGTTTTGCTATTAGAATATTATTTTGATCTCTATGAGTTTCGTCTAGAATTATGTTTTTCCCTGTAAACGTTGTTGCATTATTTAAGTTTTAAAAGAAATTATTGTGTATATATTCTTTTTCAGTTTCACGTTGTATCCCGCATTCAGCAGGATAGGCAGAGAGAGCCCTGTGTTAAGATACTCCGCTCCTCACATTCCGCCGAATTCTGGAGGCATTCCGTTTTGAGTGGCGGAACTCCACGCGTAATGCCTCTAGAATTCATGTGGGAATTGAACCCACAACCCGTCACGTTTACAGTCACATTTTTGTTTTTGCCCTACGACTTACCTGTGTAATGGGTATCTATAAAATGTTTAAATAACATAACTGTATTTATTTTCAGATGTTCCGGCCGATGATATTAATAATTACATTAATCTATGTAATGAATAAAAATATAGCAGAAGCAACAGAAACCACCAGAGATGTAAGATCGTTGGACTTAATTCCGGAAGACCTAGACCTAAATTCATTGATATCCAGCAGCTTAGGAAACATTGGTTCTATTATTAGTTTTCTGAAATCTCAAGTAAGAGATATTATTCTCGACCTTGCCATCGAAGTTTTTAAGTTTTTGAGATCTATATTACACGAATATAAAGTGAAACTGTTTAAAAGGTTAGCAAATTACACACTTTCGGATGTTTTCCATTTCTTGTTTGACGGTGTTTTTGATTTTGTTGCCGAAACTGATAATAATGAAATAATTGTTCAAAACGAGAAAATTCAGGAATCCTCAATGTATGATCCTAATTATGCTTTTACGGATCCTTATTTTTTGGATAAGCTTATTCGGTTAACACGCGGTTCTTAAATTAATAAGGGGTAGGTTTAAATTGGATAAATAATAGATATATGAGTACAAAAAAATGTAAATATTAATATAGATAAATATAATGTAATTTTAAATATATTTATTTATAAAGCAATGAAATATGATTTTTAAATATTATGTGAGTTTGCTATTAAATCAAAATTTAAAAAATTAAATTAGATCAGCTGCACGCCACATACAGCAGTGTAGGCAGAGGGAACCTAGTGTTAGACACTCTCTTTCTAACTTTCCGCCGAATTTTGGAGGCATGCTGAGTGGTGGAACACAACGCCGCACTGCAAGCTATTAAATGTATACCTGTAATAAAACATATTTCTATAAACACTAACTATACTAACACAGAGGTAACTTATGTAACCACTGCAAGAATATCTTTGTGATAAAAGAATACACTTATACCTACATACATATATTTAAACTTCGTGTTATCTATATTCGCAAAACAATAGTAAATGGCGAGTGGCGATCAAAGTACTGAAAATTTTAATTAAAATAGTCTTGTAATAAATTATAGCAATCATACAAGTAAATTCTAAATAATAATATTATAATAGTTTAATAAACTGAAATAATAATTATATGTTAAACATACCATCGTATTCATACATTAAATGATTTTCCCATTTTAAATTTGTTAAATGAACTTTCATTTAAGATATAATAAATATCCCATTTAAAATGTCTAGTACCGAGTGCCGACCATGTCTGTGACGCCTGTTGAAATCTGGCGAGCAATTAATTGACGGTACACTTTTGCGTTTGTTGCGAACGATTAATATTAAAATCATGTTTTCATATTTTCATATATATTTATTTTCATATTACAAGCATTAGTGGGCCCGTGCAGCTTCGCCCGCTTGAACTATTAGAATATTTATATTATACAAGAGAAAACTGCGTTCTTAAGATATATATTATTTAAAATATTAATGTTAATAAACTTTATATTGAGGATTCCGACATGTCGGAAAATATTCCAAGATTGACCGAACTAGAGCATTAAATATTTATGTTATATGTTACATGACTGATTTTTCTATAGCTAACAACTTTAATCAATATTTTTAATTCAATGTTAAAAGATCGCGAAAAAAATTACTACGCATGAAATTTTATTTATTAAAACTGTTATAAAATAGATATATAATGACATTAAAATATTAAATTAAAAGTATTTCTTTTTAACATGGATTATCATCTAATAGGGATTGTTACATTATTGAGTACAACTAAAACTTATCCAGAAAAATAATAAAATAAAATAAAAAGCAATAACATGTATATTCAATATTGCTATTTTTAATCCGCAGGAGCAGCACAATTCAACTTAAATTCTTAATAGTTTGTCATCAGCTCAAGGTGCGTTTGAAAGGCATAAAATAAGGTAAATTTGTTAATAATAGTTTATATAACAATTATTAACAAATTTACCTTATTTTTTTTAATAGCTTTTTTCCAACAATAGCTGCTATGATTTATTGTATTGTATGTCATGGTGAACTTTAAATATGCAAAATAATTTTAAACTGCTCTGATATTAAAACATCTGAGATATATCATGTTTACTTATATTAGAATTACGATCATAACATCTCGTCATATTCAAGCTTGAGTAATAATAAATTTGTGTTGAATAAATAATTATAGTATACTACTTACTTAGATATCTTTTATGCTAATAAGTACACACCTATTAGCATAAAAGTGGACACTGCACTCCTTCAGTTTGACAATTTGCGCGAATCATGTGATGATTTTGCATTAAATATAATATAAAGGATTTACGTGACTAATATAACCAATGCCGTCGAGTGGCAGTTAAATTTTGGCTTACCTTCAAATGAGATAGTAGAGTTAACAATTAACTGACCTCATTATTAAAAATAAAACAGTTATTGAAGACTAATTATCTATACATTATAAAATAAATTAATTACCAAACCAATTTATTTATTTATAGTCATAATCAGCTTCACGTTAGCAAGCGGCAAGCAGAGGGAGCCTAGTGTTAAAATACTTTCGTTTCCCATTAAATATTTCATTTCATCGAATGGGAATCGAACTCACAACTTATCGCGTTTACACTCACCTTTTTGTTTTTTTATACAACATACTTTTTAAAAAATGTTAGTAATCCATTTCAATAACCTTAATACATTTAAGTAGTAAGTAGATACATGTTATTATAATGTATTCAAGAGCCTTTTCAGTTTAATTCAGTCTAAATAACGAAAATTCTGTGAAGTTACACATTGCATAATAAAAAAAAATTGTGATTTAAGTACAAGTTTTAATGAAATATTTTATTATTTTGATAGAAATGAAGAAAGCTTACAATAATATTCACGTTAAAATTTAAAATATTTTAACATCTATAGTTTTGTAACATAAATTTTAAAGTTGGATACCTCCAACTACTAATATCAATATCTCTAAAATGGGCGGACTAAGAACGAAGTTCTAAGACGGAGTTAAAGTAAATATCACATGTACTAAACGTCTTAAATGTCATGTAAATCGTCAATATAATTTATATAAAAAAATAAAAACAAAGGTAAATTAAGTTACTTTGTTTAAAATATTTATTTTTTTGTTAGTAAATTCTCCTTGTAAACTAAATATATTAAAACATTTGAAAAAAATACATTTAATTAAATTTCACTAATTAATAATATCTATAACTGCCAAACACATTTGCAATATATATTTTAAACCTTGATCGTGAATGTAAACTGATAATTCTTCTTGCAAATCGTAACTCGCGACGTCCCCAGATTAATAGGCCACCATTTGCATTCAATTCGCGATGCTATAACACGGACGATTTGTAATTCAGGGTCTCAAATGAATAAATAATTTATTTTATAAATTATTATGAATTATTAAGCAGAAAATTACACGGTCACGGCTGAAAGCTTTATTGTTTCCGCTGTTTAAACGTTTCTCAAACTTTATTTACAGTGTTGCCATAATATTTTTATTATTTTGACATAAATTGTTTTTTTTTTTAAAGAATGTGACATATTTTTAAATGTTCAGATATTATTCGTAACATTTATATGCGTTTACATTTTGAGTATGAAACATAATTTATACATATGTAAATAATTTATTAAATATGATAGACTGGTTTGATAAACGATGCTAATCTTAATATACGTCGCGGTGTAATTTGAAACATCAGGTTTTAGTATTACGTCTTTGCTAAACACGTGAGTTTGTCAGTGGGTAATATGCGTTATAATATAATTTATCCCTATAGAGTGGAACGTAAATAAACATCCATTATATTAAATAATTAAAAAAATAATAATTATTTTTTTAATTAATTTTTTAATTATATTATTAATTATATTATTTTTTTATATTAGTTTAGCTTCTCAGTGTATCTCGTATATAGAAGGGTAGGCAGAGAGAAGCCAGTGTTAAGTTAAGGGTACAGTGTGAAGTTGAGAAAATGAAAATTATAAATGTTTCTCCAAGTGGAAATCGAACCCACAACCTGCTGCACTTACACGCTAGTGCCCATAACTATTCTAAAAAGTACCCATTCACGTGCTGTTTTACGTAAAGATTGCCTAATTTAAAGAATCTCCATTCCTTGACACGCCGTGACATTGAATTTAAAGAGATTTGGCGCCCCGTGACTCATGTGTACACTTTAAATTAATGTGACATATCTAACTCTGATTACAGATTACACAGTCATTCAACATTGAAAATTTTTACATAAAATATTATATTAAACTAAAAAAAATTACGGAAGTGTTTTCGAGCAAATTGTTCAATAATGTTAGTTTCTGTTTTCGTTACGCATAATATGAATTTTGCGCGGTAGGGAAATTTAGGTTTCAATGTTTAAATATTGTCTTTAAAACGATAATGTTATTAGAAAACTAAAGCGATTTAAATTAGTAAATAAATAACTGTATTTCGATCCGGCGAAGCCGCGAGCGGGTCACTAGTACCTACTAAATAAACGTCATTAATCCGGTTGAAGAGCTTTGTTTAAAATTGGCGTGTTTGTGTTTCCATGAGCGGTTTAGGTAATTTTTCCTTCTTTAGACGCGTGAATTCCGAAAAATTTTGCTACTCATAGAAGTATAAGGAAAAGTAGAAGTTAGAAATTAAAATCTACTTATTATTGTTTTTTAGAAAAAACGTATCTAGCGAGTACTAAAACAATAATTGATAGACAGTTTATTAATATTATATTTATGTTTGTTAGTTATGGTAGCTATATAGTACAATAATTTTAATGTTTTTATTTACTTGTCTTCAAACAACAATATCATAACAACTTTATTTGTATAATGGAATTTTCTGATAAAAATATTAGATACGTCACTACTATTGACTTAATTTTTTTAATTAAATTACATTATAATATAATATAATATTTTATATTCTAATACTACGCTACTAATATTAGGCAGTACAATGAGACAATTCATACAAATTTCTAGAATTAAAATATCAGTTTTATTGATATTTTAGTAACTTTTGAGTAAGTTTTACAGTACATTTTTTAATCCACACACAGGAAAATGAAATACTATAAAAAAAGAATAATCATTTTACTAAGGTAATCCTTAAAATTTATTTTATTGAAATATTTTATATTATCTGTATTTTAATACTAGATATTTTTTTTTATTTGTAATCAAAACAATAAATTTAGAATCCTTTGTTTGTATATTAAATTAATTTTACCTTGCAATATTTTGAAAGGATATTTTTATTTATACATACAAGGAAGCCTTATAGAACACACGCATTATGACGAACTTTTAAAAATTTAACAAAGAGGTCAATAACCTAAAATTACGTTCCAACTCTAGATTATTCAAGGTACAGTTAAATTAAAAATATATGATTTTATTTATATTTTTAAAATTTACAATTAGTCTTGTCAGTATGTAAATAGTACAATCACTCGGAGGCATTGACTAAACACCTTGCGAAATTTTACGTTGTAAATACTAGTATTTTGTTGAACTAGTGAGATCACCCTTGTTAATAAACACGAATTCTAATAACTGTTGAATGTAAGTTATTTTTAAATGTATAAGTATTTATTCTTATTTTAACTTAAAACATAAATTATTTTCAAGTTTTCACTATCTTAGTACTATTAGGTACTATCTTCTTTCTGGCTATTGTCATGTGTTAGGGGATACAAGAGAAACTGCTGTTGAAGGAGAAGATACTCCCTTCCCGAATAATCAATGTAATGTTGGATATTTCTCGTACAATATATAAATAGTAAAAATAGAATAAAAAAGTAAGTATGAGCAGTTCAGGGTTTTGAGTGGAAACTTATTTATATAGGTATTCGCAAAGGTTGTAATTAAATCATTTATTAACTACTGTCATTATACTCTGGAATTTAGATTAATAACATTGTTTATAAATACCACGATTATCCATTTAAATTCTTGAGATTCATATTGAGGTGGTTGGTCACGTGCTATCCCTTCTAATTAAAAAAAACAGCTTCACGCTGTATCCCGCATATAGCAGGCTAGACAGAGGGAACGTATAATTTTTTTTTATATTCACCCATCTATTATAATACATAGATACATATATAAAAAGACAGGCAGATAAATTACTGTATATTACTATTGCATATATATTCTTTAGATTTTTTACTAATTTAGTAATAATCCTCAATGGAGTCCAATGCCGGATTTGCCGGAACTCTGACAGAAGAAGATCACTGATTATCCTCCGGAAAAGTGAACACGAGCTTTCAAACTTTTGAGGGTAGAGACTCAAAAGTTAAAAAGCTCCTCATTTCATGTTAAAATTATTAAGCATAATTAAATCATTTGGTTTACTACGCGAGTAATTAATATAGATAGTACACATTACAAGTAATAATAGTTAACCATACAATAATAATTCTTTCGCGTTTTGAAAATACAAAAAAAAAATTAAAATAAATAATAAAATAAATATATGTGATAAATTTTACGAAATATATTAGTATTAATACAATCTACATATTTTATCATCTGCAAACAAGAAGTTAATAGACTCGAGACTCGAGACGCGTATTGTATAATAGTCGAAAAGTCTTTTAAATAATATTTAAGGATAAATCTAAAAAAATATTTACTTAGAAGACGGAAAGTGTTGTTTAACTTTGGAATATTTTAAGAACAGCTTAAAATATTCCAGTAGTTTGCAAATAAAATAAACCTTTAAGGCGTAGTAAAATAAGCGTAAAATAAATACTATAATACTATAGTTGATGAATAACTTTAACGAGATTCGTAAATTTATTATTACTTCTAGAGTATGATTTAATATATGAGATACATTCATTTACATTTGCTAAATTTACAATTGCATAATTGTAAGCATGCTTGTCCACGATGGTTAAAAATAAAAAGTCCGCTACGGAAAGTCCGTTTCTATTTATAATAAAGAATTTATGGATTTACTTTTAGCTAAAGTTAATTAGGCATTGTGTTGTTGGGTTTTTTTTACGGCTATATTATTAATTGGACAAAGGTGATAATTCAAGTGACTATAGATTATTGTTAGTACAAAGATTTCTTTAGATATAATATTATTTTTAGAGAAGAAGCTTATAAGTCTAAGATATCACAACCGAGTACAATATGTTTTAAAGTTACATAAATATATTACATTCCAAATTGCTAGTATGATGATTAAAGAACAATAAAGTTTTTTTAAATATTGATTTATCCAGTCTGGATGTCCTTAAAATGATTTAATAAATATTGTTTCAAAAATAATTAAAACTTAAATCTTTCTCGAGTTTCAACGAAATGAAAACGAAACGGTACTTCCCGAATCTACTACATTTTAAAATTTAGGTATGTGAATTGACGACCTTGATATTTTAATAATAATTTGCTTATTATAAGACGTTTTGGTTTCTCGTGTTACAGGTACGTTTTGGTTTCTCGTGTTAGTACAAAAATATTAAATTTTTTTGGAGGCTATCATGGCGCTACGGCACAAGGGTGTGACTGTAACGCGACAGTTGTGAGTTCGATCCCCTTTCGAGGAAATATATTATTATTTATCAATATTGTCGAGACTTCGCTCTGGCAGCAAATCACTAACACTAGATTCCCTCTATCTACCGTGCTGTGAAGCTGAAGAGATGTTGGGATTAATAATATTCATTTTGTATATTTATATTAATAAGAGCATTTAAATATAAATATTATTGTACTATTTATGCTGATTTATAGACTATTTATTAGCTGCCGCCTACATCGACTACAACCTACTGTTAATAAACTGAGCGTAGCTACTAACAGTCGCGCTTACAGTCTTATTTTGTGCCCCTAGTATCGTAACGTTAACTTAATTCTGTATTACTTACCTTAAGTTACAAAAAAACGCGTGATTTCTTAGAACGATCTTGACAGACTACCTAAGTCTTATAAAATATAAATGTAATAAAATAAAAGACGACAGGATATCGATTTAACCGTATTATATGTAATTAACTTAAGTTTTAATTATTCAAGTAGAGTCACAATAATGTCAGAAATCGATAAGCGCAACAAAAGTTTATAAGTCTTGCCTTGCTCACTTTTAAATTCTAAATACTATTTATGTATAAGATATCTAAAAAATATTATAGTATAATTAGAGTTTAATTAAAGTTATAATTAAAGTTTAATTAAACTATAATTAATTAGTTTCACGCTGTATCCCGCTTTATAATATTTAATTTCCTCAAGTGGGGATCAAACCCACAACCAGTCGCATGTACAATCCCACACTCGTGTCCATGCGCCGTGACTGGCTTCAATGTTAAATATAATTTGTTTAATCAAAAAAGAATGAATCATACAATATTTAAAAGCGTTTAACTATATTGCAACTATAGAAAAAACAGATCCTTTTTGACAAGCTACCTAAATCAAATGAATCGTAACCAATTACCGTGTAGCGTGTTTAAGGTGTTATATAAATTAATTTTCTTAAGCAGGTACTTAAGTACTCTTATACCATTATAAACAAACGTCTTAAAACGATCGCATCGCTTCTACGATCGTAGAATATCGGACGCCCAAAGAAGCGCTGGTTGGATGTCGTGATGCAGGACATGAGAGCCAAAGGTCTAACCACCGATGTTAAAGAGTGTGCAAAGTGGAGTAGGTAGAGCTGAAAAGCAGACACTGGCAAACGCCGGGATGATTGCCAGGAGGAGGACGACTCTCACAATGCTTTAAAGGAACTTTGCTTTTATTACTAAGTACCTACACACAATAAAGTCGATTTTGTGTTGTCTATTAGTCAGTGAATAAATAACGAATTATTTATGCCTTTTACGTAGTAAAATGAAGACCAGTCGTAGCACAAGCGTGAGTGTTAGTACGACAGGTTCGATTGGCACTCGAGGAACAACACATTTAATATTTTCATTTCTTCTCTTTAGTAATGATGCAAAGTGAGGCGTTCTGCTCCGCCAGTCAATACGCATTGCCTCCAAAATGCGGCGGAAAGATTCCCTCTGTTTATCGTGCTATGTGCGGGATATTGCGTGAAGCCATTTCTGATATTCTCAACGCACAGAAAAACAGACAAACAAAAAATATTGTTTTCGGTTTTATTGATATATTGAAAAATGTCCGCAATTATAGATTTTCTTATATAACTTCCATGTACAGACAGCGATTAGTTACAATTTTATTATATGTATAGATATTTGTATATATTTTTTTTTACATTGTTGCCGTCGATATAGCCCTCAAACGACCGGACGTTTGCAAATTAATGTTATTACTTGCATATTTGAAAATGACCTTACATAAATATAAATTTAAAAAAAAATAATGAACACAAGTAGAATACTAATCAGGGCTATCTTCTTTAAAAAATATATTTTGAAAATATTAACTGCGACATTGATTTTTAAAATAATTTTGTCGGTTTCCGCAATTCTAATTTAAACGCTGTGCTAGTTATGCCAAACATTACATTTTGTTTGAATAATATATTACGTAGAAAACGATTGTACCTAATAAAAATATGATAATTTCGCATTCGCGTTTTCATTTCGCGTTTTCATTAAATGTCAAATTAAAATCAATTTGAAATAAAAACCAATTTTATTATTTACTTTATTGTGCTATCAGTGTTTTACTCCATCTTTACTCAAATTAACAAAAACTTTATAAAATTATTTATTTGTCTAATTGTTTTTTTTAAACGAATCTACTTTTGGAACTAAATAAAATTTTAGTCAAACAATTATAATAAATATCAGTTTTTAATTAAATTTATTTTAAATTCCTTGTTTGGCTTGGAAAATTTTAGTTACCAATATATCTCAAATATACAAGTTATATATATGTCAGAAAAAAAACAAGTACATTGCTATTTTTTGTTTCAAATAACATTAGTATGGAATATTGTTATACATAATAATTATGTTGTTTTTATTAAAATTGTTCAACAAGTTTCTTAGATAAGAAAGAAATAACCGGTAAAACGGTAGGTACGCAACCTACATACGAATAGCTCTGTACAGGCTATAGTTTGTACATTTTGTAATTAGACCGTCCACAATGAGCCATTCGTGGTTTGAGCGCGTCCGCAAAGACGTTATTGAAATGCATAGCATATGTAAGATTTACCTTGACAGTAGATAACCAATAGTTAAATATACATGTAATTATTTTTTACATATATCTATTTATATATATAATAATATCATTTTCAGGCCGTCCTGGCGTAGAAGCACATGTGTGTGATTATGACGCGACGGTTGTGGGTTCGAACGCCATTGGGGGTAATTATTTATTAATCTTTCATTTCTTTGCACTGGCACCAAAGCAAAGGCCCAACGTTGAGTTAGGCTGACACATGCAATGTCTTAAAAAATCTTTGCGGTAAGTGAGGAATGGAGTGTCTCAACACTACTTTTTCTACGCTTACACTAGTATATGCGGGATACAGCGTGAAGCTGATTTTTTAAAATATATTTTTAATTGTTTGGCAATTTCTCAATTTAATTTTCTGTTACCCCAACTAAAAAATGCATCAAAGGTAAATGGAAAAAAATTGTAGTATTTTACACACACACAGACATTAATAATACATAAGTAAAGTAAAATTAGATTAGAAAACTGTTATGAAAATAAAGTAAAATTAACATAATAACAACAATTTCTTATATACAGTATAATTTAACGCAGCGGGATTTACACCCGGCTCTTTGGACGGTTTGAAAATTCCAAAATCTCGCTACCTCCAAATTTTTATACGTTTTCTTAACAAGTATTATTCTTTCCTAAGTCTGGAATAACACTTTATAAATATGTTGTTAAACTTGTGTTATAGAAGGCTGTATAATGTGTACACTTCAACAACATGCTTATTGTTTATGTATAGTGTACATGGGACGTCCGTTTACACTATATATACGCAAATATGTTGCTAAAGTATAAACATGTTAAAAATTCCCCGAGCGGGCAATGATCCCGAAACCTGTATGATGAAGGTAACCGATACATAGATAGATCATTGAGGTTGTGGTTCGCAATGACATAGCGATTGATAGTAAACGCGACGGTTGTAGGTTCGATTAGCGCGTGGGAAAATTATTTTTTATCTATTGTAACAAGAAAAGGCGCGTCTGCGTTGAGACTTTTTCAACATTAGGATCTCTCTGCCTAATCTTCAATATGTACAGAGAAAATTAAAAATAAAAGAGAAGAGAAATAATACTGATCAATAAATGTAGATTTAAATGTTTAACTGTTTTTTTATGCTGTGATTATACTGTTGCATAAATTATAATACGAGTTTAGGTTCATATAAACGCCAATCGTGACACAGGTGACAGTGTCTGTTACCGTAAAGGCGACAGGTTCTAGGTAAGGTTCCCACTCATAAAAATGAACTATTTAATGTTTACATTAACTCACTTTGATTACGAGGTAAAGCGCGGCGTTGAGTTGCGTTGACTGTTGAGTTGCCACTCAACAGCGTTTGTCTATCATTGCGATGGCTATGAGTTCGATGTTCACTCATTAGCATAATTACATTTTATTTTCCTTTTCCGTTAAAACAAAGCGAGGCGTTGTGTTCCGCCACTAAACACCCAATGTCTTGAATTCGGGTACCTAGCGATTGTAAATTTTCAACTTTCTATAACAACATGTGATAAATGAAAGGTCATAAGCCAGTCAACGCAAGCGAAGTTGCGGGCAGCAGCTAGTGGGTAATATTTTGCCGTATTTGATTACTTCACTTTCTCTGTTTAACATTTGTTTTTTATATTGAAAACAAAAGTCTACTTACAAAAAACATTTCTTTAGATATAATTATTATGTATATATGTAAAAATTACAAGTAGAAAGTAAATTCGATTAAATAAAGAATTAACAGACTAACCATGTTAAATTAAAATTTAAATTGTTTTAATATGTAGGTTATACTGTTAGTTACAATAATTGTCTTTTAAATTATTATTTGTGGTAAATTAAATAATATTATATTTATTTTAATTTTTACAAAGGAAATGGGATGAATATATTCGTTATAAAAATTACTTTTTCACAAAGCTACCATTAAGAGCAATCAGTTAAAGGCGGATATTAACAAACTATATAGGAACGACCATTTGAATTTTATTTATGAGATATGTGTGATAGATGAAGGTACAAATAACAAGCGGAATCAATTAACGAACTTATTCTTATGCTATATTTTACTTCCTATCGACAGTAAGCCATGCATATCCGGAGGACTGGTTTCCAATTTATGAATTTTAAATTAATCCTTTTACTATGTAGGTACATACAAAATTTACATTTTTTTGGAATTTATTAAAACTATAATTATTTTATAATTCGATGCTGGGATCTGATTTTTATGTTGATTGAACAGGAAATTAAATAATTTTCTATATATTGAAAATAAATTGATATATTTCTTTTATGCTAATAAAAACCATAAACAGTAATATGTCTCTGCGGTGAAATACATGATTCACGAATTCTAGTAAATCTGTACTTATAAGGAATAACCGTAGAAAATTATTTCAATATTATTTATCAAATTGATGTAAGCAACAATTTGATAGCTAAGTGCCTTGTACTGTGAAAGAAATCGTTAATAAGATCCTATGCATAGGTCCTGTTTTTGGGCCACAAAGAGAGAGAAATATTTTTTAATCATCATCAATCATTCAATTTGCAAAAAGATTTTCTTTTATGCTTTTGATGAAACATTTTAAAATGTATTATTTTTAATTTTGTTTGTCAATTTTATGTTTTCTATAAATTACATATTACTCTACGTCTACGGTCCCTTAGAATTTATTGCAAACTAATACCTATTCGTAGTTCATTTGATACAAAATGCGTGCATACGCCGCAAAAGTTATTTTTGCCATACTTATTCGCAAAGAATTCCGCGTAAACAAATCTATAGAGCAAGAAGTGAGAACTTGCGGTACAAATAATGGTAGGTAATATTTGAAACATGGAACTTAATTATTTATATTACGAAAATAAGACAAAAACTACGACTTGAAATTTATAATTGTTGTTCATTCTATACATATTGAGTACATACGTCCTCAAACTTGAGTTTGTCAACTTTCATTATTTGTACTTCCCGTTGACTTATTATCCTGAAATTGGTACGGAAATCTCGGTGGGATAGTCTGAGTCTGAGTCTTTCGGACTTGACCGGTTTTGTTAAAGTTACACTCCTTTTTCCACAAACTCTCCTTATTCCTGCAAAGTTGTCTTACAGAACAATGTTAAGACACTCCGCTCTCTATTTTATTTTCCTAAATTGGAAATTCAAGATATTGTGAATAATTAACTCATCACCGGACTTAGTTTTGAGCCCCCATCCCCTAATATAGGCTAAAACGTCCCGATTTAGCCTATAAGTTAAATTTCCCCGAGTTGGACAGACTTGTGAAATCTTTTTTACTTATTTTTTAATTTATATAGAATACAATATAGATATAGAATGTAGATATAGAAATACAAATATGTTTATTCGTAAGTTGCTGTGTAACTGTAATCGCTCTGAAAAATGACTAAGTTATATGTAACCACTCGGAAGACTTAACTGCTTTACAGGGTAACCCAAAACATTTATCTTTAAGTATTCATTATACTTGAACGATAAATGTTTTGGTTTTTCCATTAACAGATTTTGTAAATGCATACAAATGCATAGATAATAAATTAATTAAGATTAATAAAATCACGCTTTCCTAGGACTTAAAATGTGGCAACGCTAGCCCGAACCTACAACCGCCGCGTTACTCAGAGACAATGACTTCATAATATAAAAGTAAGTATATTAAGCGTATTTTATAGTTTTGATAAAACAAATATAGTGAGAAAATTATTTTGATTATTTTTATTTTATGTCTCTTTATCGAATTACTGATTAATAAATGAATAATAAAACGAAAAAACATTAAATTTAGGTTAATGTTATAAGATAACTTGTAAAACGAGACACGTTTATATTAATTTAATTGTTTTTACGTCAGTGTAAACTGAAAAATTGTATTGTTTTCACAAAATTTCACAAAGTATATGTTTTGTAAACATGAAATTTTCACAAAATTTCAAATTTTCAAATCACTTAAAGGAGGAGGCAAAAAATATTTTTAAATACAACCGATTTTTTATTATTGAAATTTTCCAACTGATAATAGAATAACTCAAAATATATATACTGCATAATGAAAACCAAATCATAACAGATTTATTCATTTTTATTGAAAAGAACAAAAAAATACAAAAATTGATTAAATATAAATAATAAATGACTAAAATACTTAAAACTCATTTAGTAATAATAAATTTAGATATTAGTATAACCAAAATTTACATTCATTTTATACAAATATAATTTATAGGGTCCTGTTTATGCACGCATTAAAAACTGGTTAGATTTTTTAAATATTTTCAACTCGTTTTGATGTGGACGCTTTGTCCTGGCCTGTGATGTTTAGTACATTATTACCTCTAGTTTTAATAGCTTATTTTGAATATTATTCGTTATTTTAAATAATAGACAAGTATTGATTTTTCTTTGGGATGTGAACTTAAGACTAAAAAATATTTTTGTCTAATATCATATCTATATCATTATTCTTTAAGAAATGAGAATCGAAATATAAAAGAAAAATAACAATAAGTAAAAAAATAATAATTAAAAAAGAAAATAATGTCTAGTAAGAACGATACGCCCAAATACATATTATTAAATAAATGGTTAATTGATAATTAATTGTTGTATAATGAACAAAATTCGTTCGAAAATTCCGGCAAAAAAAATGTTACTTAACAAAATTAAATAAGGACGTATGAGTTTTTACACTTAAAATTAGATAAATATATTATATTAAATATATAAAATGTTTAAATATAATTAAAACATATTAATATAATATATTTATAAGTTATTTTACGTTAGTAAGACAAATAATTGGCTTGAACTGCATGCTGAACTATTTCGTTTTAAATATTTCACGTAAGTCTATTGTCATGCATGTTTTCGACGTACATCGATCACCGGAACGGATATTACTATTGAGATGTCATTCTAAGTTTGAAAACTGACGATAACGTTAATGAAATTCAGACATACTTGAGGCCTTTCTTTGGTCAGCTAGGAGCGTGGTCGTCGCTTTCTGGAGAAGCCCCTGAAGCTCTGGTTGGATGTTCATTTTGTTTACACTAACAGTCACACAAATAAATATTTTTTAACCCTCGTAAGATGCAAAATACACTTTTTCAAAATAATCGTCACAGTTTAAAGCGTTGAGACTCCGAAGTCGCATGACTAAGGACTGCCGTTTGGGAAGAGGGTAGACGGCTTTTGTACTAATGCCTGAGCTGATCTAAGTGACACGAGGATATCATAAGAGAGCCGCGCGGAGACTGAACGCGCTGCCTTCGGTCAAGGGTACAACTCGCTAGCATACCGCTAGTACTTAGTGGCTACAGTGAGAGCCTACGACGTTGCCTTCATTCAACTTAACCACTATAATTGGTATTGTTTCTACGTCAAGGTCCAGTCTCAAGTTTTTGATAAAGATCAAATCGCGTAATAGATGTAATGGTAGCAAGTTTTGGGGTAAACTTATTTGTTTTGACAATTAACGTTGTATTTGGTGTGTTTTTTAACCGACTTCTGTAAAGAGGAGGTTTCGATTGTATTTTTTTTTGGTTGATAGCTCAGAATTTTTGATTGGGTAAACCGATTTTGATGATTATTTGTATTTCAAAGCTAGTACTCCCCGTGTGCTCCCATTTTAATTGGGTTCACTTTTGACAATGGTACTTTTTCGTGAGAAAACCACAAGTCTTAAATTTGCATTAAGGACTTATGTGCGCAACATATGACTACAAATAACTATGAATAACTCAATCTCCCACCAACCGATTTCGATAATTGTTTATTAGAAAGAATACACTTCAAGGGTACTTTAATGAAAATTTGGTTAGGTTCTGATTATAGGATCTGGGTAAAATTGAAGAAGTCGGCAATTGTCGATTTGATTCCCACCCAAGAAAACAATAATGTTAGAGTTACTTTCACTTAAGGCTTGATATATTATACAACGTCGGAGAAACAATGCAAGTTTATAAAATTCATTTTATATTTCTTATATATTCTATCCCCAAAGTCCTAAAAAATAATGTTACCTATACTTTCTGAAAGATAGAAACAGATTATTGATGTTTAATTAAAAATACATTTATTGTTGCAATAAAATTATTACATATTTTAAACTATCCTCATAATTAATATACATAGATTTTAATTATACTTTAAATTATTGCTAGTGATCACCACAATGTGGGTCATTTAATTTTCGTAATACATTGAAATTTTAGAATTATCATTAAGTAAAAAACAATATTTGTTACTACACATAAGCGTACAACTAATAAAATAAAACTTAACAATTGTCTCGTAAAATAATGAAATAAGGAGAAAACACAGCGTTGAGTTACGCCACTCTAAACGCAATGTTTTGAATTAAGAATTAAGATAGAAAACATAGATCGGAATCTCTTGACATTAGGTTCACTCTGCATGCCATGCTGTATTAGAAATCAGGAGAATCAGTTGGGTGGATAGTAAAACAAAACCAGTATACGCTCTAAGTTAGTTATAAATATGTATATTTAAGTTGAATTTATTTTATTTATTTTGGCAAATCTTGCGTGTAAAAATACAAAATAAGAATCTGTGGTTTTTCCTGTTACGATATTTTTGGGAAAGATTATAAAAAAATACTGTTATGATTAATATAACATTTGATTAAATTAACAACGTCAAAAATCGGCGATTCAAAAGCAAATTCAATTGACAGAAACTCAAAGGGATGTTCTATTTCCTTTAAAAATACAAAAAGAATACAATAATTTTATAATTTGGATAGTCTTCTCTGGAAGTATTTTATATTTTGAAGTGTTCTACGATTTACTCTTTGAAATAGAAGTATTAGGAATCATGAAAAACTGTAAAAAATGACTTAATGAAGCAGCAGAAGGTTTTTCAAATTATCTGTGGTTTTAAAAAAAAATAAAAATATATATTATATTCTCCAAAAAAGGTCCGACTACTTTGTATACGATAACTAAATATGTTATTACAAATAAAATAAATATAAGAATTAAATAACTGAAGTGTAAACCAGTTATCTCAATCTATCTGTCGTCTGTACCAAATCGCGAGGGCATTTAGATGAAAACAAAGTAGAGAAAAAAAAACTACTTTGTAAAGGCATATAGTACATAGAGAGAGAGAGAGAAAGAGAGAGAATTAATTAACCCGAAAGTATTCAAATATGAGTGGGAACAGTCCTTCGTTATGCTACTTGGCCATTTTAATAATAATAATACTTTAATAATAAATATTGATTGATTGAGGTCATTATAACATTGACAGCAAGATGTAAGCCTAAATTATAATTTCTTGATAGCAGTCATTAGTAACAAAGTATTCAATTAGTTACTTATATCCAATTTATTATATAGAGAAATAATTAATTTTATGGTCGGTATGTAAGCATTAGTTCATGATACCTATTTGCGTACAAGGAAATTGACTAGTCAAACATAATATATTCCATTAAAAGCTGTATGGTAATTATTGTATAAAAGTCTATTGTAAAGTAATTTTTAAAATGTAGAAACTAAAAATGGAAAATAGAAGCCAATGATGAATTTTCCTTGATTGTCTTAATTATTAAAAATTTAAAAATAACTTTTGCAGGGAAAGCAGTAGCGTGCATTCGAATGGATCCTGGAGATCCAGGATACAAACTTTTTAAGTTCACGCCTTACCCCGGATATAGCAGAGTAGGCAGAGAGAACCTGGGAACACTACTTTCCAATAAATACTCCTCAATAAAATAAATAAAAAATATTTATTGCCTGTGGACGTAGAATCCTGATTTTCTCGTTTAGCACTCGGCCTTACTGACCTTCAAATATTCTTTATATGTATACCTAATCTTAAAATGTTATGAATGGAAACCCTGTATTATATATAAACAATCCGAGTGGGATTGGATGAATTTTTACCACCTTATAGAAATCTATATTCTATATTATACGATCGTCACGTAAATTATATATTTATACCTATATAACTTAAATTTAGTATTAAAAAAAAAATTGCAGGCAATTTGGTAGGCAGAGGGAACCTAGTGTTAAAACACTCCGTTCCTCACTTCCTGATGAATTCTGGAGGCATTGCGTGTTGAGTGGCAGAGCTCAACGCCGCGCTTTGCTTCGATACGAGAGCGGAGAAATGGAAATATAAACGTAAATAACAATTTCACTTCTTCAAGTGGGAATCGAACCCACAACCGTCGCGTTACAGTCAAACCCTTGTGCCGCTGCGCCACGACGGTAGTTTAGTGTATAGATATGTAAATATTTACTTTGTGTTAAACGATGTACCTAAATAGTTCATGTTTTTCACATTCCACACATATTCTGACCGCGCAGTATGAATTAGGAAGTGTTTTAATTAAATGATTTATTTTAATTACAATAATAAATAGAAATTAAGGTGTGTGCGACACTACACTCCCACACACGTGCCAACGTCACGAAAAACGACGTCATCAATTGATATACATATGTAAATTTACGTTTTATGATATAATTTTCAATTTTAGCATACAAATTGTTTTATAAAGTAAGTAATAAAATGTTTATTACTAACAGGGTAGCCAGAGGGAACCTAGTGTTAAGACATTCCGTTCCCTCTGGCTATCCTGCTGTGTGCGGGATACAGTGTGAAGCTGATTTTTTTTATACTAATAGGTCCTCTTACGCCTCTTGCAATATCTTGTATTCGGCGGAGAATTAAGTGTTTTGACACTTATATATTGTACTACCTCTCTATCTTGCACTATACTGCGAATCTTATTGGATGGAAAAATGTTAATACACTATTTTTAGTGTCATGTTAATGACACGATGAGCAAAACTCTTAAATATGTTGCAGCAGTATCTATACTTAAAATTCGGTTTGTCAATACGGTTTATAAACGACATAATATGTGTCTTGTCTACTAGTATGTACGGTAGCGCTACATTGCTTCTAGGAATTGTCGTTATACTGAATTATTTCTGAAGAGGTTGTCGTGGCGCAGAAGCACAGTGGTTGCGGGTTCGATTTACTTTCTGGGGAATGAATTATTAGTGGGCAACGGAGTGTCCTAACTCTATCCTCAGCCTCTGCGTACTCTGCAATATGCAGGATACATTGTAAATCTAACAAAAAACCCCTAAATTGTTAGAAATATAAGACAAGGGTTAATCAACATACCTGTGATGAAACGTAGGAAAGTTGAGTTTATTAAAGCCCTGCCAAATTTAAAAAAACCTTTTTGTATATTTTAAAATGCAAAAATAATAATCAGTTGTACAGAATTACAGGCCGTCGTGGAACAGGGGCACAAGCGTGTGAAAACGGGACAGGTTTTAAGTTCGATTCTCGCTCGAGGAAATGCAATATTTAATGGTATCGAGGCTAAGCGCAGCTTTTGGTTCCACCACTTAACACGCAATGCGTCCAGAATTCAGTGCAAAGTGGGGAACGAAAGCGCTGGGTGCCCAGGATCCCCTTGCCTATGTGCTGCATATGTGCGGGTAGAGTGTGAAGCTAAAAAAATATAAAATTGTATATGATTTAAATTTTCCATAAGTGTAGGTACGAGTATATAGTTCTATACATTTGTATGATCAGTTTGTCATTCTCGGCATTATTTTAACATATTACCTTTGCTAAACAATATTAACAAAGCAAATTACACCGACATCGCAGAAGTATATTTGGTTCTACATTGGTTCTGCATTTAGATTTTTAATTAAATAAAACATACAATGGTAATCGGATTAATCGACATGATCAAAATTAATTAATTTGTTTACACTAGTACGTATTAAATAAACGCAATTAGAAATAGCGTAGTCCCAGACTCGTGGCAGAGCGCTCTTATCCACCCAATCCAGAAAAAAAGTGGCGGTTCCGATCCATCTAACTACAGGCCTATTGCTATCACCTCTCAAGTCATGGACAGCATCATAAATAGCCAGCTCTTGAGGTATCTGGAGGATCACTGATTAATTAATGACCATTAATATGGCTTCTGCCACTGCGGCAGTGTTTCTATGGCGATACGACCTGAGAACCTTCAAAAACCTGCACCACACCTGCAACTCCTCTGGTGTCACACGGGGTCGTGAGTGGTGGTGATCACTTATTATCAGGTGATCCGCGCGCTCCTTTGCTTCTTTTTTTCATAAAAAAATTATTATGAAAGAAGCAAACTTCTTGCTTAAAAAAGCTGTACGTTGTATGTATTTATTAGATAAAAATTTAAAAATATATAGAGACTTTGAAATTCATTCACTTACATTATGTATAAATGTATGTTTAAATTTACATAAAAGACACCAGGGCGGCCGGTAGTTATTTTTGAGAAGCGGAAATGTTTTAGCTACTGTAGGTACTTATATTACCTATATTAATTCTTTTATAAGCATATGCGTGGCATGCAGGTATGTATGTATATAAGTGACATTAAGGAAGTGGTGTTCTAGATAATTAAATACAGTTTCTGAAGATATTGTTATTTTTAACACTAAAGGTCTTATCGACTTAATTGTGCCTCTTCAGTGGAAACCTACTTTGAGTATGAATATTGAATATCTTTCTTTTTAGCTTCATATAGCAACAACACTATGTGCGGGATACACCGTGATTTTAAAGGGAATTAAGTGTTAAGACTCTCCCAGTTCTTCACTTTCCGTGAAGAACTCTAGAGGCCGAACGAAGGCATTGCGTGTTGACAGGCGGAACTCATCGCCAAGCTTTACCTCGTTACCAGAGCGAAGACATAAAAATATTAAATAATTCACTAACTTCAGTGGGAATCGAACTCATAAACTGTCGTGCTTATAGTTGTGCTCTAGTGCCCCTGAGCTGCTGGCATAGCATATTGTATTAGTTTGTATACTAAGAATTTCCCAAATCCAATGGACTTAGATCTACTTACCTATTCAAGCAACCTTCGTACCTAGCGCCGCAATGTCTCTACACGGGTGGAAAATGTTGAATGAAATGAAAAAAGTATGTGTATTTTTTTACATAGTATTAATAAATCTTGCTTTTTAAGACACATACAAATTTATTTAATTTCTAAATATTTAATTAAGTTAATAAGATAGAACTTTGATAGTTTCTTTATTATTTTTATCTAAGTAGTAGGTATATTTAAATTCTGACTTGAATTTGAACCCAGTCGTACACAATCTAGACAGATCGAGACTAGGGATTTTTACCAACAAAATTTTAATAATTTTTCTGTAAAAATATTTTTTGACACGTCAAAACTGGAATTAACATGAATAATTATTGGCAATTAATTTTTTAAAATTGTTCTTGCAGTATTTACATTATTAAGTGAAAAAATATAATCAATTAAGTATTTCAAGTACATCACGTTCGTTTTGTTTCCGTTTTCAGTTTAATTTCCGATATTTTTTTAGTTTTGCATTTACATAATTTTGTATAAAATATAATTAATTAATTACGCATTGCAATCGAACCGACATTTTTTTCGATTAACAAAAAAGATAATTTATCAAATTAGGCCGTACGTACAATTAAATATTTATAATTTTTAGGGTTCCTGACCACAAAAGGTAAAAACCGAACCCTTTTAGGAACACTATGTTATTCGATTGTCCGTCTATAAAGACTATTTATTTTGAGTACCAAGCTGAAATTGATATAAAATATTCAAATCTATGATCCCTAGGAACGCAGACAAAATCGAGCTTCTAAGTTAACGCAATCAAAAGATACATAAAATATAATTGCATCGTTGCATTTTGTATGAAATTGGTACAAAGTGACAATATACAACTTTTATAATATGTTGTACTTCTCGTTTACCAAGTCCTGATTTGTACGAAACACTTGGTGGGAGCGACCGACTCGCATTTGACCACTGTTTTTTGTAAATAAAGGAAAAGATATATACCTACATTGAGTTATTTTCACTTCACTACACTGAGTTCAGACACTCCGTTCTTAACACTAGGTTCCTTCTGCCTGCTACCTACTTATGTGAGATACAATTTGAAGCTCTTCTTTTTAAAAAGATTCTTTAAATAGGACGCCGCGCCGGCATATGACTGATGCGTGATGTACGCGAAAGCTTTGGTGTTCGAATCCTCATTGAGGGATCATTCATTTTCATTCCTTGTTCTGGGAAAAAAGCAAAACACCGTTCAATATGTAATATCTCGGAATTTTGACAGGAAGAGCCTTTCCTTTTGCTTACCGTGCTAAGCGGCAATACATGAAGCTGCTTTTTTTCTGTAGTGTAGGTATATTCTAAGCAGCTGAATTATTTTATTGTTAATGTATTAATGCAATGCAAAGAAGGTATTAGCTACACCTACCTATACCGTATTTACTATTGTTATTTAATTAATAAATTACAATAGTAAATAGTTAAATACGTTTACGTAACAGTATGATGACGCATTTTGGATGTGTTTGTCATTCAAAGCAGTTCTGGAGATAGATTCTCGATTGGGGGATTTTTATGATTTTCTTTTATTTCTTAGATCTGTCAAGTGTAAAATAAAATGCGATACAATAAGAAAAATATATATAATAAAGAATAGACTTACATGTGCTAGCAATTAGCGAGTGTTAACGTAAAATAAGAAGAATTCTGTGACTAAGTACCTACCTACCTGTGGGTTTTCCTTGGAAGTTTGCGGCGTTTAAATTTTTATCATTATACCTAATTATTTCTATTGCGGAAGGAAAAATAGTTGCCATTTACGAAAGTAATGTCAAGATAAATTAGCTCTTTTAACAATATACAGTAGTTACAAGCATGCACTCACTATAAAGCAAAAAATATTTTACTTATTACACTTATTAATATTTTATTAGTTATTGAGGCCCTCGTGGTGCAGCGGCTCAAGTGTGACTGTAACACGACGGTTGTGGGTTCGCTCGAAGAAGTTAAATATTTATTTAGGTACGTTTATATTTCCATTTTTTCGCTCTGGTGTCGAGGCTCGAGGCAAAGCGCGGCGTTGAGTTCCGCCACTCAACACGCAATTTACCAATGTGTACCAACAAAGTGGAGGGCGCATATGGAACACACTTAAATAACGTGTTTGCATTTTTGGAAATACCTAGGTTTTTAGAAAGTGGAGCATCTATCCTAATGGGGCATTTATCCTGGTTCTAACATACTAATAAATTTATACAAACCTTTTAAATATATCTACTTATTTCGGTTAATTGAAACATAAATAATGAATAGATAATAAATGTTATCACAAGTGTAAAAATATGCAGTATTTATGCAATATTTAAAACGAGTTTTTTTTTAAAATTTAACATGTACTATTATTCACATAACATTCACGATCTAATTAAATTAAATTAAACAATATCAATAAAAAAAAGTTACTACTGTACCAATTGCATGTTAATAAGGTAAATTAAATGGTACCATCATCATCCAAGTGTGACTTGGATTCGTAAATAAGAACTTACACACTATGTCTCTATAACAACTACCAACTAAAATATAGACTTGTGTTGTCCCGGGCAAACATTTTCTGGAGGGGCTTTGACCTTATCTTTGAACAGATATGTTCGTGTACATGTTGTTTTTTATAATTTTAGGCCAAAAGTTAATATTCTGGAGTGGGCACAGCACAAAATCTTTTGCTACCGAGTCATTTGGTTCTTTTTTGGTTAGGGAAGCACTGTAAAGAGTAGAAGAAATGACATCATAGAGGTCCAATTAAATGAGTAAAGTAAGGTGTAAATAAACGTAATCTAAAAATACCAACGGAAGAAAGGATGATGAAGGAAGAAGGAATAGTATTGGAACAAACCAATACTATCAGCGGAAAGTGGGGAACCAGCATGAAGCTTAAAAATACATATATACAAAAATAAAATAAAAAGTATGTAAAAGTATGAAAAATCATATATTATTCTTGACCAACACTAGCTTTTTTCGCTTCTTTCTTAGCCATTTTCTTTTTCATAAGGAACTGTTTCTTCTCTTCCGCGGTTTTCCTCAAGCCCTTCATTTTTCTAGTTTGTAGTCTGTGAATATCTTGTTTGCCCATATGTATGCGACCCATTTTACTTCCAAATGCATCTCGAGATATATTCTTTTTAGTAATTGGTTTAATTTCTTTAGGTACTCTGCAAGCTTCTTTGTACAGATCGTCTGATGCTAGCTTAGTCCTGCGTAGTTTGAAATCTATTGATGGGCCTGAAAATAGAATATTACATAATTTAGTTTCTTTATATATTTTTTTGTTATAAAATTTAGAAATTATTTATTAATTACTTATAACATTGTTTTATATGTAAAATGTGTTATTTTTTTAGATCTAATCTACATACAGTGTATGTATGAATAATATATTAGGTATGTAAAGCTTATTTTAAAGATAAAAGGAAAAACAAGATTGCTTCAAATTTGGTTTATTATTTTAAATTTTTTCCACACGGTTAAATAAGCTGAGGAAAATTCTTTCGCTCGATATTAATCTGCCGCATCCAAGGCACAGCTTAGATCGATCTAGATCAAGTTTCAAAAGACATTGCTAATTAGTATGCCCCAGTCTTGAATCACTATGTTACAGTAAAGGTTACGTTTTCATTGATCTTTTGCATTATTACAACAAAAATACTTTAGACAAACCATGTATAAAATTTGTCTTGTCACTAAAAGTAGATGTTTCAAATGAATCAGTGCAGCTGATACATTTGACATTTACCCTGCTGTATCTGGCATACAGCAGGGTAGGTAGAGCGAACCTAGTATTAAGCCTCTCCATTCCCCACTTTCCGCCGAATTCTGGGGGCATAGTGTGCTGAGTGGTGGAACTCAACGCTCGCTTTGCCGCGACACCAGAGTGAAGAGAGGAAATATAAAAAAATAAATAAAAGGCCAATCGCGGTGCAGGGGCACAAATGGTGCCGTAAAATCGACTAGTTGTGGGTTTGATCCCCATCTCGAGAAAAGGAAATATATATTTAAGCATGCTATAAAAAAATACATACCTATTTCTTCAAGTTCAACTCTAGGAGTTCTTTGCCCACTTTTCTTTAACTGAATCCTATATGATCTGACATATATTGTGCCGTCGTCGGTTGCTGTGAAACTTAGGACATGTTCCAAACCTTGGAGCCTTATCGACTCTATCTGAAAATTCATAAATAATCTATGAGTTTTTTTATATACATGTATATACATTTTATTTATTTTGAATTTAATGAGTTAATCTTAATAATTAGTAAAATAATTAATAATTGGGCCATTCTATTCTTTTATACCTAAAAGTTAGTTTCCTTTTGATGACATTTTTGTAAATACAAATATAAAATTTATAGGTAATATTGCTACTTTATACTTTGAAGTTACCATAGTTATTTAATAAGAATTTCAGAAAATCATTTAACACATCATTTAGTGTTCAAACTTAAACTCATTTAGTGTAAGAAACAATTAAATTAAATGAGGCTGATTAGCCTATAATAGCTAAAAATAACTCATAGATTATTTATGAATTTTCAGATATTTTGTGATTTTGTGATTTTCATATATCACAAAATAAAAAAATATTTTTGTAAAAATTCAAATGAATATAATGTCTTACTTTTTCTCTGTAAAAGAAGTCAATAAAGAGGGACTTAAGTCTTTTCATATCCTGATTGAGCTCCCATGATGGTCCATTGAAGAGAAGGCAGGGTTTAATACCAGCTAACACTTTCATGTTATGGAATTCAGACATGGCTTTAAAATTATCTGCGCCAAGTTCTATCATGTCAAGAATAGTGTAATTAAATGTGCGACCTAATATAATATTGTGAGGTCGCTTCTTACTATGTGAACTAACACCGAACAGTGCTGTCTCTTTTTTGTAGCATAACCTGAAAGAGTATAAAATATTTTTTTTTTTTTTTACAAATAGCAGAATAGTCCTAGTTTTAAGATACTCCATTTCATCCACTTATTGTGCTAAATTAGTAAGATTTCACTGTACATCCTAATTAATCTTAACTGGCATTCTAAGTAAGACAGATTCATAATTTTACTTAACATTAATAATATCTATGGGGTCAATCTTAACTTTTATACTATGTTTATCAAATATCTCATTAACTGTGGCCATCTTATTTGGGTTTTAACCAATATTCCTAACATTATTCAAAGAGTGAACACAACATGTTGAATTCTTGATTTTTATACATATATACTCACTTTTCAATGATGGTAGCATCTTCAAAAGGTACGAAATCATTCTTTCGGCTTAAAAACGCTGCATCAGGTTTTTTTAAGTCGTAAATATCTTTTAGGACTTTTCGTGCGCGTTCGGAAGGGTTTCGAGCTTGAAGAAACATACACTGCTTAGGACCTTCTACAGGCTTGGGTTCTCTGGAGAGCAGGACTTTTTTACCTTTACGGGTTGTAGGCTTTCTGCAATGTTATAAATTATTGTAATATATATAGTATATCTAGAGATAACTTCACTTAGATGACAAAAAATAGCTTACTTTATTCTTTGTATAACACCCATTTTCAGTTTTTCAATGTTATAGAATTAGAAAATAGTAATATTTTAATTATTGTAAAGAAAACTCTCAAATCCGCACGTGTTTAATGTACTTTGACGTTGACATTTGGTTAATCAAAATAATGCTTACTTTGACAAGTTTGACATTGATGGCTTGAATATTAAATTGGCTTTATAGCACAGATTAAAATATTTTGTAATTTCTTTTAACTTTTTTATTTATTATTTCCATCCCCATCTAGAGAAAACATGTAAGACTTTCATGGGGGTCCATGAAGGCATGAAGAGATTGATGGCAGTGTACGAGGTGAGAGAGGTTTGCAAAGACCGTAGCGTTAGGCGCTCTGTTTTCTTTGAGTATCCCGCTATGGATACAGCTTGAAGCTGGATAAACAGATATTTACAATTGCTGTTATGACTGCTATGTAAATTTGTTTTATTTTTAAAAATTAAAACAACAGCTTACTAAAACACAATTTTTTAATAGGATGTTACAGTGAGAATTGAATTGTTCAATCTCCTGATTAATTTCTATTTGCAACTTTACAACCGTGTATATTATCATAATATTTAATTTAGTTATTTAGTTTGACTCAGGTTCGAATTGGAACATTAACGTAGGTACAAAGCTATTACAATGCAAATGCAATCGTTGTTTTTTAAATTCGAATTTTTTATATTATACTAACAGAGCCGCGGGCCTCGCCCGCTTGAACAATATAGATATATGTATATCTATATATATAAAAGGACTTGTCCTCACTGACTGAGGTAAGACGCACGCACAGCCATAAACACTGTGCGTAGAAACGTGGAATTTGGACAGATGTTTACTGTTGTAATCTGGACGTCCACTAAGGGATTTTAAATTTTTTTAACCCTACAGGGGTGAAATGGGGATGAAAAGTTTGTATGGAAAAAATTTTAAAACGGCATCGATTTTTATAAAATTTGAAATTTAGATTTTTAAAAGTATTTGATTGAATACATGTTTCATCGTTTTCTAGAATTCTCTCCCTAAGGGTGCAAATAAGGGGTTGAAAGTTTGTATAGAGTTTTTTTTAAATCGGCACCAATTTTTATAAAATTTGAAATTCAGACTCTTAAAAGTATTTAATTGAACACATGTTTCATGGTTTTCTAGAATTCTTCCCCTAAGGGTGCAAATAAGGGGTTGAAAGTTTGTATGGAAAAATCTTTAAAACGCCACCGATTTTTATAAAATTTGAAATTTAGACTCTTAAAATATTTCATTGAACACATGTTTCGTGGGTTATTAGAATTCACTCCTAATTACGCAAGCGAAGCTGCGTGCGTCCGCTAGTTAAATATATATGTATGAATTTTTTTTTCCTTTTCGATAGGATTAGTAAAAAAATATAAGCCTGAACGATCAAAATAAGCCTGAATGATTAGAATAAAAGAGTAAAAAGTGGAGGGTGGAAGGTAATATATGAAGGTATACATAGTTACCTTGCATTACTGTAGACTATGGATATGAGTATAAATGAAACACTTTTTTTGAAATAAATTATTTAAATATTTTTTAAATTAATTATTTCAAGTATAAAAAATAATATTTATATGAATAAATAAATTAGGGGTGCACAGTGACATCCTTAACACTGTCAGAGCCAATATAATCACAATTGGATGTAGACAATCCCATTACTGGCTCCATATCCATCAGTCGAAGCGAGTAATTGGATTAGACTGTCGCATGTCAGTTGGTATTTTAGAAAGTTTGGATAAATCATGTGTAATAATATCATTGGTTTACGTTCGACCTTGATCTTGAACCTATGTTCTAATACCTAATTTATACATATGTAGGTATTTATTTTAGGTTTATTAAGTTAGTAGTACAATTTATTCTTTAAATAAAAGCTATTTAATTAATACTTTGTTTATAATAAATACAATATTAATTTTGAAAATTAGTTTAATATTATCTAATAGTTATCTATGTATATAGATACAGAAAAGTATAAACATACATTTTAAAAAGTTTCGATTTAACTCAGCACATATTTCTCTATCAACGTAGCATATGCATAGGTCATGCTTGTAGCACCCACGATATAATAATTTAAGGGAACAATATAGATACCATGGTCTTTGGAGGCTTGGGATGATTAATATATGAACAAATTACCCAAGCGTATGGAATATGACGGTAGTAAATGATATATTATTCTAAACATATCACGCCTTTCAATCATTAGAGTAAGGTACTCTAATGATTGAATAATAAAGTTAAATTTGTAAACTTATGGATCGTTGATATGACAATACAAGTATATTTTGAAAATAACATGAACAAATAAGGATATTTTCTTGTCTTTTCAAATAAATATCATTTTTTTTCGATAGTTATAAAAAAAGTTCCTTTTAATCAAATATGATTAAAAGAAATAATAAACAGTAACAAAAAAAATATATTAGCAACTTTTGTAAAGATATCTTAAGTTCGTTATTAGGCGTATAAGTTGGAAATATCCTCAATCTCACTATTTCCTTTAGGGAGTTACTATCGTTGGGGTTTAGACGTAATAATGGCAGACTAAAAAAATACTTATTTACGACATATCTACTATTTGAATCGTCATACATCCTAAACTATTAACAACAACAACAACAACACAACACAACTTCACGCTTTATCACTAGCGGGCTAGACAGAGAGAACGGAGCGCCAAACCCTACGTTCTCTACATACCTCTTTCGCCTCGTCCACTGTCATCAACCTCTTCATGCATGCCCTCCAGGGGGTCCTCTTGCTTTTTATGCGACCTTCCTCCAGTATCCTTGATACTGTGTTTTCGAAGGTCAATCGAGCTGTCCCCCTAATAATCATTATGAATTATATTTATGAATCCATTTTGAATCCACTATGTGTATCTTATTCAATAATTTAATTTCTTTTAGGTTACAACACCCTCGAATTGATTAACCAAAATTGGGGGCTTTTATCAAAAGCGCCCTGAAGGATGATATTCGATAAAGTGAATGATAGAATTATCAATGTCTTAAGAGTCTACTTACACTCTCAGCCCTTAAATTTAATTACATTACCGTATTTTTACTAAGAAAAATTAACGAGTTGTGTTCTTTTATATTTAATTGGGTATGTTTATTCTAACATAATTGATTACTAACATACTGATTGATCTAACATTTTTTATATAAAATGTAGCATCTATGTGTAATAAAGTATTACTTATTCGTTTCAATCTTAATTATTGTCATTTTTATTGGCAACAGCAATGTACATAATGCGAGTATTTTTAGGGTTCCGTACCTCAAAAGATTCAAGCTTCTAGTTTAAGTTAATACAAATTGAATATGTGACCGAGCACGCTTCATTTTCCTAAGAAACAATAAGGAGTAAAAACTTTTATATTTGTAGTTTTTATTTCAACCAAATACTTAAGTGCGTACGGCTGCAAATTAAGGTTTGGTATCTTTTATATTGATACAACCAGTTCAGCCCCGCAGAATCATGGAAATGGTACGAAACCCGCCGTGCGTTAGTCCGTCTTGCACTTGATTGGTTTTTTATTCAAAAGTAAGCTAGTTTGAATTTATAATATGAAAATTTTCGTCTTAATTGAAATATATTTGCATTCGTTAGAATTAATTAAGTAATTTAATGTTGTTAATGGATAAAGTAGACAAAAACAATTAAATTCAGACAACATCAGACATTTAATTAAAATGAAAAGAAATATTTGATCTCTTCTAGAATTTTTTGGTATAATATATATATTTATGTAATATTATATTATATTCTATTTTAATAACTCACGTGTATTTCGGATGTACCTGGATTTTCTATAATTTTGAAGGTATAATTCGTAAATTATTATTGAGATTAGAAAAAACAGAATTTTGAAAAAAACTATATCCTTTATATTATCCTTTTTCCGAAAGTTAGTCTGGGGTGAAAAAATGACATCCATGTTATAAAAATAAAAAGTATTGCGGGTTTCCATTGAATAAAATCACAAATATATGTTTAATTTATGTTTTTTATTTTGTCTGTTATTTTTTTTCTTTCCTTGTAAACATTCATTAGAAAGCGTATAAAGCCACAGTCTCGATTGGTTCAGAACGGACATAGTTTCGTATGGAGTAAAATATTTTCTCTGTTAATGGATCAAACAAGTAAGTTCCAAAAGTAATTGTCAAAAATTTCCAATTTTGATTTAACTTACTATGCATATTATCACCTGTAAAAATATTGGATATAAATATATTAACATATTTTACTTATATATTTGTAAAATAAAAAACGAAAACAGTAGGAGAATAATAATAAATTAAAAAATGTTAGGAGACTTACTTAATTTTTTATCGCCATTGTAAAGATTTTCTAAGCGAAATTGTGCGCCGCTTTTAACGTCGAAGATGTAATCAAACGATTTTAAATTCATCACATCCTTGCCATGAGCATCTTTTACGATATCAAAAGGAACGATCATTGTTATTTGAACGTTCTCTGTAATATTTAAAATAAGATAATGAGATTGTATTAAAAGCATTGTATTATCTTATTAATATTTTATGCAAATCAAATGATATTAAAAACCGAGGTCAGTCGTGGTGCAGTGACACAAGCGTGTGAAGGTAAGCGGGGCAGATACGACGTCAGTAGGAGATGACGACGGAGACAGTAGGTGTCAACAAGAGCGGCGTTGAGTTCCGCTTCTAAACATATAACGCCTTCATACTTCGGCGGAAAGTGGGAAACGGAAGTGTCTTAATGGAACACTCTTTATGTTTTATTATTTTATAATTACTTATAATACGGTTTTGTAACTCACCGAGCTTCATAAAAAAGTCACCATCGCCGTGAATGGGGGACGAAAGTAAGGTACCATTGTTTATATACCGACTTTTAGTGTCGATATCCGTGTGGAAAACAATATTAGCTATTTTTTTAGACATATCCACGCTAAAAAATAAGTATATTTTTTCATAATATCATATTTACGCTTAAATTCAACACATAATAATTTAAAAATAATACATGCCTGATACTATCAACAACTGCATCGCCCAATCCTTTAACGCTCATACTTCTGAAGTCAACCTTGAATTCTCCGTCGTCTATATGTATATAGTCTATCACTATAGTGTCAAGTGGTTGCATATCAAATTCAGGAACTCCAGCAGCGAGGATAGGAGATATTGCTTGAGCTTTTACAATTAAGCACGGGGAATCCCATAACCAACATTTTAATGGAATGGGAGGAGCTGAAACAAGTTTTTTTTGTCTATTTTGAATACTGTTTATGAATAGAGGTATATATATTAACCATGCAATTATCTAATCCATATAGAGCAACTGGACGGAAGACCTAAAGAGGTTGGCGGGAGGCGGATGGGTCTGAAGAGTTGAGGATCGAGTGTGGTAGCCAGAATTGGGGAAGGCCTATGTCCAGTAATGGACAAAAGATGGCTGTAGATTATGATGATGATAAACTTCCTCTATGTGGTTGCACATCTGCAGCTCATAAAAACAGGATAAAAGATTTTCAATTTGTAGTATTTTGAGCGAAACATTTATAACCTTATACAAACAAATGTTTATCGTAAATGTTTATCATAACTTTCTAACCCATTTTCTTTTGAAACTTTCTTGGGAATGCTAAGCTATTCTTCAACTGACTCTGACAAAAAGTCCCAGTTCCTTCATATTTTTTAATGTATCCAACATTTAAAATTATATTTATATTGTACTAAGAAATATTAGTTAGATTTCTGATTTTATAATTATAATAGAAGAACAAAAATTAAATAGAAATGATATATTAGGCTCAATTAGCAGTTTTTCTTATAATTCTAAAGAAATTAGCTCGATAAAACAACCATACAATATAAAGATAAAATAAAGGTTTAGTAAAAATGCTTGAAAATTAAAAAAAAATTAACTTCACTTACCAGCGGCCGAAACATTATACAATTGTACTAAAAGTACAAAAATAAATTGTTTTATTTTCATTGTCCTTAACTAAAGATTACATTTACCGTTGAGATTATACGACAACTGACTTATTTAATAATAATTGTTCAAGTTTATATAGCAACGTTCGCAAGAAGATTTAATGAATTAATTTGACTAGGAATTACTTGGACAACAAAAAAATTAAAATGGTTCTGTATATTTTTAGAAACAAATTATAGCTATAAGTTTTTAAAAATATAATAAAATATTTAAGTAGTTTTGTATTAAATATATAAATGTCTGAACATGAAAATTAAGCTAATAAATTTTGTTAAGTAACAGAAAAGGCCAGTCGTGGCGCACGGGCACAAGTGAGAGACTTTAAGCGCACCTGGTTGTGGGTTCGATCCCCACTCGAGGAAATTAAATATTTATTTAAATTTATATTTTCTTATCTTAGTTTTATGCACAAAGTTTTCTAAACACGTGGAAAATTTTAGCTAATAAACACGAAAAGACTAATATAATTTATTGGGTTCAATGAAATTTCGTTATACAGAAATTATAATTTTTGCGTTAACTTTCAATATTTTTCAATTTTTAACTATTTATTTAGATTTTATTTAAGTAACTTTAAATGTTACTGTTTAAAAGAAGGCAAGATACATACATTAAATAACTTTTTACATTGGTTTACCTCATTAAATATTTTTTTATTACTTTCAAAGTTCAATGAATCTTCAGAGTTTTTCTTAACATATATATAATAATAAAATAATTATAAATATTACAACTTAACATTTTAAATCATAAAATCAGAGGCCAGTTGTGGCACAGGGGCAAAAGAGTGACTATACAAACGACAAAACTGTCGATTGTATAGTCATGGGTTCGATTCTCGCTCGAAGAAAAGAAATATTTAATATTTTAAGCTCTTCCTCTGGCACCAAAATAAATGCACGCTGGGGGTTGAGTTCCGCCACTCTAAAAACAATGCCTCGAATAGTTCAACGGAAAGTGGGGAACGGAATGTGTTAATACTACTGATTTAAATGTAAAATTGTGATTTTTAACATAACTTTAATTACAAAGTAATTTATCAGCAATAAATATAATAAAAATAATTTTATTCTCTTATAATAAAGTTATTTTTACTCAATAGCCTCCAGAGTTCGGCGGAAAATACAGCGTGATTTTTTTAGACTTAGTTAGCCAATTATCATTAGATATCTATTACTGGGTGTTTATTACTAGAACATAAATATCAATTGGTGGAGATCTTATTTATTTTTGGCTAACACAGATTTTATTCAATTTCAATCATCATCTTCACCATCATCAGCAGCCATCTTTTGTCCACTGCTGGACATAGGCCTTCCCCAATTCTCTCCACCACACTCGATCCTCAGCTCTTCGGACCCATCCGCTTACCGCCAACCTCTTTATGTCGTCAATTTCAAGACATTTTTGATAATGTCGCTAATAATTATATGTATTATATAAGTTACAAGTATTTCATGATTTTTCCTCAAAACTAGGTACTGCACAGTAGGTTTTAATTAAAATAAGCTATTCCTTAAAAGTACGATTACTGTTGCCACTATTATAAATGGAAATGTTTATATTTTAAATAACTTATAATAGACATTTTATAGTTATGATATAAAAAACCCGGAAAACTGTGATTCGGATCCGTCCTCTAAGGATTTAGAAAGTTGAGAAACGGGCCGTATGGATTACTATAATTTTGAATAAAATATTAGATATTATAAACGTAATTCTATATTTCCACGATATGCAAAATAATATTTGATCTTTTCTAGAAGTTCTCGGTGTTTATTTATGTATTTTATTTTAATGGTTTATTCCTATTTTTAATGTACCTAAGGATATTTTCTATATTTTTAGCCAAAATTCGTAAATCAGTCTAAATACTGTTACATATAATTAATTATATACAAATTTATGTTAAGTTAATAAAAATAAAAAAAACATCAGGTTTCTATTGAATGATATAACAAGTACATATTTAATAATATTATATATTTTCATCTTAAAATTGATGACATCCTTGTAAATATTCATTTGAAAGCATATAAGGCCACGGTCTCAACTGGCTTAGAACGAACATAGTTTCGTACGGAGTTAAATATCTTCTCAGTTATTGGATCAAACAAGTAACGTCCATACATAATTGTTAAAAATTTCCAATTTTCATCAAACTTCTTATGCATGATGTCACCTGAAAAATATTACATACCCATTAGTATATTTTACATACACTGATATTTGCTTTGTTAGTACATTTAATAACATAAGAAATTAATACGTTTAAACATAGAGTTTAAACATCGCTACTCAACACGCAATGCCTCTAGAATTCTACGGAAAGTGGGAATTGGAGGTGTCTTAATGGGAACGGAGTGTCTTAGCACTAGATTCCCACGTAACCTCTATCTACCATGATATGTTCAGTAATCAGTAAAGCTAAAAAAAATTGTTAAAAACCATAATATTGAAACTTACTTAAATTTTTATCTCCATTAAAGAGATTGTCCAAACGGAATTGGGCACCGCCTTTCACATCGTAGATGTAATCATAAGATTTTAACAAAATCACACCCTTGCCATTAGCATCTTCTATGATATCAAAAGGAACATTCATTGATATTTGAACGTTCTCTGTAATATTTGACACAACATAATTAGGTTTTTTAAGAATATTTTATTATAACAATAAAATAATTTTAAGTTAAACGTGCATTTTTTATGATTACACAGCTTTTTTGGTAAAAATATTATAGTGAAGTACGAAGAAGTCTTTTCCATTGATTCACGGTGATATTTCGCCTTTGTAGGTTTATGTGTTAACTAATTTTTTGCTGTTTGTCATCTTTTAATATTTATATACGAAAATGTGTACTTTGATATTTAAGATATATATTTAAGTAGTATGTAAATAAATGGCTTACCAAGCTCCATAGTAAAGCTACCATCGCCATTAATGTGGCTTGAAAGTAAGGTCCCATTGTTTATGTACCGACTTGTAGCTTCCAAATCCGTATGAAAGACAAAATTAGCCATTTTTGTGGACATATCCAAGCTAAAAAAATAATTATATTATTATAGAATAGGTCAATTCAATATAATACTTAATAACTAATAATACATGCCTGATACTATCGACAACTGCTTCACCCATTCCTTTAATGCTCATTCTTCTCAAGTCTGCCTTGAATCCTCCTTTGTCAATATGTATGTAATCTATATATATAGTGTCTAGTGGTTGCACATCTATTTCAGGAACTCCAGCTGCGAGGATCGGAGATATTGCTTGAGCGCTTGAAGTCAGGCACTTGGAGTCCCATAACCAACATTTTAATGGTGACGGCGGAGCTAAAACATAAGTTTTTCTAATTTAAATACATATATGTCAATCTTTTATAAAAAATATACGTACGTAGATACTGTCTCCTCTTATTTATATGTATAGATGAAGTTCTCTGGTTAGTAAAACTTTTGGCTAAAAGACTGTTAAGTCGTCAAGAAACTCAAAATATAAGATTCATTATAGTGAAAAATAGCAGTGTAGTGTGTGTGTGTGCTGAAACTGAAACTCGATAAACATTGAAAAAGTGTGTAAAATAAAAACGTTTGAAATTACAATCCTAAAAGTGCCAAACAATTATATTTTCGATTTAAAACTCCTCTATCATAATATTGAGCAGCGCCATCTATTAAAACCCATCAAAACTTCTTAGTCAGATCTTAGGTCGATCCGCAACTAGAAACAAGACAATTCAATCGACTATATAGCAAGTAGTACTCCTGTTTTTGTAATCGAGGGCGCAAAGAGTTTTATAAGCCGCGAATGGAGGAAATAAAAAATATGTTAATTAACATGCAGCAAGATATATAGCAACAAAAACATGACATACTTGTAATGAAAGAAGATATAAAAAGTACAATAATCAGCAGTCTCAACGAGAAGTTTAATAATTTGGAACTAAAAAACGAACTCTTGGAGAAAAAAATTGAGGATCAAACAAATAAAATAAACAATTTAGAAAGGAAGCTCCGACGCAAAAATCTAGTCTTGTTTGGCGTAGAAGAAAGGGAAAAGTCATAGGATGAACTGAAAAAATAGTAATAAATATAATAAATACATAAATAAGAATTGCATGTGACACTAGCAACATTGAAGCTGTTAGAAGATTAGGGGAAAAAGGCGAGAAAGTTAAACTAATAGTGATAGATAACTTGCAATATATTAGAAAATTTTTAATTTTACTTACCAGCGACCGAAATTTGAAACAATTGTACTAAAAGTACAAAAATAAATTGCGTTATTTTCATTTTATTTAACAAAAGCTTACTCGTGACTGAGATTATACTACAACTGATATATTTCATAATAATTGTTCAGGCTTATATAGTAACGATAGCAATAAAAATGAATTAATTAAACAAGGAAAAAACTTTAGAGTGCACTGGCACCTCTAGAGATATCTTCTAGGGGCGATTTAAGCTTTAAGCGAATCTGTTTTTAGTTTTTCAGGATTTTTTAAATTTTTCAGTGTAAATTTTTTTAAGTAAAATTTGTTGATGGGCACAAGACTATTTTGGAGTGGACACGGCCTCCCCTATTACTACGCCCATGAGAGTGACATATTTAAAAAAAAAATCAGATCTCGGTACAATTTTAGTTACATTCAATTGCTATCGATTATAAGATATATATTTACATGCATCTGTAATAAAATGAGTTACTAATTAATATATTTCAGTTATTTTTATATATGTTTTATTAATGAAAAAAGCAGATTGGAAGATTTTCAGGTCCCTATTCTGAAAGACGGCTACGGCTTGAGCTACGTCGCTCAACACGCAATGTCTTGAAAATTGAGCGGAAAGTTTGAAATGGAGAGTTTTATAACTGTTAAAATACTCCGTTCCTCATTAGCTACCCAGCTATGCGGAAAAACGTGAGAAGTGAGAAGCTAATATATGAGAAAGAATATTATATATGTATCTACCTACATAAGGGCATCTTTCTGATTTAACTGCGTTTGGCAGATCGCAAAATTATGTTGATATAGATTATAGATAATATAACAACATATATTTTTAATTCAAATATTTTTAACAATTTATTTGTAATTATATATAGATATATAAGTAACTTTAAACACTAGCCTAAAATAAAGATAAAATTATTTAAATGTTTTTTTTTGCATTAGTTTCATTCCGTCTTTTTATAACAATATTTAATATTTTTCAAAACTATTGTACTTATATTCAGAGTTCAACGGCTCTTTACAGTTTTTGTTAACATAGGTATGAATCTAAATACATATACTTAAATACATAATAATGAAGTGATTATAAGTATTATAAATTAATATTTGAAAAATAGTTTTTTATAATTCGAGGAATCGTATAATATATTCTTAATGACTTAAGTTCTCGTAATTTCAGTATTTTTTAGAGGATATAAAAAATATTTCAAGATAAGTTATAGATCCTCCATTTATCATCCATTTTAATGTCATTGAAGTACCATAGTGCTTACCCTAAATGTGGGGGACGATTCACATCACATAGTATGTTAGGTAACAGGGATCACAACCATGACCGCTCATACTGGGGTGAAAAATTTAAAAACAATTTAAAGGTATCTATTCGTTTGCGTTTTGTTTTACGTTTTATCCTTTTCTATAAATTTTTTTGTATTTTTAATCTTTAAATTCCTATATTTTCAAACATGGCTCAATTTTTATGGCACATTAAGAGGCACATGAAGATTATTAATATTAAGATTAAAAATATATATGATTTCGTCGTATACGTCGTAATTACTATTGTTATCTATTAAAAAAAAAATATTATAAATATGAAATGTTTTCAATAAAAAAGAGTGTATAAAACGTGTTCCTATCCCTATGGGGATAAAAATGGCAATGGGGGCAATTTAAAAAGTACAATTTGTAAATTATTATTGAAATAAAAAAACAGAATTTTGGAATTATATATGGCTAAAGTTTTGTTTTCGAAAGTTACTACGAGTTTAAATAATTACTTATAATAGTTGCGGGTTTCCGTTGAATAAAAACACAAGTATATCTTTAATATACATATATAATATTTATAGTTTAATATATATACAGGGTGGAAGAGGCAGCGCTTCTTTTACTGAAACTGCATATAGGGTAAAATATTTCAAACCCAGAATTAAAAAAAATAATCAAGGTACCTCAACGGTTTGGACGTAGGATTTTTTTTTCATTTCACGATTTTTATCCATACCTGTATTTCGTGTGACGCACACATACGTAAGCGACGTTGCTGCTTTGACAGGTAAGTGTGTGCGTGCCTATGTTATACTTTACAAATGGCGTTTTATTTTAAAACGATAATTTTATTATTTATTTTGTTTGAAAAAAAAACTTTTTTATTTTTGAGAATTATTTTTTTTCCGAATTATATTAGGCTTTTATAGAGTAGTTAAAACTGTGGTTTCATTTAAAGTGGCGCTGACAATTCCATCCTGTATAATATTCTTTATTGCATTCAACATAAAAAAAGTACATTTAACAGAAAAAAAAAGTTAGCCTCGGTGGACTTATACTCTTTAATTGATATCTTCCAGTCAACCTGTGGAAATGGGTGAAAGTATATAGAGCGGATGTAAATAGAAAATTATGAGAAATATTATGAACACTTTAAATACTTACAAACAAATAAATACATACAATTATACATACATATATACACATACACGTTCTTAAAATACATAAAAGCATACTAATTCGAATATCTAAATATAATATAAATATCTATATAAGTATATTTATTGTACGTAGACATAAATATAATATGAACGATATCTAGGATATATATATTATTTTAAGATTTTCATCTTAAAATCGATGACATCTTTGTAAATATTCATTTGAAAGTATATAAAGCCACAGTCTCCATTGGTTCAGAACGGACATAGTTTCGTATGGAGTAAAATAATTTCTCAGTTAATGGATCAAACATGTAAGGTCCATACGTAGTTATCATAGATTTCCAATTTTGATTGAGCTTAGCATTCATAATCTTACCTGTAAAAATATTGGATAAATATATTAATATATTTTATATATATTTTTTATCGTAAAAATACTAAAAAAGTAGCAGAATAATAATAAATTAAAAAGTGTTCAGACACTTCCTTAAATTTTTATCACCATTGTAAAGATTTTCTAAATGGAAGTGACCGCCGCCCTTAACGTCGAACATATAGTGAAAAGATTTTAAATTCATCACATCCTTGCCATGTAAATCTTTTATGATATCAAAATTAATATTCATTGTTATTTGAACGTTCTCTGTAATATTTAGAAAAAGATAATGAAATTTTCTTCAAAACACTGTATTATCTTATTAATATTTTATACAAATCAAATAATATTAACAACTGAGGTCAGTCGTGGCGCAGGAACAGGTCATAGGTGTCAACAAATGCGGCGTTAAGTTCCGCTCCGCTCTATGTCTGTAATGTCTTCGTAATTCGGCGGAAAGTGGAAAACGAAAGTGTTTCCTCTGCCTGCACTGCCTTGTGTGGAATACAACGAGACGCTAAAAAAGTACTAAAAGAAAAAAATAAACATCTATTAGTTTGTAATTGTTTTTATCAAAAAACAAAAAGTTTGTATTGGTTTTTATCTCTGAAAGACAAATAAATATTCCCGTTTTGGATATCTTCCTCTATTTCTTTTATAACTTCTCACTTCGTGCCAAATTAAAAAACTGTTGTTCCATAGGACCCTTTAGTTTTGTTTACGCGGTGGATTTCAAATAAAATGCAGCAGATACAGCAAGTATAAATGCTCGTGTCTTTTGTTTGCATTGACTTAGAAATTTGTTTCATTTCTGTGTTCTAAGGGACTGTAGACCTAAATATTTGTTATGAATTTTACCTTGATACCTCTACGTAATTTCGTGATAACAAATTCTCCTAAAATTGTTCCGTTTTTTTTCTTTTATAGTACGGAACAATAAAAATAATATCCGTATTTACGTAATTTTGCTGTTTAATAATAATAATAATACTTACTTTTAAGTTTTTGATATAGTGTATAGTATATCTTTATACAGTCTTTTTACATTGTTATATTTAATTCTATATATATGAAAACGCATTATTTTATAATTATAATAACCTTTTGTAACTCACCAAGCTTCAAAAAAAAGTCACCATCGCCTTGAACGAAGGTCGAAAGTAAGGTACCGTTGTTTATATACCGACTTTTAGTGACAAAATCTGTGTGAAAAACTAAATTTGCTATTTTTGTAGACATATCCACGCTAAAACAATATATAGTTTTTTTGTTATTTAGTATTTACGTTAAAATTCAACACCTAATAATTTAAAAATAATACATGCCTGATGCTATCAACTACTGCATTTTCCAATCCTTTAACGGTCATATTTCTGAACTCTACTTTGAATTTTCCTTCGTCTATATGTATATAGTCTATCACTATAGTTTTTAGCGGTTGCATATCCAATTCAGGAACTCCAGCAGCGAGGATAGGAGATATTGCTTGAGCTTTTGCAGTTAAGCACGGAGAATCCCATAACCAACATTTTGATGGAATGGGAGGAGCTAAAACACAAGTTTTTTTCCTCTATTTTGAATATTGTTTATAAGAAAAGGTATACAAACAACGCAAATTTTTCTTTTGAAATTTTCTTTGGAGTGCTTAGTCATTTTCAACCGAATCTGATAAAAAGTCTAGCTTCCCTCATATTTGTTAATGTTTTCAAGGTTAAAAATAATATTTATATTGTACTAAGAAATATTATTAAGACTTTCTGATTTTATATAATAGAAGAATAAAAATTATAGATTAAATAAGAGAAAAGTTTAGTAAAAATGCATGAACATACATATATATGAGAAAATTTTAAACTTCACTTACCAGCGCCCGAAACATTATACAATTGTACTAAAAGTACAAAAATGAATTGTTTTATTTTCATTTTAATTAACGAAAAATTTAATTTACCGTTGAAATTATACCACAACTGATTTATTTATTATTAATTGTTCACGCTTATATAGCAAACGTTCGCAAGAAAATTTAATGCATTAATTTAACTAAGAATTACTCCTGTCCAAACTGTAGAGAATAGACACGTGTAAGGGTATTGCACAATAATTAACAAATTCTGTATTTGTAAACACGCTATGTCTGCGCCCTAAATTTATTCGCTACGAAAGCAATTGTGAAATTATTTTCCACTATTGTTTTGTAGCGTATAAATAACCAAATTTAATATATGATAAATGAGTTGAATGTTAGGTTTCGTCTTACTACAATCGTGCCGATCCACATTGGTGACCCCGACGATGTAACATTAAATATTTCTGTATCCGTGTAAGATACAGAAATATTTAATGTTACATCTATTATCCACACTAGCGACCCTCTCGTGTCTTCAACTGCTTAAATGACACAGCTATTTATTTTTATTAAATCGGTTAAGCCGTTTTTGAGGTTAGTGTAAACAAACACAGAGACAAAGAGACAAACAAAAATTACAAAAAAAATGTTTTGGAATCTATTACATTGTTAAATGCTTTAGACTTATGTAGTCATAAATTAAAAGAAATGTTACTTAAGTATGATCTTTTAAAGATAAATGTCTTTTTCTATGGAATAAAAACATAAAAAGTACTTCATAATTCATTTATTATGCATGTTATAATTCAATATACACCAATGTTTAAGATGGTTCATGTAGGTTCGTTGGAAAGTTTAAAAAGCGAAGGTTCCCAGTGATTCAGATTGGATATAGTTTCGGAAAGAACCAAACACTTTTTTAGTTACTGGTTCAAACAAATGTTTCCCATATGCAATTGTCAAATATTTCCAATTTTGATGCATTTTATTATGCATATTGTCACCTGCAATGAAATAAAGTTTTAAATGTTCCTTAATATACTTTACTTTACTTTTTTTAATTAAATATATATGAGTCATATTAATATAATTAGAAACGAATTAATTTTATATTTAAATCAAGGGGTAGCGTCTTGGAACTTACTCAAATACTTATCACCATTGTAAAGATTTTCGAAATAAAATTGTGCGCCGTTCGTAACATCGTAGATGTAGTCAAATGACTTTAAGATCATTACATCATCATCCCGAGCATCTCTTATGATATCAAAAGGTATGTTCATTGCTATACGAACGTTTTCTGTAACATTTTACATAGGTAATATGAAGAATCGGTATTAATATTTCTATAAAATTTAAGTGAAATGGCTGCTTTTAAAAAGTTTTCTACTAATAAGGTTAAAAGCTTGTTACCTACAAATGAAAATGTATTTACTTTTTTCTGGGCTCCCTGAGTATAATATTATGATTATATTTTTTTTAATATTTAAATACTAATAAATAAAAATATATAGGTAACTTACCAAGCTTCATAAAGTAATCACTATCACCGTAAATGGGGGTCGAAAGTAAAGTACCGTTGGTTATATATCGACTTTTAGCAACAAAATCCGTGTGGAATACTAAATTAACTATTTTCGAAGGCATATCCACACTAAAAAATAACTTGTTTTTTTATTTACATGTAAACTTATATTCAATACAAACTTTTAAATAATACATGCCTGATATTATCAATAATTGCATTAGTCATTCCTTTAACACTCATACTTCTTAAGTCTGCTCTGAATCCGTCTTGGTCAATATGGATGAAGTCTATCCATATGGTGTCCAGTGGTTGTATATCTAATTCGGGAACCCCAGGTGCGAGAATCGATGATATTGCTTGAGCTTTTACAATCAAGCACGGGGAATCCCATAACCAACATTTCAATGGTATCGGGGGAACTAAAACACATTAGTTAAAATACTATTATTTAGATTACTATAAATATCGAAACGTTAATATTTCTCCTTTTGTCATTGAGTAAATAAAGTATTCAGTGTTACAATTTGTTGAAGTTAAAATATATGAAAATATTTTCAATTTAACTTACCAGCCGTCGAAATATTGAACAATTGTACTAAAAGCAATATTAATTGTTGAGGTTTCATTGTCTCCATTACTTAACACTGAGTATATGCAGGAACTGATACATTAATACTAATTGGTCACCTTTTTATACCAACGCTTGCAATAAAATTAATTGATTTCATTAAACTAGGAAATACTCCTGTCCATACCATCTGCAGAAACAGAGAATATATATTTTTAAGGATTCTGTACATTTTACAGAAAAGTAAAATACAAGAACTTTTGTGAGCAAAATCTTTTATTTCAGCTTTTTCACATATGTCTAGGTAGGCGGTAAGATCGCGCGCACTGCAAGTTTTTATCGATTGAATTCACTTCCAAAAAACCCGGGATAAAAAATAGTCTTTATATTGCTGCCTCGCTATCTTTCCGTGTTAGTCCAATAACAATGGATGCCGCTGGTCCAGAGGTTAGCCGAGCAATATGAAATAAAACTCCAAATGTTTAAAATTACGATATATTAAGTGTATAACATCGGAATAGATAACCGAACTGAGATAATCAAACATTCGTTCCTAAATATACGAAACTACTACTTTTTATACTACACTTTGGTTCTCGTCTAATGGAGTTCGAACTCGAATTGAAATGTAGTGTAATTTAATTATAAACAGTAAATTACATAAAAATTAAACAGTAGTTCGAAAATGTATAAAAATTTACAAAATCGTCAACTTCATCTGCCCGTTCACGTCGGTCATACTAGGCCGCGTGAAGGCTAGGTCATTTCGAAGCAGTGACATCTTAAAAAATATTAGAATGTTATACAGTAAACTATATTTTCAATCTAGATGAAATGCTAGTCACTATTACATTTATTTTCATAAGGACGAATATCAAATTATAGAAAAGCAACAGTCGCGTAGCGACGGTTGTTATTACCATGGCAGAATAAATTGTTAGTAAAAGACAGACACTTAGTTACTTTCGAATTTAAAAAATAGGTATGGATATAAGATTAAATAAAGTATGTATACGCCTCAAAAAATGAAAATGATTGTACAACTTTTTTAGCAAAATTGCTAAGAACGAAGTTGGACGAACGAATTTAGCTCCCTTAATTAAATAATTTAGTGAACTAAATTTAGGGAACTAAATTGCATGCTTACAAATATTTCACATTTTCATCAGTCAAAACAACAAAAGTGTCGATCATCGGTAAGGATTACTGATTAATGATAGTACAATATATTTTCCTGGACACTAGTTATTCATATAATATTTTATTAAGATAAATTTGTTTTTCTGGAATGAAAATAACAGAAAAAAATAACGAAAATTATTTCACAATTCTTTATTTTACATCCAACGATTCAATTCAGGTCAAAGTCCATAGAAGTTCATGTGGATTCATTTATTGCAAAGTATACACAGCGAAATTTTTCAGTGGTTCAGAACGAATATAGTTTCGGTAAGAAGTAAACACTTTTATGGTCAATGGATCAAACACATAGCCTGCGTATGTATTTACCAAAGGTTTCCAATTTTGCTGCATCTTCCTATGCATTTTGTCACCTGCAATGAAATGTAATTTTAAATGTTTATTAATATGAGTAGAGTTTACGTATATCTTTTACCGTTTTAACAACTCCTAATAAACATTCTCTGTTTTCTTTGTTTGATTCCCTTATTTTTCTATGTTTTTTGTGGTGAAGAATAAAGTCTATTATTATTATTACTATATGCGTGTTATCTTTGTACAATTATAAACTAAAACAGTATGATATTTAAACTAAGTGAAATCGTCTTGGGACTTACTTAAGTACTTATCACCGTTGTAAAGATTTTCAAAAGTGAATTGAGCGCCTTTTCTTACGTCGAAGGTGTAGTCAAATGACTTGAAGTTCAATACATCATTGTTATGAGCATCTTTTATGATTTCAAAAGGTATTCTCATCACTATTTGAACATTATCTGTAACAGTTAACATGAGATGATTAGACCTAGATAGGAATATTTTTTTATATTGCCGAAAATAATTTATAGAAGTATATATAATATTTTTCTGTAAATTAAACGTTTAAAACTTACGATAACGTAACGTTTAGCTGTTACAAAATATTACTAAGGTTAAAGGGTAGCAGGTATACCCGATTTTAAGTTGAATAGAGTGAATATTTTGTATGTATTTATATGTTGCCTAAATAAAAAAATATGTATATCAGTAAGATAACTTACCAAGTTTCATGAAGAAGTTACCATTGCCTTCAATGGGGGTCGAAACTAAAGTACCGTTGTTTATATATCGAGTTCCAGTCACGAAATTCGTGTGGAATACAAAATTAACTATTTTGGAAGGCATATCCACGCTAAAAAAATATACGTATTTTTTAATTTATAACTAAATTTATGTTTCTGGGTAATTCTTAAGTAGTACTTGCCTGACACTGTCAACTACTACATCTGCCATTCCTTTAACACTCATACTTCTCAAGTCTTCCCTGAAACCGCCTTTGTTAATATGTATGTAGTCTATATGTATGGTGTCCAATGGTTGTATATCCAAATCAGGAACCCCAGCCACAACGATCGAAGCTATTGCTTGACCTTGTGCAGTCAAGCACGGGGAATCCCATAACCCACATTTTAATGGTACCCGAGAACCTAAAACGTAATAGTAGACATAAATATTTATGGATATAGTAGTGCTGGGTAATTTCCAATTGATTAATAATTTATTTACTTTTGTAATGTTGCTGGTGCTGTTGCTATATAGAAATTAGGAAGAGTTGCTAGTGAAATCATAAAAAAAATTAAAAACCAAAATGCTAAATTATCTAAAATAACGATAACTAATGGATGGAAATGAATGAATTTTAGCATGGTAATAGCTCAAAGCCCAAAGTAGTAATAGAATAGTTTTCATCATGTAGTATTTAAAATTTTATTAGTAAAAATAAAAATCTAACATAATCAAATTACATTGATTACTCGCTGGTGAAGCTAAATTATATAATTTTAATTAAAATTGTTAAGAAAAATAAATGATTTATCTTCTCGTTTTGTTTAATTACAATTTAAAAGAAAAAGTACAATTTATAGTTTTTCAGTCTACCATAAATATAATTAAACGACAACATAGGTGACACTAAACACTAAATCTCGTATAATTGTAAAGAAATTTACGACCATACAATACTAAATAAGATAAAGGTTTAGTAAAAATGCATGAAAATAGAAAATTTTTAAACTTTACTTACCGCCCAAGACATTATACAATTGTACTAAAAGTACGAAAATAAGTTGTTTTATTTTCATTGTCCTTGACTAAAGATTACATTTACCGTTGAGATTATACCACAACTGAATTATTTAATAATAATTGTTCAAGTTTATATAGCAACGTTCGCAAGAAAATTTATTGTAATTTGACTTAGAATTACACCTGTCCAAACTGTATAGAATAGAGAAACATATGTCCTTTGTCTCTTTTATTCGCTTAGAATCTATTAATTATTACACAATAATGAATAAAATTTCTAAGCGAATAAATTTAACGCTTAGACTTAGCGTGTTTACAAAAGTAATTGTGAAATTATTTTCCACTATTGTTTCATAGCGTATAAATAACCAAATATATGATAAATGAGTTGAATATTAGGTCTCGTCTCACTACCATCGTCCTGATCCACATTGATGACCCCGACGTGATGTACTCCGACGGGGTGAACCCATAGCCGTCAGCACGACGTGATGTACCCCGACGGGTGTACCCCATAGCCGTCAGTAGTCCAATGAGTAAATAAAATCAAAAGCAATTCAGAAATTAAGCTTTTTATGTACTCGTAGATATCGAGATGTTAATGAAATGGGACTGAATATTAAACATTTTATTTCATAATAAATTTCATATGTATACGCCCAAAAAGAATTAAAATAATTGTACAACTTCGTTCTTAGCAATTTAATTTATTATCGGTTACTAGTGTCAGTAGTTGAAATTTTATTTTTAAAGCTAATGTGTTTTTCTGTGGAATGAAAAGACGAAAATTATTTCAAAATTCTTTATTTCACATCCAACGATTCAATTCAGCTCAATATCCAAAAAAGTTCATGTGGATTCATTTATTGGTAAGTATACAAAGCGATAGTTCCCAGTGGTTCAGAACGAATATAGTTTCGGAAAGAAGTAAACACTTTTGTAGTTACTGGATCCAACAGATAGTTTGCGTATATAATTGTCAAATATTTCCAATTTTTATGCAGCTTATGATGCATATAGTCACCTGCAATGAAATGAAATTTTAAATGTTTATAATACGAGTAGACTTTACTTATATCTTTTACCGTTTTTACTCCTAGACTTTAAGGTTGCTGGGAGACATCGCTTATTTTTGTGGTCAATAATAAACAAGTATAAACTAAAACAGTATGATATTTAAATTAAGTGAAAACGCATTGGGACTTACTTAAGTACTTATCACCGTTGTAAAGATTTCCCAAATGGAATTGAGCGCCATTTATAACGTCGAAGGTGTAGTCAAATGACTTGAAGGTCATTACATCATTGTTATGAGCGTCTTTTATGATATCAAAAGGTATGCTCATTACTATTTGAACGTTCTCTGTAACATTTAACACAAGATAATTAGAACTAGATATTGCCGAAAAATTAATTTATGGAAGCATATATTATTCTATAAATTAAACGTTTTTATAGCTGTTACAAAATATTACTAAGGTTAAAAGATAGCAGGCATACCCTACTTTAAGTACAATAAATTGAATATATATGTATTTATATGTTGCCTAATTATGTTTTTTAATAATAATAAAATAAAAATATATATGATAATAACATAACTTACCAAGTTTCATATAGAAGTCACCATCGCCTTCAATGGGTGTTGAAAGTAAAGTACCGTTGTTTATATATCGACTTCTAGTCACGTAATCCGTGCGGAATACTAAATTAACCATTTTCGAAGGCATATCCACGCTAAAAATATATATATTTTTAAATTTATATCTAAACTTATGTTTCAAGGTAATTTTTAAATAGTACTTGCCTGACACTATCGACTACTGCATCAGTCATTCCTTTAACTTTAACACATCTCAAGTCTTCCTTGTAACCGCCTTTGTTAACATGTATCAAGTCTATATGTATGGTGTCCAGTGGTTGTATATCCAAATCAGGAACCCCAGCCGCAAGTATCGAAAATATTGCTTGAGTTTTTACAGTCAAGCACGGGGAATCCCATAACCCACATTTAACTGGTATCGGGGAAACTAGAACATAACACTAGAAGTAAATATTTATGGATATAGTAGAGTTGGGTAAAGTGACATTGATTTATAATTTATTTACTTTTGTAATTAGGAAGAGTTGCTTGTAAAGACGTCATAAACCTATCATCTATATATATAAAATCGAAAGGTCACTCACTCATCAAGAAATCTCAGAAACTGCATGTGCTAGGAATCTCAAATTTTGCATAGGAGTTATTTATAGGACGTAGGTGCTCGCTAAGACGGGAATTTGCAATATCCGATTTCTAAGGGGTTGTTTTTGGGGTCGAAAATTTGTATGAAACTTCGTTACTACAAATGCTAGGAGTCTCAAATTTTGCATAAACGTCACTAGGACGTAGTCATGGAAACAGAAATTAATAATAACATAGTTCACGCGGGTGTAACCGCGAGCGGGCCGCTAGTATTTAATATTTGGATTGACAAACTAATAACTCAAACTCTATCTAACCTATGATGCCATTGAGGTACAACGGGACAGTACTTTTGAGTTGTGGGTTCGATGCCAACTAGGTGAAATGTGTATTTGCTAATTGCTTTATTGTGATATAGAACAGAGTGACTCTAGTTTCTCTTTGACAAATGTGATACGTGGGAAAAACGTAAAGTTGCAATATTTAATATACCTTGTAGCTATTACTTTTATCGTGCGCTGACGCATCTATATAAAGAGTTAAGATATACTGATATTGAAGTATAAATATATGAAAATATTTAAATTATACTTACCAGCTGTTGAAGTAATAAATAATTGTACTAAAAGTACAAATATTAATTGTTTAAATTTCATATTGTCTTGATTACTTAACACGGAGAATACAGGCACTGATGCATTAATATTAATTGTTTACCATTATATACCTATGTTTACAATGTTGTTTTTTAATTGAATTAACTAGGTAGACAGACATTTAAAAAAATACATATATTTTAGAGGATTCTGTATATTATTTGGCTGTTATTTATTTGGCTGTTTACTTAAAATAAGATATACATTAAATCCTTTAAAAAAATATATAGTGGATTGTGAATTGATTAAGATGACATAGTGTTAGCCGAAAGACCGAAAATTACTATTTTTTTTAATATGTTTATAAATGTTCAAAAATATACGTAAAGTAAAGTGAAGTAGTTTACCTTTAACTGAAATAAATTATTTATTTACCGTCTTTTTTAATTAAGTAACTTCAAAATTCCCTTTAAATATTAACCAATTTTCGATCGGAAATTGCAATTTGTATAATTGCAATTTCCGATCGAATTTATATGATTGAAATTTCCGATCGAAAACTGGTTAATATTCAAAGGGAATCCTGAAGTTAATTAATTAAAAAAGACGGTGAAAAAATAACTCATTTCAGTTAAAGGTAAACAACTTCATTTATTGCTTATATCATATTTTTGTTAAAAGTTAAAACAAACTAATGGATTTAAACAAGATTTTCTAAAAATTTATCATTTTAAGATATTTATAGTTAAATCTTAGGTCACATGTCTTTTTATGGTTCTTTATCTCAAAAGGAAAAAAAGGGAACCCTATAAGATGACCTTGTTTCCCGTCTGTCAAGACCTGGAGATCACGTGGAGGTCAAAGCTGAAATTAATATTGAATATTCTGGTCCACGGTCTCCTAGAAAAACGCATAAAAGTCGAAAGATACTTGGGTTTATACGTCGTTTTGCTAGCAATGTGTATGAAATTCGCCGCGTAATAGAAACCTATCTTCAAGTGTCACCATTACCTCTGTGTCTATTTCTTTGAACTATTAAGATGCGCCTCGCCAGTCACCTCAAGTCCTGTATAATTTATGTTGGTAACATAAGAATATTTTTTAAATTATAACAGATAAAATAAGATTATACGTATTTTAATGTAGGCCGTCGTGGGGCAGAGGCACAAGACTGTGACTGGATTGGATGGAGGAAATGGACTATTATTTATTAATATTTCCATTTCTTTGCTCTGGCAATAAGACAAAAGTCCGGCGTTGATCTCCGCCGCACTCAACACTCAATGCCTCCGTTCCCTCGCTTACCCTGTATGTGGGATACAGTCTGAACCTGATTACCTATATATGACATGTTTTACACTTAATATGTTTTTATAAAATAACGCAACTGTCATGTCTTAGTTTATTTTTTTTCAACACTATAATACGCGGTTGCCTGGAAAATAACTGCCGCAAGCAGAGGTTGCCATCATTTCAATTATTTTATTTCGATTTTTTGGTTGACAATGAGAACAGACGATGAAATGTGCGGTCTGCCTCACGTTTTAAAGAAAAATATTACCTATGTAATAGAAGGTCAATCTAAAAATCAATGTTTATTCTAATTGTTCACCTGTTAAATGATGATTTTAATCATATTAAGTACATATATGCATCTAGTGCATATACTAACCTATAAGAAAAAAAAATAATAGAATAAAAAAATAGTATTTAAATTAACAATTATGATTCGCTTCCATCTTAGCTTAGGTAATTAAATAATTCTGGGGATTTTTTATCTACGAGTACGTCAAGCGTTGATTTTTTACAAGTCTTATTTAATTAATTTAAAATGCATATTCTAACCATTTATATGAAATTCGACTATTTTATATTACATTAGATTGTATCTAGTAAAATAAAAATATATATAACAGCAATTTTGAAGATTTAACTCGCATTCTTGTACCATTTATACTGAGAACTTGATATACGAAAAATATATATTTATTTTGTGTCTCTGTGGTTTTTAAAATTTAATTTTTATTAATATTTGTACTTAATATCCGAAAATATAAATCTGAAACTGATATATATTAATTTTATTGTGAAAAAATCAACATGCGATTTCTTTTGTATACTTTTTTATTCCTTTTGCAAGTCTTGTTTATTTTCGGGGAAAGTAAGTCAGCTTAAATTTTTATTATTTTATTTATAAGTTCAGGCATGATTTCTGTACGGTTAATATGTGTAATATTAAGTACTCGTGTATGTACGTTTTACCTGCTTTAAAAATATATCGAAGTTATGTTTCAATTACATAAAATGTTAAAATAAATCAAATTAGCTTAACTCTAACCCGCACTCAGCCGGGTAGGCAGAGGGAATCTAGTGTCAAGACACTCTCCGTTGCCCACTTTCCGCCGAATTCTGGAGGCCTTGTGTATTTAGTGGTGGAACTAAATGCCGCCCTTTGCCTCGACACCAGAGCGGAGAAATGGAAATGTAAATTTTAAATAAATATTTCATATTTCGACTGGAGATCGAACTTACAACCAGTCGGCTTACATTCACACTTTGTACCCCTGCCCTAGTAATTAAGAAGTATTGTAAGATAGTTCTCATATAGTGTTCACATTATTTTTTTTATTTTCCAGATCCTCAACAGCTTGTCTGTGCCTCGGGCAACGCAACATGCTTAATCGCCGAAACTCGCGACATGTTCGCTGAACTTGTTGGAGGTTCTTCCTCTCTACACACGGAACCATTGGATCCAATGTTTATAGACTACCTGCATATTGATCAAGACTTCAAAGTAGACCTAAGAGATGTTGAGCTTACTGGGTTAAAGAATATAGTGATTGAACAAGCCAGGTTTGTCTATATAAAATATATTTTCTTACATACATATTTTTATAGTAAGCATTAATGAAACTATATAAAGTTTATTTTATGTTTTCAATTGTGTGAGTAAAAGTATATATTTTAAGATATTTTCGTTACCTTGGGCTGGTAAGTGGTAAGAATAATAAAGGAGAATGAAGTTTATAAGACAAATAAACTTTATACTGTATCTGTTAGCTCTACCTTTAAAGGAAGTTAAAGAGGCAACCCTTATAGGATCATATTGTTCTCCGTCTGTCAAGACTATTTTTCTCGAGATAGTTTGGAGGTATCAAGCTAAAATTAATATAAAATATTCAGGCTTTGAAGCACATAAAAAGTCAAGGTTCTAATTTAACGCGATCAAAAGATATGAACGTTTGTTGCATTTTGTATGCGAGCTGTATGTTCGGTGAGCGAGTACGACTCGCACTTAGCCAGTTTTTTATAAAACATAACATTGTTATAGTTACAATATCATAATTTAACAAAATTAGCCTCCAGTGTATATTATAAAATATTTTCAGCGTGGACATGTCAACAAAAATCTTTCGCATACAATTTTCCTCTGATCTTATTTTAAACAGTCAATACATAAATAGCGGAAACCTTCTGTCAATGCCCATTGAAGGAAAGGGGCATTTTCTAATGAAGTTTGGTAAGTTTTCATAAATGTATATGTTTTATAAATCAGCTTCACGATGTATCCCGCACACAGTAGGGTAGGCAGAGGGAACCTAGTGTCAAGACGCTCCGTTCCCCACTTTCTGCCGAATTCTGGAGGCATTGCGTGTTGAGCGGCAGACCTCAACGCCACGCTTTGCCTCGACACCAGAGCGAAGAGATGGAAATATACGTAAATAAATATTTCACTTCCTCGAGTGGGAATCGAACCCACAACCGTCGTGTTACAATAACACCCTTGTGCCACTGCACCACGACGATCTTATATCTTTATATGTTTTATGTCTTATTATGTATCAAATATTAAATATTATGTATGTTATATTATTATATATCAAAATATTTATTTGATTGTTGTATATATAATTAGAACATATTCATATGATATGGGTTCTTTGATTAATCCCAGCTTCATGCTGTTTCCCGCCTACGGCAGGGTACGCAGAGGGAGCCTAGTACAAAGATACTCCGCTGCCCACTTTCCGTCGAATTCTGGAGGCATTGCGTGTAGAGTGACAGAATTCAACACAAGAGCAAAGAAATAATAATATTAATTTTATAAATTTATTAATAATTTCATTACAGATAATGCACTTATAGATCTGATTGTATCTTTTGACATTATAAAGGACGCCTTCGGCAATGATGTTATGATGCTAAAGTCACATAGCTATAAATACGACGTTAGAGACGGCGCTGAGTTCTTTTTCGATAATCTTTACTATGGCAACAAAATAGCAAGTAAGAACGTTCTTTTGCTATATTTTTAAAAAAATATTTCTATTAATGAATTAAAAAGAAATTGTTGATAATTGTTTAATTTATGTAATTTATATTATATTACTAATGTTATTTTTTTCAGGCGAGGTTATGCACAAGGCAATGCATGAGAACTGGAAGCCTTTGACAATTGAATTTGGAAAATATTTGTTTGATCCAGTTAATGAAAAAATTTTCAATGCGATCCTTATTTATGCCCGCGCCCGGCCTCTTAAGGAGTATCTTGTATATTAACACTCAAAACTACTTAAAATTATATTGGGTGTAAAATTGTTCTGTAATAAAGTTTTCTTTTAAATTCTTTTGTCTATTATTTACACATAAGGAGTATCTTATATATGAATACTTAGAGTATTTTGTTTATTTAATATTGGTTGGTTGTCTACTATTATATACTTAATATATTTTTTTCTTTGTCCGTCGATTTTAAAAATTCTTTAGTTGAATCATTAGATTCAAACTATAATTATATGCACAAACTTAAACAAAAGTTAAATTATAGAAAATAATTTTTTATTTACTTCAAAGTGAAATGCAATATTCTTTGTAAAATAACTGTAATAATTGCATAAAAAATACCCAATCAAATAATAATCCAATATCGAAATCGAGTCCAAAATAATTCATCGAATAAACGAAACGAATATCGAATCGAAAATAATTAATTGAGAAACCTAAGCTGAGTTAAAACAAAGCAATTGGTGACAGTTTTAAGTAAATCGGTTCAGTACTTTCGAAGATAAACGTGATCATACATACAGACAGACAAGAAATTAAAAAAATATATTCTTTTTAAATGTTGCTCTATCTATCTATTGCGGTCAAAAATTCTAAATGTACAGACAAAATAGTTTTAAAAATCAAATTATTAGATAAACTGAGTAATAAAGGAGAAAAATATTTATTTTGGATGACGTAAGTTTGACGTCAATTTGGAGTAAGGTTTAGGATAGTAACATACATTTTTGTGTAAGACATTATTTGGTTTATCTGTTTTAGAAAACAAAAGGAATATTTGTACAATGTGTGCTATTGTAATGTTTGGTTATTTACTTTTGATCATAGCATGACATACTTTAGGGCCCTCTCTATTATAGAGAATTTTATAATAATAGTTCAAATCCCGCTACGTTCAATTTTTTATTACTTTTCTAAAAAGTATTTTTCTCTCCAAGCGTGGAATAAAACTTTAAAAATTATAAAAATAGATTTGTAGCCATCAAGTTCAATATAAAATACGAGTTTATTTGTTAGTATAAACTACTTTTATATTGTATGCAATAATAAATCTACAATCACTTACACGCAAACCTGTTTAACATTTTATGTTCATCTTTGACAGGAATAAACCAATTTTTTTATTTGTACCTTTTTTATATTTATTTTATTGATTTCATCATATTTTATATGAATTTATTTTGTTTTTATATTTTTTATTTTTATGATTTTATATTAATAATTAAAATTCTGATTCGCTTCCATCTTAGTTTAGGTAAAAACAATATTGAACAGATTTCAAGAGTCGATTTTAGACAACTTGAATTAAATAAATTAAAAACATATATACTATATAGTACATGAGGCCAGTCGTGGGGCAGGGGCACAAATTGTGACTGTAAATGCAACTAGTTGTGGGTTCAATCCCCACTCGAGGAAATTAAAGGAAGAAATGAAAATATAAATTTGTTAAAATTTAATACTAAATATAAATTTATCCATATTTTCATTTCTTCCCTAACGAGTCGAGGCCAAGCGCGGCGTGTAGTTCCGCCACTCAACACGGAATGGCCGAAAGTGGGGAATGAAATGTCTTAACACTAGTTTCCCTCTGCCTACCCCGCCGTGTGCGGGATACAGCGTGAAGCTGTATATACATCTTATATTATAATATGTTGTATAGCTAAATTCAACACATCAGTAATACCGAGAATTTGAATAAAGAAAATTATTATTGGTTTTTACGGTATTGGTCTTGTGTGTAATATTTATTTTTTTTAACTAAATTCTCGAATTGATTGTTATTTCGAATATTATAATAAAAATCTTTATTTTTATACTTTGTAGACGTTATTTTTTTGTATAAATAGAGTAACTTCAGCAAAAATAATATAGTTTTCTCGTGAAAAAGTCAACATGCGGT